>CM076583.1:212345324-212705177 GCA_034641835.2 Pinus albicaulis | reverse complement strand
ATACATAGTCTGTTGAAGTTGAAGAAGACATTGAAGTTTTGGAAGCCCTGATGATGTTGTTGCATGCTTGTTACTGAGAAGGCTCTATCATTGGATCCATGAGCTTGGCTGTTGGTGAAGTATTCTGAACTGTTTAATGTTTTCTCCTGTTTTCATTCTGTTCCATAATTTCTTACTACAGTAGGTTGAAAGTTTTAGGCTAAGAAATGACTCTTGGAAGCACCTTAGACCTGTTCATCCTTCACTGTTTCATGTTTTCTTCTACTGAGGTATTTTAGAGTCTTTAATCTCTCTCTTTAGTCCTCATGATTTTTTATTTCTATGATAGTTCGAATAAGATGGTTTCAGCATGATTTATGGTTCTCCCTACTTGTCTTCTGCCACTTAAAGGCTATTATTGAAGTCTCCCTTTAAAGTATTTCTGTATATAGTGAGCCAAGGAGGTCTGTTCTAACCTTGCCCTTTGTCCTTTCTTAAACAGTTGTCTTAAAGGTCTTTGTAGTTGTAATCATAGATGTGTTAGGTGTTCCCTCTTCTATGACTGCAATTATCAATGAATCTTTTATGTTTTCTCAGTCATTTGAAATAAAATCTTTGAGGAAATAGGCTATTCCCCGAATCTTAGATTTCATTTTAAAAGTTGTTTTGAAGTCATTATTTTCTTAAAGTTTGGTTTGTAGAATTCATGGCTAGCCCTGTCTCTCAAATACCTCTTTATTGTTCAAGTTATGCTTTCAAATTCTCTTTGTTGAGAATTTAAATTCTCTTTCCAAATCATTGATGTCCATCTCATTTCAAAAACCAAAGGATCCTGTGGCCAAGTTAGATTTGCCCTCTGATATTCCATATCCACTGATAAGTTTTTCATGACCTCTTTTTGACTCCATTGCCCAATGAAGCTAGTACTTCCTCTTTCTACCTACCTTTCCTAGACCTTTCATATTCTATTGTGTCAATTCAACCAAACAAACAATCAAACACCTGCACTTAATAACTAGTCTAAAATCAATACTCTAAGCACACAAGATAAACCTTTGCAAACAAACATTTGAGAGATCCCTCTCTGAGAACAGGAGGACTAGATCCTGTAACTCTAAAGATTGGTTCTGATGTTTCCTTGTCTTTTGATTTGCCAAACTATCAAAACATGGGACACCAACATTACCTATACAAATTACTGATAAATTCTAGACTGAAAAGGAGGGGAAGCATGCCAGATTCCAAGATACCTTGGTTATAAACTTTGAGAAGGATAAGACATGGATAATTATCCCATAATTTGGTTTTTTTGTACTATTTTGATCAGAGAGTCTCAAGAGAAAAAAATATTTGGGTTAATTACGAAGATATATATTTAAATGCCTGTGAAACTGCATCGTCATAAATCTTAAGCTAAGCCCAAAAATTGTACAAAACATAGAGGAAATATTTATTGTAACCCTTCTTTTGGTTGAATCTTTATAAAAATATAGTGATTAGGGATCAAGTAAATCATATACTAATCTGGCCAAAAAAAATTACATTGTAGTGATTATGGATAAGGTAATTCATGCACTAATTAAATAAAAATATTTTACATGGTTTGCCACAAAATCACCATAGCTAAGAATATTGTGTGGAATTACAGGATTGTAGAGTTCTTTGAGCATGGGTTGATGTTGATAGAATATCCTATCTATTGCCCCGCCTTGTTGGAAAGGCATCTTTCATAAAATAGCTGATCCAGCAGGCAGGAAGGAATGTCGGGCATTCTAAGGAAGAGATGGTGCACAGCAAACATTCACAAGGCTGGATAATCCATTACAATCATGAAAACTAATAAATTTTTAGATCAAAGTTGGCTATGCAGATCTTAGCTAGAATGGCCATCTTTAGGAGAGAAATATTTCCTTGAGACCAGAGCCAAACCAAACATTATTTTATTCCTCGCTTACATACAGAAGGGGGGAAATAAAAAAAATGGGCACCATTTGATTTGCTTATGGCTCCATGATTTCTAATCATGCACTACCCATAGGTTTGATGAAGTCCTCCTCGCTTACATACAGAAGGGGGGCAATCAAAATTGAAGGGGGAGCATTTGATTTCCCTCTGGCTCCACAATTTCTAAGCATGCACTACCCATATGTTTATTTTCATCAAGCTTCCATTTAGACATTAAAAATAACAAAGAAACACGACAGAACCATTTAATAAATTAATATAGCTATGTCCATCGAACAATCACGATAAACTAACTTTTAATTATTTTTGGACAATTTTTAACCTTGGCAAATAGAAGACAAAATTACAGATCCATTTGATCACCAGAAACAGAACAATCCCAGAGAAACCAACTTCAATTCATCTTGAGAGTAGAAATGAACTGAGACAATATTAAATATTTGGTAGCAAAAGAAGGAAATATGAAAGTCAATTCGATATCCAAAAAATGAGCAATATTAGACTTACAGACTTCAATTCTCCTTTACACGGTTCCATTGTTGTGCACATCAGGAAAGGCCTCTGTTCCTTGCACCAAAATTGTACGCACAATTTTAGAATTGGTGCAGTTGCATCTGATACCATCCACCCAATTGGATACAACATCTATAAATCCTTTACCACCAGATGCCAAGATCCCCCGTTGTATTGACTCCTGATGTAAAACAACAAGTGTTTCTCCATTGAGACATGCCCATGCAGAATTTGAAAATATTTTGCCATCGTTTTTTAAAACAAAGCTTCCATTGACACTCCTTATCAACCCATTTCTAGGAAGCCCCTTGAAATTTGGCCCCCTTTCACCATAATCCAGTCCCCTGACAAAAATTTTCTTTGGACGATATGTAGATGCTGAACCGCTGATCTCTTTTTTGTAGGCTTTGCTAAGTCTACGCCTTTTACAAAATCAGTAACAACCATTGCACCACCATTGCACTGGAAACTCGAAAAAATTGTATCATCCAAACACTATCAACTTTTTTCAGAACAACTTCCACTTTAAATTTAGTGGCTTTGGTCTTGCCCTTAATGCTATTTATCACAATTTCCATAGAAATCAACTGAAAAATTCTCTGATCCAAATCCCCAACTCTGCCCCCATTCATCGACACTTCATCTATGCTCCTTTCGCACATGGCAACCCTGTCATGTACAATTTTATCCTTCTTTCCCTTGAACTTATGCTTGTCCTTGACCAGAGGCTGCTGGGGCCAAACCTTGACCCCATTGTCCCGCCCCAACAACATATGTTGAAGCAAAAGTCGAGTTGAGAAAACGGGGCCATTGCGATCAACGACAAAACACTTAATCAAACTAATACGTACAAAATTCAATTTCAAAATCCCTTGCTCGTCTTTGAGCTTGGCAACCATTACCCATGTTTTCCCTTCAGAACCCTATTTTCCTTTTAGAACCCAAGTGTAGAGACATCACATTCACCAACCAATTCCAGAATCCCAAGTTTTTTCAAACCCTCAGAGCCTTTCGAAGCCCTCACCTCGATACCTGCATGGCTAAAACCTGAACTTGAGCCCGGATATGAAGCCAAGCTCTATCACACTAGCCAGGTCCTCATAACTATGTGAGATCCAGCGTAATCGAGCATTGTGGATATACAAACAACAACTCTCGCGGCTTTTTTTGGCATGTTGGATGGCGGGGCTTTATCAAGTGAAGAAAACACATATCTAATGTGGGAGCCAAGATTTAGGTTGCTGTAGAAGACGGAGACTTCAAATAATACAGAAGGTGAATCTGAAAGCATCAAGGCCAGGGATTCTGAGTTGGGATCTAACAACACCTTGACCACCTGTGATGGGTGGGTTGCCTGAGCTAGGTTCAGCTTGCTCACTTGCATAAAATCCCTGCAATTTACTCGACTGCTCTTGCAAGTGCGAGGACCATCAGTGCAATTTATTAGCCCGCTCTTGCAAGTGCGAGGACCATCATTTCTAGGGATTCTTACAGATCTTTGACTTCTGCTAGATTTCTGAAATATGTCATCGTGCGAATTTTTGATATTTTTCCACTTCTTTCATTGAAATAAAGACCAGATGAAGAGGTGATGTAGGAGTGCAGTGCGAAGGTCATATGGAATTTGATCTCGAGCACTCGAGCGCTTATCACGACTCACAGTCGGAGAGTTTAAGTGACTTGCATGTTCAGTGGTGCTTTGAATTGTTCAATTAATTGATTGTCATTCCTTAATTAATTATATTGTCATTCCTAATTATTATGATTGTTTTTTGGAAATGGACAAATTTGATTACTGAAAGGTATTGCATATTTTAATTAATATTTTATTTTTATTTGTCTATATTTTGACAAATATTAAAACATTAATTGATTTATTAAAACATTAATTGCAAAATCAATTAATTTGATATTTTTACAATATTAAAAAGGGACATCAAAATATTTTTAATTTTATTATATAAATAAATAAATAAATAAAATGAAAATGAATTATTTATTTTTTTGTTCTTTAATTTTATATTTTAAAATTAATATTAACAATAAAGTTTATATTTAATATTTCAAAATAAATGATAACATATGTAGATATGATATTTTCAAAAGTGAAAGTTTTTTTTTGTTTATGTCAACAAACATTATAAGATGGTCTTAACTTTAACTATATTCTTCCCTAAGTTATCTAAGCACTTCACTTTAAAAATGAAAAATGTATTATTGCATGGCTTGGCTCGTGCACAAACAAAGACAATTAAACTTTCAACAATTTTCTTTCAAAATAAATTGCATATTGTTTTAAAATTTATAAACATGCTAAATAGTGTGATTAGTTGGAAGTTTTATCCATGTTGAGGATGAATTTATTGTTCTCTACTCCATAATTTTTTGTAAATTAAAATACTTCATATTCATAAAAAAATAGGAGATTTACATTGATAGATTAAACATCAAATTTATGTACTTCTAAAAGCACTAGCTTCTCCAATGATCACAAGATCCCAGAACCACAAAAACACTATTACAATAATAACAAAGTCTCATTTCAACAAAAACTAAATATTTGCATCAAGAGTTTAGACCCTCATAAAATGACACAATTCTAGAGAAAGAGTGTGCATAAACTGAAAATTAATGTGCTTAACTGATAGTTGCCTTGAAAATGAGAAGAAAATAGAGCTCTAAACCTAGAAAAGAGTGTCCTTTGACAGAGGGAAACATTAGTAAATCATAGTCTCGTGAGTGTCCTCTACACAAAACCACTTCTTCCATCTAGCATGAAAAGAGTAACCACTTTCTCAGAGGCGAACATACTCATCCATCCCAAAACAAGCCAAGTTGAAAGCATATGTTGAAACAAGCATCAATTTCCAAAATTCAAGTTACAAGTGCCCATAAAATGAGAGGAAATAGAGTATACTTTGATGCTAGCACCAAATCCCAAGGATCATGAAAGCATAAACATAAACCACCAAAAAAAATACCAGGTAAGCATAATATTGACAACAACAATGGGAATCCTCCACTTCCATAGCATGTACAATGAGACCAAATGAAGAGCCACTCTAGATACTCTCTCCACCATCGACAAGACCATAAATATTCATACAATCTCATACAGGTGACAATAAAACATGATTTCCATGCTTGAGGTCTACAAAACATGTCGATAAAAGTGGATTATCATACTATATGTAGCCATGAGCCATTTAAACTAAAAATGCAACAAAAACTATGAATTTTACCATCCCTAATATTTATTATAGGCTATAATAATAAGATTTTGTGCATGATTAACTGGAGGATCAGTAAGGTCCCTAGAGGCAGAGTCACTAAGCAGAAAAACTTCAACGCGAGCCAATTAGGAGTCCACACTATTGAAATATTATCGTATGTTTCAAAGAATTATTTTGCCATCTTCAAGAGAATAAAATAGATTATAGAACTCAACTTGTTTATCTTGAAGTACTAGGTGAAACAAAGTAGCCATTTGTTGGTGTAAGGCCAGCGAGTTGTGATAGAAAATTTGTTTCTTCCAAGGTTTTCTAGGGTTTGGAATCCATTTCAAATCCTCGCCCATCACCTCAAAATATGAGTGATAAGGGAGACCCTCAACCTCTTTACTTTCCAACAATAAAATCTCTTTTCGAACTTCCAAAGGAACGACATCAAAGAAGGTGGCCATTAAGTCAAGAATGAGCGAGAAGAGGAATAGAGATCGATACTGGTTAGAAGTGATTCCATTGAATGATAACTACAAACCCATATACATTGAATCATTGTGTATAATATAGTGGTAGATAGGGGATAATTTCATCTATATATCTCTACATATGTATTACGACACCATTCTTGCTATGGATCAAAGCCTTGAGCATCGATTCTTCAAGGAGGGTTGGGTTTTTGAAAGAAAAAGAAAGAATAGAGACCCCGAGGATGTATAATAGCCTGATGTAAAACATTGTTTTAAGATCAAATCTTCAAAGCATGAGACTTTAACTAAGGATTGATGATTTGGTTTAGCTGACATAATATACCTTGAAAGAAGAAGAGATCAAATATGTATAACAATATGGTAGACTACAAAGATCATTCCTATGAATTAGATGAGTAGCGTGGTGTTGGGAAATCTTCTGACTTAGAAGGCACATTGAGGATTTTGAAGGAGGAAATAAGGATTTGCAAAGTAGATAATGACAAAATCATGAAACCATAGGAGAAATAAGCAGAATTCAATGCAGTAATTATTTAGAGTGTGTCAAAATTGTAGAGACAGGGACCACTTCAGATCAACTATGGACAAGAGGATATGACTAATGGGGCTTGTGGAAGTAGACCCCATAGTTTGCACAGGTCATATAGAGATGACACGATCAAGGATGTTAGGTTCTTGGATACTCCAAAAAGCAGGGCGGATGGACACATGTACTATTCTCGTTCTAGTTCTGATAGGTATCATGGTTATCATCGCTATCATCCTTAAAGGAGGAGTGATAGGGGATATTTTTCGGATGAGTTCAAGAGAGAAAAGCCACCTACATTCGATGGGGAAATGAAGAAAACATAGGATGCAGAAGCATGGTTTATTGGAATGAATAAATTCTTCAGATTACACGATTACTCAAAGAACATGAAGGCTAGGATATCTACATTCAGTGTTAAAGGGAAAGCATATATTTGGTGTGAAAATGTAAAGAAAATTAGAGAATTAAAGAAGCATTGAAAATGTAAAGAACATTGTTATGGAAGTGAAATATTTTGGTGAACAACATTCACATTCAAAGGTAGAATGAACAGTAAGTGGATCATGTACACTGCCCTTGACAAGGATGTGATGGTATTATATTCTACCTATTGGCTTGGATTCTTGATTATGGAAGCTATGAATATTAAATTTAAGGCGTTTGTGAGTGATGGCAAGGGACATTTTTATGTACTTTCTAGGGAAGTGACAACATTTTGTGAACAACATTAACATTCAAAGGAAAATTTAAACTCTTAAAGAATAAACATTTCTGATGACTTTTTCGTATAAAAAATTTGGCATATTTTAATGAGTGTTGTTTCTTGGGTTAGGACCATGTTATCCTTGTTTTCCATTAGACGTTTGGGTTTGTGCATGTACAGTCTCTTTCCACATTCACAGGGAAGAGTAGTAATAGGTATGTTGATGTTCTCATTCGGCATATAGAAAAGATTTGTGTGCCTTCCAAATGAACTACATTTATTAGAGGCATTGTATATGTCTTGATATGGAAGTTATCTACTATTTAATTGTTAAACATACCACTCATCTAAGGAAAGCCTACATTGACATATTTGGTCATTCCTCCTTTTGGATGCAAGCAACTTTGCTTCAGATTCATGTAAAGAACTATTTACGAGGTTTCCTACTCAAAAACATCATATATTGTTAAACACCATGTTGAAGCACACACATGGTGTATGAGGAAGATAAAACACACACACAAGAGGCTCAACACAATGAAGGATAAGCGTGAGGCTTTCTTACTTTCCATTATACAAAGATGTACATTTATAGTACAATGATGTGACTCTTGGTTTCATATTCCAAGGTCACTTGGACTCCATTGTGACTTTTCATATTCCACACCTACCCATGTAGGATTAGGTGTTCCAACATCCCCCCTTAATCCGAAGGGGTATGTGTGAGTCCAAGAAAAGAGTTGTAATACAAATATGCAAGTATACATGGCAGCACTTGGGCTGAATCAACTCTCTGAAATGTTGGAAAAAAGAAGTGGTTTTAGGATGACCACAAACACTGGAACGCAAAACTTGTTGCAGTTCCCGGAACTCTTCCAAAACTGGCAAGAAGCTGAAGGCTTCTGCTAGAGGAATTGTCCCTCATAAAAAGGGAGACCTTCGACCTAAAAGAAGGGAGGTCTACGACCTGTGGTGGTTTTAGGTTGTCCACCAACCAAAGATGATGGTTTTAGGTTATCCACCAACCGAAAATGATGGTTTTAGGTTATCTACCAACCAAAGATGATGGTTTTAGGTTATCCACCAACCGAAAATGATGGTTTTAGGTTATCCACCAACCGAAGATATGCTCATGGGCATCTGTGTCTCTCGCTACATCTCTGAATCCGGAATGATGAATTGTGGCTCAGGCTCGCTTGAAATGCTGGCTACAACTCTGATCATGGAATGAGAGATTGTGGCTCAGGCTCGCTTGATCTGTCGTCGAAGCTTGTACATGACCACCATTTTCCCCCCTGTCAGGGACAAGGTGAGATGATGGCAAAAAATCAACTGCAAGTTTGCTCAATATCCATGAACAAGTTCTAACATGTGTCGTAAACATCTTCTTGGCTGCTGATGCCCATTGCCAAGAAGCGATCCATCCAAGATGAATCTTGGTTCTTGCAGGAGGCTTGTTTCTGAAGCATCTGTCTGAAGAATGGGTGTGCCGACCACATTGCTTACATGGATGAAGATCAAAACAATGATTTTTCATATGGCCAACTCGATCACAGTGTTGGCATTTCTCAATCTGTTGTGGAAGTGGAACAGGATCTGGAACAACTACAGGTGAACTGTCATATAAGAATCCGGCACTCTGAAATATGATGGGCTTGGTGTAGTCTGGAATATGAAAGGACACATCCTTGTCATATCCAAGACCAGTTCTGTGCTTGTTGTGGACAAGCTCTTCCCAAGGTCTGATGATGGGCTTGAGAAGTGCAGGTTGTGCTATTGTATCTGCATGTAAATCTGCTCTAGTACAAGGCACTGAATGTGGATCAACTGCATCTTTATCTTCTTTCTTCTCATGAGAGTCCTTCACAATGTTCTGAACAGAAACAGGTTCAGAATGGTGACTCTTTTGCTGAAGTTCTTCTTGTTGAAGCTGAGATTCCAACTGCAAAAACTCAATCTTCTCTTGTGCATCTAGCAAACAACTCTGAATGTTACATAGAGCATCCTTGCTCATTTTTATCATATCATGAACATTTGAATGAATGAGGTCACTCAACAACACTAATGCCTCATTGATTTTGGCCATTTTCAACAACTTAGGCTCAAAAATGAAAGGGTGTCGGCTTCAACCGAAAATGCACCCGTTTACAATGTGATGCAACAAATACAAATGACTCAAGAAATTCTCAAAGTACAAAGTGTGCTCCTCAAATGATGGAGGGCAATCAACAATCCAACAACTCAAATACTGATTATGAATGAAGAAGCAATACAATGTCAATATAATATTTCTACAAAATATGTGCAGCTGAAAACACTTGTGCAAGAGGCCTTTAAGGCAGCTGAAATATCTTCTTCAAATAGCTGTTTCAAACGATGGCAAACTTGTCTTCTCATGTAAAAATCTTCAAAAATACTCTCATGTCAAAAATCACACAATGTCAAATTTCACTTTCTTCTTCTATATGTATTTCTTCAATTCTGCTCACATGTCATTCCTCTTTTTCTGCTGTTCAAATCTTCTCTCTCCTCTCTCTCTCTGCTGTTTTTTTTTTTTTTTTTAATTAAAAATTAATTAAAAAAATTGGAATAATGGAAAGAATTTAAATGGAAAGGGGAAATTTTAATGGGGGAGGAGAAATTATATGGGAAAGGGAAATTAAAAAAGATGGGAGAAGATTTAATTTAAAAGAGAATGGGGATTAAAAAAATTTGAGGGAGGGAATAAAAGGAAAGGGAATTAAAATGGAAGGGATTGTAGTAATGGGAGGGAAATTAATTGAAAGGGGAGGGGGTAGTATTATATAGGAAGGGGAATTAAAAAATTTTAAAATCAAATTTTAAAAGTGGGAGGGAGATTTATAAAAAGGGAGTGTATTAAGAATGGAGCGGTATTATATATGAGATTAATTAAAGGGAGGGTGGAGGGAAATTAAAAGATATTAAAAATTAAAAAATAAATTTCGTGGAAAGGGAGGGAATGGGAGAGGTGTTTGAGTGGACGGAGGTCTGTTCGTATGCAGAGAGGAAGCCGTGGGAAGAGGGAGCTGGGGACGGAGGGCGATATGGCGCAGGGATAGTGTGTATGCGTGCAGGTGAGAGGCGTGGGTAAGTGTGTTTGTAGTTAGAGAAGGCCATATGGCAGAGGGGAGGAGTGATAAGGGCGGAGGTATAAGTCGACGGGAGGAGCCACGAGGCGTTCATTGGCCAAAGGGCGTATAGCGAATGGGGAGGCGGCGATGAAGCCCGTGGGCAGAGGGGGAGTGGAACGGCGAGCTCGTAAGTTGAGGGGCCGCGTAAGTTGCAAAGGGATATGGATGGGATTCGAGGGAGCAGTCGAGGGGGAAGGTAAGAGCGTAGAGTGTGGGTGCAAGGCCGATGAGTGTTGAATGTAAGCGTTGAAAAAAAATTAAGATGCAGGTTGGGCTGTATGGAGAGTGCGTTGAGTGTTGTAGGGCAGAGTAGGGAGGATGGAAAGGGGCTGCCGTAGCTTAGGGAGTAGAGTAAGGCGAGTGGGAGGCGTGTAGAGCAGGGCCGGTTGTTTGTTGAGGGTCGATGAGTAGTGTAAGGGATTTGGAGATAGCGTGTTAAGCGATGGGGAATGTGTAGTGGGAAGGCCGAAAGGCCGTGAGGTAGAGGGGTGTGGGAAAAAGAAATTGCAGGGGGAGAAGGGCCGAAAGGCCTGGAATGGCAGAGATTTTTTATTTTTTAAAAACAGCAGAGTAGAGCAGGAATTCTACTTAAAAACAGCAGCAGATTTTTTTAAATACACAGCGAAATAAATTGCAGGAACTTATAGACTTGCAAAAATGATTTTTCCAGCAGCAGAGAAACACAGTCCAGAAACTCAGAAATTTTCACTTCAAAAACCCAGCATTTTTCTTCAAGAAATTGTAGAGGGCCATATAGCAGTAGAAAATTGCAGGATGATGAAATCTTCAGCAAAACTCAGAATTCTTTTCCATTAAAAACCAGAAACTTCTTCTTCAGAAACCCAGTGTAAAACACTATTCCAACAGCTCTTTAAAAGCAGAATTAAAGGCATAAATTGCAGAGAAAAATGAGAATGAAAACCTTCAGATGGGCAGTGTTGCCTTTCTTCAAAACCACTGCTGCTTTTTCTTCTGAATGTTGCTCCTTCTTCAAAACACTTATGAATGCTGCAAAATCACTGAGTGCTGCAAAAATGTCAAGAATTTTTACAGATATGCACAGGCCATAAACACAAATGGCTCACTCAATTTGGAGCAGGGCCAGAAATCGCCCGCTCTGATACCATGTTAAAAACCATGTTGAAGCACACACATGGTGTATGAGGAAGATAAAACACACACACAAGAGACTCAACACAATGAAGGATAAGCGTGAGGCTTTCTTATTTTCCATTATACAAAGATGTACATTTATAGTACAATGGTGTGACTCTTGGTTTCATATTCCAAGGTCACTTGGACTCCATTGTGACTTTTCATATTCCACACCTACCCATGTAGGATTAGGTGTTCCAACATATATCAGAACTATTTACTCACAATACATCTATTCCCAACACCGAACTATGAGATGATATGAAAGCAATCAACAAAGTTGTATCTCCATTGGGATTTAAGCAATGAAAATACAAAGAGAGATTTTTAAATGCCTGTGAGACTGCATCGTCATAAATCTTAAGGTAATCTGAAAAATGGTACAAAAAATACAGGAAATATTTATTGTAACTCCTCTTTTGGTTGAATCTTTATAACAATCTAGTGATTAGGGATCAAGTAAATCATATACTAATCTGACAAAAAAACGTTTACAGTGTAGTGATTAGGGATAAGGTAATTCATGCACTAGTTAAATAAAAATATTTTACATGGTTTACCACAAAATCACCATAGCTAAGAATATTGTGTGGATATATAGGATTGTAGATTTCTTTGAGCATGGGTTGATGTTGATATAATATCCCATCTATTTCCTGCCTTGTTGGAAAGGCATATTTCCTAAAATGGATGATCCAACAGGTAGGAAGGAATGTCGGGCATTCTAAGGAAAAGATGGTGCATATAAAACATTCACAAGGCTACCGCTAATCCATTCGAATTGTGAAAACTAATAACTTTTTAGATCAAAGTTGGCTATGCAGATCTTGGCCAGAATGGCTATTTTTAGGAGAGACACGTTCCCTTGAGACCAGAGCCAAACTAGGCATGATTGTATTCCTCGCTTACATATAGAAGGGGGACCATTTGATTTCCATATGGCTCCACAATTTCTAAGAATGCACTAACTAAAGGTTTATTTTCATCAAGCTTCCATTTAGACATTAAAAAGAACAAATCAACATGACATAAGAATTTAATAAATTAATATAGCTATATCCATCCAAAAATCACGATAAACTAAATTTTAATTGAATTTGAACAATTTTCAACCTTGGAAAACACAAGACAAAATTGCAGATCCATTTGATCACCATAAACAGAACAATTCCAGAGAAACCAACTTCAATTTGTCTCGAGAGTGGGAATGAACTCAGACAACATTAAATATTTGACAACAAAAGAAGGAAATATGCAGGTAAATTTGATATCCACAAAAGGAGCAATCTTAGACTTATTGACTTCAATTCCCCTTTTTGCGTTTCCATTGTTGCGCACATTAGGAAAGGTCAAGTAGTATACATGGTGTATCCTAAGAAAAGTGGATCCAATCCAAACCAACCACCCTATGAATTTTAAAATCCTATAGGTAATCCCAACTTTTTATTCTATGTTTGACTTGAAAGCACCTTTTCTTAGTAGTTTTAGATATATTAGTAGTGAAAACAAAATGAAGGTGGGAATACAAGTAGAAGTGGCATATGTTATGTTTGAATTTTAGTTCAAGTGGGGGAGTAGGCCTAATTATTAAAACATGTCCATAAGTTTTTATCTTAGTGAACAACCCAACCAACGATATGGTTATAGTAGTTCCAAGAACTTTATGAAGGGTGATGGTGATGGAAAACTTCATCGATTCTTATGTGGATTCATTTGGAGGGTGAAAAGGATTGTATTGCTAGTTTCTAAGTTGATAAAGTTCCTAACCACATTGTGGGGGAATCTTCTCTAATGGTGCATGAAGTTCATATAGATTTATCCCTAGGGTGTAGCTAAGGCCTCAGACGAATTAAAGGTGATATTTATCTAAGTTATAGAGGCTAGACATTGAACAACAAAAAATCACTAAGTTGAAGGAGATTAAGAAAATGGTTGGAGAAAGTTCTCACGAGTATGATGAAAAACTACAAAACTTGATCAACAAACTCTCATATACTCTCCATGAAACTCAACACTAAGAATGATCCTTTCAAAGTTTGTTTCTCTTTAATAGTGTACCATTAATGCAATAGTCATGGGTGACATAGAGGGATGCCTTATCTTAGGCCATAAGGATAGAATCTTGTAGGGTGAACATCCATTTTACTAAAAAATTTCATGCTTGGTAGGATCTAAGAGAGAATTATGTAAGGAGTTCCTTCTAGGTAAAGGACATTGGTATTACTATTGTTAAAGGGGGTGGCCTACAAGGATACATTGGTATCTATTGATCCAAGAGCACAATTTCAACAATTTATTTCAAAATTTGTATTTGTCCTCCCGAAGGTCTTAGAGATTTATAGAAGAGGAAGTTGGTTTCCTTGTTGCCCTATAATTTTGTAGAATTTCTAATTTCATATTTAGGATAGGAAATTTTAGTAATTTTAGATATAAGTTAAGATGTTGTTTGATTTTTAAGGCCTCCTAGCCATTAGGAAAGTTGAGTGTTATGATTAGGATTACTTGTGGCATCCTATGTATTTTTCAAACTCCAATACACATAGGAAAATACATGGAGAATATTTGGGGGAAATGTGATTGTCCATAGAATGTAGACCAAATTTGGGGACCATGTAGCTCTTTTCGTTTAACCCTACTAGTTCTTAGAGGTTGTATTTGGAGCCATTAGTAGGAAAAATCATAATATGCCCAAGAATATTAGTGTTGGAGAACCTATGGTTTGGGAGAAAGGATAAGGTGTTCTAGGAGTTAAGGGGTTTGAGGGTTTAAGAGCAAGGGATTAAGGGTAAAGGGTAAAGGGTTAGGGCTTATGGGGTTTAGGGGTTAGGAGGTCGAGGTATAGGGTGTTTAAGGGGATTTAGGGGTCAACGATTAACCATCAAGGGCTTACATGTCATGGGATTTAGGTGTTAAGTTCCTAAGGGTTATGGTATTTAGGTCTTAGCAGGTTAAGGGGTTATGGGTTAAGGGTCAAGGTTTAAGAGGATATGAGATTAGGGTTTATAGGATTCAAGGATTCTAAGTTAAGGGTTAGTGGCTTTGGGTTTAAGGGATCAAGGGGTTAATTTTTTATGAGTTATGAGTGTAGGGGTTGAGGGATTGTGGCTTTTGGGTTAAAGGGATAGGGAATTTAATGGTTATGGGTTAAGTGCATATGAGTTGTGATAATGTGGCCCCTAATCCCCTTGTCACAACTATTGGGGGTTCCCCTATCAATTTCTCTCGTTGCCTTACCTATAGGTCCCCTATCCCCTATGCCATAAGGCCTTAAGGCTCCTTCTCATCCTCTAATGTTAAGATTATAGATCTTAGTAAACCATGCTTGAACCTATCACTTCTACGCATCTATGCTACACTTATGTCCCCTTGCCCCATTCAATACACCAAAATATACCCCTCCCCAAAAATTCATGAGAATTGAACATTTGGATGCGATCATTTAACAACAACTTCACAACTACTCCATTTATAATGGTGTCTTGGAGTTTTTAGATGTCATTTCATTGAGCTACAATGATAAGTGAGAGCTATGCATAACTCACTAAAGGTGTATCAAGAGGCTATTAGTCTATTGGCTATAGAATTTGACTCTTTCTATTTGTAACTTAGCGAAATGGAAAAGATGTGGAGATAATCTCCATTCTTCTTCTTTCACCGGGCCATGTAAAATAAATGAATAAAATAGTCTCAAGCCCTTGGAGAAAGAAAGTTGAGAATAATAATTAGCATGAAAAAACAAAGGATCCAATGATTTAAGCTTAGAGGGGTCTCCCTTTGTAAACACGCATCCATAAGATTGTTAGAGTTAATATGAATCTTTACTAGAAGTTGAGTAGTCTTCACATCACCAACCACATTCAATAGAAAGGTACCAACCCCTATAATAAAAATGGTGTCTCCAAATAAGGTGTAGTTAATACCAATAATATCATCTTATTAATCTATTACAATATGATTTGGAAAGTACGTTTCCATGCATGTGTGAAAGAAACAATCCATTTGGTTAGCAAAAGGAAGTCTTATTAAAGACCTCAAGAGACCCCCTTGAAGGAGACAAGAAGGGTTTGAAACCATAGAATACAATTTGATCTATGAACTCTATTTCTGATGTGTTATGTGCATGTGTTTTTTCACTCTATTTGACATGTGATAGACAATATATGAAACCTTTTTTTTCCACGTATCATCTTCATTAGATATCATGTTTCTAAAAATGAAGTGTCTGTATTAGAGTTAAAGTTTCTATTTTAGTTTGTTGTCTTTTTTTGTCTTTTAGAGTACGAATCTTTCTGGTCTACTGTGCAAAGGCAGTTTGGCTTTCAAATATTCAAGGAATATGTGACTTCTCAACATTGTTTGTTGTTATTTATTTGGAAAGTGCTTGTGGTTTGAAGAGGTTGCAAGAGATGGGAATCTCAAATAGTTTTTGATCGGGCTAATGCAATTTTTATAGGTAGAATGTGTGGCTTCAATCCCCGATGTCTCAAATTTGGCCGTGCATTCAAGAGCTAGACTGGTCATCCTTCACCCACATTTATCATGAGCCCAATCAACTTGAAGATATACTCTCCGAGGAGGCATTGAAGTATCTAGTTGATGAACTATTAGCAAGATCAAGGTTGTGGCACACCCAAAAAAAAGGAAACTCACAAAATTTAAGCTAACAACAATCCCTACTCATGAAGCTGACAACTTGTCTCCCTCAAGGACCACTGCCTTCTCCTTCATCAGCCAATACTTCCTCAACAATTCACTCAGGTGCATCATTTCTATACCCCCAAAAATCTATTTATGTTATTGTTCTCGTAACATTTTCAAATAATATGATGTTTCATATCGATGAATGTCAAATGCCAATTTACTATTTGAAAAGAAAATTTTCATCCCTTGTACCTAATGATCCTGCTTCATTGAATATTTTCTTGAATGGAGGTTTGTTTAATAATTTTTATCATTTAATGATTTCTTATATGTCAAGATTTTTCTCTATTTCATGCCTTATGGCATTTCCTTTGCAACATTTGGTGCAATTGCTAGCTTAATTTTTTTTCACATATTTAAGCAAATAAACAATTTTAGTTCATGGAATGTAACTCAATTGACAATCACCTTGTTATGAAGTATTATGTTAAAACATGGGATTCAAATTTCAAATACCCTTGAGTGGCCAACCAAATAATAATATTTATTTATTATATTTTTAGAATGTGGTTTAGTGAAAAAGGAAAACTATAACATAAAAGAAATAAATATGACATGATTAAATTTCATGTGGTTTGAATATCTATTTTCAAAAATAAAAAAATATAACTATCCACTATCCACCCATGGAATTTCAGCCCAAACTTAGGAATGCTAATGATTTTGTCTTAATTGCTAACTCCCTTAAATGGATTTAGTCTTACTTGTCAGTCGTAAGCCACCATTGTCTTAAATATAAAGTTTTTCCTTAAATATTTTTGTCTCTAAGTGCTTTTGTCTTAAATATAAAATTGTCTTAAAATATTTTTGTCTCAAATTGCTTTTGTCTTAAAATATTTTTGTCTCATTTTTGTCTTAAATATAGAGTTTTGTCTTAAAATACTTTTGTCTTAAATTTTCATGTCTTAAATTATTTTTGCCTTAAATATTTTTGTCTCAAATAGTTTTTGTCTTAAATATAAAGTTTTGTCTCAAACTATTTTTTTCTTGCACTATTTTTGTCTTAAATTTTATATTTAAGACAATTCAATTGATGTTAAATTTTAATATAAAATAACTAAAATAAAAAGTGAATTTTTAAGACAAAAGATTTCTTGTCTTAAAAAAATGTCTTAAAAATGACCAAGTGTAGTAGTGAGAATACCCTCCAATGGTCATGTGTTGTGCTTCAATTCATCGTTCATGGTTGTGAATGCCTCAAAGATTTCATTAGGACCTAAGGCATGTATTTCTTATATATATTGTTTCGAGGGCCTTGAGATGCATACTTACTACTGAAAGCCACCTCGTGGCACTGACATCCCCAATAATAGGCCAAGGATTCCCTCAAGAAACCATGTGTGGTATTTTCAGTCATTCTTCTTAGCCCTACATGGCTAAGAGATTATTTAGGTCCTAAGGTTCATGTTTTATGCCTTGATCGTGTTCAAGGTGTCAATACCCATATTAAGTGCTAGGAAATTCTAACAATACCCATATACTTAGTTATGGGTAAAGGATGCCCTCAAACAATCATTTGTGGTGGTTGAAGGTGTAATTCCTAGTCTTAGAAGCCTAGAAGCTTCATTTATGACATAAATGTTATGTTTGTTTCCCTAACCATATCTATGGTTTAAAGACTCGTACTAATGTTCAAATATTCATAATGTCAATTATCCCAATCCAGAGACGAGGATACCCTTGAAAGGTCTATCATGTTGATTCAACATGTCATTGCTGGCCTTATATGCCTAAAATATTCCTTTAGGACCTAAGGCCTAGGTTTCCTCTCTTGATCATATCTAAGAACCCAACACCCGTATCAAAGCTCAAAGTCTTTGGGTGATGCCCATATCCCCACTTATAGGTCAAAGATCCCCTTCATAGGTCATCAATTATTGTTTGAGTTTATTAGGTATATGTTATATTCTTTGCATGACTAGCCCCACATGCAATAGGGGTGTTACAAGAGACCACAACCCCTAAAAAAGAAATGAGTGGTTATTTGCATCCATTTTTGAAGTTTATAAGTGCAAAATGTTGGTTTTTGGTAGTTTTGTCGTGCGTGATTTTTAAACTCATGGTTTCTAATTTCAATTAAGAATTTAAGGTTATTTAATCCAATTTAATGGATTAAATATTCTTGGATGTCACAATATCACGATATTATATTGTAAATACTGAAGTTGATTGATGAATGGGAAAAGTTAGAAGAGTAGTTCTAAACAGTTCGTTGGGTTTCCTAGTTTTGGACTCCAAGGTAAATATTTGTATAATATGTGATTGCCATTGTTTTACTTTTCTATTTATGAAGAATATGTATATGCATTGCCTTATTGTAAAAGTTATAAAATCTATATAAGAACTATTCATGAGCATTAAGTGCTAGAAATTACCTAAAACTCTAAAAGCTTGGGTTTGCTGCTTTGAAGCATCGTGTTTGGCACTAGTTCCATGGAAGCTTTATACTTTGACTAATGCTTAGCTTTTTGTTTACCTTGTCAAGGCCTTAAGACTCTACTTTGATTTCCATAACCTTTTAAGGGCACCAACATCTTTCTTAAAGAGTTAGGATACCCTCCAATGGTCATGTGTGGTGCTTTGAAGCATTGTTCATGGAATTGGATTCGTTAAAACTTTCTTTAGGAAAAAGTCATAGTCTTATTCAGTAGATAATTTATAAGGCCTTGGGAGACATATCTATTGCTCAAAATCACCTAGTATCACTAACATCCCCAATCACAGGAGAAGGATACCATTAGGAAGCCTTGTGTGGTTCTTTGAGGCATCCTTCTTGGATTCAGATAGATATGGGCTTCCTTTAGGGGCAAATATTCATGTTTCCTCCTCCAAACCATGTCTAGCCCCAAGACTTAGGTTTAAGGTGGCATTATTGTCCTAAGATGCACTAAATATTTCTTTGGGATCAAAATCTAAGGTTTCAATCCCAACCTATGTTGAAGGCACCAAGGCCCAAAGCTATTACTAAGAACTTTCAAATAGAGCCCATATCCCCTCATAAAGATAAATATACCATAGAATGGTTTTACATGGTGGTTCAAGTCCTTATTCATGCCCCTCTAGCCTTAAAAGCTACTTTTAAGGATTGAGGTCTAACTTTCCTCCCCCAACCATTCTTAAGGCCACACCACTCATATCTAAAGCTCATATCCTTAAAATGGTATCCATATTCCAACTAAGAGAGAAATGATACTCCCTAGACATTATATGTGGTGGTTTAAGGAATTGTACTTATAATTGGATGCCTATAAGCTTATTTCAACACATAAAGCCGAATTTCCCTCTTTTGACCATGTCTAATGCCCATGACCTATAAAAACTTCTAATGGTGTGCATATTGCTACTTCAAAGACCAATCCCAAAGTGGGAGATCATCTATAGCGATTTGAAGACTTACTGATGACTCTCTAATCTAAAAATTACATTTCGGCCAAATAAATTTCAACACTTACTTTACTCCAAGTCTTGAAACCAATACATATTTCTCCAAAAGAAAGTTTGATCACGTGTGCTTGGCCTAAGTGTTTGTGCAACCCAACAAGATGATTTAAATAAATAATTTGTAGTGCCAATTCACAACCTCTTTTGGAAAGTATAGTATATTCAAATAGAGGTTTAGTAGATTCATTGAGTAACTTCCGAAATCATAGTTTGAGAAGAAAGATTGGGGCCAATACGAAACTCGTGATTTTGAGTGAAATACCTTTTTTTTTTCTTTTTTGAACTTGGTCCTATCTTCATCGATTGCGAGCTCGAATTCTCCTTTCTCCGACCTGCATGTTGGATCAACTGTTCAAATCAACCTGCTGGTCATCGAATTAATCTGGGCGGCCACGACGGCATAACAAGTCAAATTCAAACATATATTCCAAGAGAGAAACGAGGCGTAACGAATAGCAGAATCGACGACTGCCATTGAGTTTTCTTTGATCTGCAATATTATCAAATGGGTGGACTCTCTTTGCATTCCCTGTGTCAGTGCCCTCACAAGGGTACATTCATGGATATCTAATCCCATTCCCTGCGGGTGAAATTCTTGAGATCCGTCATCATCGATGGAGAGAAGATAAAGGAAGAATGGATGATAGATATCAATGGATAAATGAAATCATTGTCAATACGCACATGGGTCTTCTTTCCCGATACCAAGGGACATCAGGAATAACAAAAATGACTAAAGTATGGTATGGTACGGTAATCTCCAAACAATTATATGCTGCCTATCACATGCCTGCAATTATGATGTGGTGACAACTGCATTCGTCTCTGTGTATCCGGCTACCATAACACACTGCGCGGAATTTCAATAGAAGAGCAGAATTTATAAAGAGTTTAATCGATGTAAGACGATGGTTGGTTTGCTCTTTTTAATATTACGAGATGCCATAAAACACTGCGCGGAATTTCAATGGATGAGCAGGGTTTATAAAGAGTTTAATTAAGATGACAGTTGGTTTGCTCTTTTTAATATTATGAGATGATGTTTAGAAAAATATGAAACATATTCCAAAGAAATGGAGATGGATAACCTCTTCACAGATGCATTGAACAGGAGCACGCTATTGGGTGTCACTCCGCATCTAATGAGACATTATTCCAATTTCTCTGATTTTTTTATATAGCAAGATTTGGTGAGCAATTAAGAGTAAAGGCTGGGTTGCCGTAGGCTTTATCCACGTTCGAGTATAACGACATTGCATTTATCGAAGATGCAGCTTTTTATTGGATAAAAGCTACAAGCGATTTTTCCTACAATTTTTTTTTAAATTTATTAATAAATATAACTTTGTGTTCTAATTGGAGCAGGTACAACACCTGTCCTAAAACAACGCAACTTTTGTAAGTGACCTAAATACACACATATGTTAAAAACCACATATAAGAAGAATTGGGTCGTCGAATTTCTTCGTAGTTTTTTCACAACTAATTTCTTCATGGTTTTTCATTTACTTTTATGGTTAGGAATGTGCGTTAAGGTTAAATATTGATCTTAACACCCACGTCATCGACTTTCTTCGTACTTTTAACACAACGAATTTCTTTATGGTTTTTCATTTACTTTCATGCTTAGGAATGTGCGTTAAGGTTAAATATTGTTCTTAACACCCATTTTCAAAGTGTTATGTCAAACCGAGATTGAGGGGATTTATTGGCAATTTCATATCACTTGGAGTTAGGGTTTAATTTGATTTTTTATGTTATTTTATATATTTTTTTAGGTAATCTTAAAAATAATTTAGATTTTATGTTATTTTTATGTTTGTTAGGTAAAGTGAGTTTTGAGATGACTCATAATTTAACTTATGGCTTGAGCAGTTGTGACCATGTGGCATCTAATGTGTTAAAATAACTTGAGGATCGCATCAAGTTTGGGTCATACCAACCCTTAGCATGCTTAAAGTGCTTTAACAAAATACTTTGTCACCTTTTTCTTTATGTCTTGTGGGAAATTTTTTTATTGGCTGACCCACGCCAAGTTTGAATCTTGAATATCCTGTAACATAAGATTTCATTATCAAGGTGATTTCCAATTGGGATACTCCAATGGAAATTTTAGATTCTATTTGAATATCTCTATTTAAATTACAATTTATTTTTTAATATAAATTATCAAGAGAGTAGAAGAGGTTTTGTTAGAGCCCTATACTACTATATTGACACATCTATT
Source organism: Pinus albicaulis (assembly GCA_034641835.2). Taxonomy (NCBI): domain Eukaryota; kingdom Viridiplantae; phylum Streptophyta; class Pinopsida; order Pinales; family Pinaceae; genus Pinus; species Pinus albicaulis. Next base: position 212,683,100 of record CM076583.1, on the reverse strand, counting down.
ATTAAAATGATGAAAAAGTTAGAATTGAGATGTAATGAGTCTTGAATTTACAATGCAAGGATAGATGTGTGTGTGTGTGGGTGAGTGGTTTTTACGTTAGATGTGATGATTATGATGAGGGAAGAAGGTGATCCATCGATAGTCACTGCACCTTATATAAGTTTCCAATGAATCATGAAATTCATTTAAACAAGGAAAGGTAATTATCTTAAAGAACAAGTTTGGTGGTCTTAACTCAAAGCTCTAGTTACATACAGTAAAAATTTCTAAAATGTATGTTAGATACATATGTCAAATATTGAAACCAAAATAATTGGACTAAAAATAAAAAAAAGGTCATTTAAAAATAATTATACTTATAGTATTTAGGAAAAGTGGGGGGTTATTTTATTTATAAAGATATGTTTTGAATGGGCGTTAACATTATATTTTTGGAGGTAGAAACCAATTAGGGAAATTCTTTAATATCACATGATTTCACATGTTATTCCATAAGTGTAGTAAGTGAAACCCAAATATATCTGACCCAAAGTTCTAAAGTTGTATATTTTTTGATGAATTAAGAGAGCACAAGTTCAATATTGTCCCCTTTGTGATTCAATCTATATATTTGTCCATGTTTATCATTATTTTGGTGTGAAAAATAAACCTCTATGTAGATTGTGAGGTCAAATCTATTTAAAAGAAAAAAATGGTTCTAGACAGTTGATTAGTGCAAGTGCTTATACAATATTTTCTAATTCATAATGTCATGATATAATTTGATGGGATATCTTGGTGAAAAAACCAACAAGTATTTAGCACTAAGATGACTATATATGGATTTTGAGCACTAAGATGACTATATATGGAATTTGATGATATAAAGAATCTTTTGAAATTTGTCTAGCACATTTAATTGAAAAGCATAAGATGGCTCATTTTTTCTTGATTAATAACAAAGGTTAGGAGGTGTTTGAGTTGGTGTATTTTGATATTTGCAATTTTATGGATATGGCCTCATTATAATATGTAACTATTTATCACTTTTAATAATGATTTTTAATAGAAATCATGGATCTTCTTCTTGATGAAGAAAAAAAGATGCACTTACAAGATTGTGTGTAACCTAGGGGTATCACTCTAAGAGGATTATATATGCATTGATGATTTGGGTGATTCTTTTGAATTTTGTGAAGAATGTGTACTCGGAAAGTGGAAGTGGGTTTAATTTTACTTGGTTAACAAAAAATCTAAAGAGGTGCTTAGGATTTAGTGAGTTTGTATATTCATGGGCCTAGAAGTGTAGTCCTCTTTGGAGGATTTGACTATACAATCACTTTCATTAATGACTTCTCACTTAAGTCATGGATTTACTTCATGAGGAAGTAAAATGATAGAGTTGAATTTTTAAAGCTCTTTGTCACCTTCGTTGAAAGATAATGTGTGAAGAAACTCAAGTCTTTGAGAAGAGATAATATTGAAATATTGTAAGGGAGAAGTCCACTCCAAAAAAATGAAACAAAATGTCAGTAGGAGGTAGAGTCAATCCTTGATGAGAAAGGATGGGGAATGAAAGTTGAGGTTGGTTTGAAATAAAATAGACTTAAATGGTTTTTACAAAAAATCATTTGTCGAATCAATCACCTAGTTTAACGTTGGTTGATTAGAAACTAAGAGTCTTAGAGTGGAGAAATCCCTTTCTTTTAGATCTTATGATTTTTGGGTGTGAGGCTTATATGCATGTACTTTAAGTGAACGAGAAAAATATTCATAAGAAAGATTACTGAAGTGCACATTTATTATATATTCAAAGGGAGTTAAGTTCTCTAAGTATTGACATACATGACATACCCATATTCAAAATGTGGTTTTCAAGGAGGATAAATATTGTGAAAATCAGAAAAAAGAATTTATATTAGTAATCGAGGTACAACATGTGCCAATTGTAGATTTCTAGTCTAACATTGAAGATCAAGTTGAACAATAAGAGAAGCTCTATGTAGAAATTTTAGTAGGTGAAAAGCAATATGAAGACAATGCACCTTAATATTTGAATGGAAATGTGCATCCTCAACATTGTGAGCATGATGAAGAGAAAATTTTAGGATATTTTTTTGTGAGTTGAAGAGGCCGCATAGGTATCACGATTACCATTTTTTTTGTAGAAATTCATCATCTAGGTCTATGTTTGAAGAGAAAAAATAGTTTTGACATAAAAATATAGTGATATTTTGTGAGCTCTTTCATTTTTTTCTTTCCTTTTTTTCATGATAAATGTTTTGTAACCAATGTATTTACACTAAGTTTTCTTAATTGACGTTATTGACATCAAATAATTGAAATTTATTATCTATAAACAAAATTTACACAGTCAAAATAATTTATAGTGAGGTAATGTCCATTAATCAACATGCTTAGAAAAAAATATTCTCTTAGGATTTAAAATATTAAGTTGTTTATACTTTCAACATCTTCCATGCTTTAAAATTCAACCGCATGAAAGAAACTATATTTTTGTCTAAATACTTATATGAACTAAAAATTAAAGAAGCTCAATATTGTGAGAAATACTAATATTGGTAAATGTGATTATTTTGTGCACACAAACAATTGCAAAAATAATTTAAATAATTTTTGAATTATTGAAAACCTTTAAATATTAGTGATGAGAAATGTTATATCCCTTACACATATTGCGTAAATATAAAAAAAAAAGTATCAATAAGTTAATAAATATATAATAAAATTAAAACAATGACACATGGAAAGGGGATCTAAATATTACCGCTTGACAATATAGTGGGAAACGTGATTTTACCCTTCTTTTAAAGTTTTGAATGTTATAAAAGGAAATTAAACTTGAACTTTTCTAGGGTTTGGTTAGGGTTCTGTAATTTTTTCTAACAAAAGTGGGTGGAATCTATTTCAAACATCTTCAACATTGTGTTGGAGGCTCCTTATAGCTGATCAATTCTTATTGGCTCAATGAGCGTCACGCCAACGAGGGGTGAAACCCCATCCTACCACAATGTTGTTGCTAGTGCTCAAAATTTGGGGAAAGGATTCATTGGATATTCTTCAGGTATGCTGACAACAGAGAATGGGGTCTCCTCGATGTGAAGTCCCAATTAGACCTCACACTATTTGGAGTGGGAGCCCTAACCGCAAATACAATTAGTTTCCATAATTGTGATCTTAAAGATGTTCCTTGGTTGAAAAACACATAATAAGATATACACGTAGCTTTGGTGACAAAAAGAAAGTAAAATTTTTAGAATATCAACTGTAATGCATAAGAGGTTATTTCAAACAAAGGGGAAAAGGGTGAGACTCGAGAAGAAAATTAATAGTATTATCCTAAAATAAGCACAAAAACATATGAAATAATCATTAGTTAGCCTACAAAATAGTTCAAAAGATAATAACAATCATGAAATCAAATACAACACACATCCAAAAAGATACATATGAAATTAAATGAAATATATCAGTGACATTAGCATGAATGAAATAACATATACCATAAAAAATTAAAGAGTAGTCTTACAACATCCATGATACATGCATTAGAGCGTGTTGGCTCTAAGAGCTTCTGATTATTAAGTGAAAGTTTCAAGTACAAAATACAAGGATATGATACAAGCCCCAATAGTGGAACATGAAGCTACCACGTGCTTATCCAAAGGATGATGCTCACTCCCTTGCTATAATAGAGAAGACAAGGCTACAAATATCAAGTTCAAAACCCTTTCTTTGAGTTATGAGGGTTTATTTATAACAAATGCGGTGACAATTCACCCCCCCCCCCCCCCCCTTGTGACCTTTGAGCTCCCTCATGACTCTTGAGCTTATTTTGTCCTTATTCCATCTAATGACTCTTCATATTCCCTAATTGACTCTTGGACTTCCACTTACATTTACATTTATCATTATTTTCTAAATAGAAAACCACATAAGAGCAAATTGTGGCTAGAGCCTAATAATACAAAACTTTATACATTATTCTTGAGCTTGAGGAAATTCTAGCTCGAAAACTTCCACCTATAGCTTTGTTGTAACATATTGGTACCAAGCTTTGTACTATGTTGCTATGTCCTCAAAATTTGATGGAATATATGGCTTATAGCTGAATATAACCTCCACAACATCTGGATAGAGAGTTTTGGAACATTATTCCATAATAAGAACAACTTCATGTTTACCTTTCCAGGTCCAACTACATATTGTTGCATGTTTTTCCTTGTGATATCTAAATATTTTTTAGTGGTAACATGCATCAAAATTTTCTACTATTCTTGAATTTCTCACCTGATAAGATATCCACCCTTTGTTTCTATAAATTCTCCAATAGGTGGAATCTTGTGCACTCTAAAAAAGGAGTCAAAATTATGGTACAATTGTGAATAGGAAGTTCTAATATTGGCCACATATGCCTATAGCTACGTGTTACTCTATAATTGAGTGGTTTTTTGCATACAGTTTTGGAGGTTATAGGTACACAATTTTGGTTTTTAGTCGTTTTATCGTGCATAATTTTTCATAGGTAGCTTTTGAAATTTTTCATTATAGAACAAGACGTTGCACCATAGGAACTTATTCATAAAGAAGTTTTGCACCATCTGCTTCTCTAATATCATCCATAATAAAATGCACTCGAAGAAAATTCATAATATTTTGTTCCTCCACAACCATTTGTTATCATGGAATATTCATTGAAGGATCATCTATTATGTTGGAAGTCAGATTATCCTTTTCTAAAATCATATGTTTTTCCATACCTACATTGGACTTTTATCTTCCTTCACCTATCTTTTGCAACAACCCCAGGGTTAAAAGTTGATGTAATAAAAGTTAATAAAGCTAAAATAAGACCACGGGAGAGGAACACTTATTCCAATATGAATGTTGGAAAAAACATCTTAGTGGACATCACTTATTGTGTTTTATGGCTAAAGGAAATTCGCAAAGGCAAGAACTAAGGCTTTGGAAAGATAAAAAGTTATTTTGGCACATTATTTATGAAAATAATGGAAATTAGGAGAAAAGGAAGGCGAAAAGTCACAAATTGCATGTGAGGAGGAAAATTAAGGAAAATAATGGAGAAATGAAGAAATTAGAGGCCTCATCAATTAAAATACCTCAGAGAATCAGTTGGTAGCTTTTTTCCAGTTCAGTTTTAGAGTTAGTCTTAGAAAGGAGAAAGCACCAAGAGGAGAAAGGAAAGGAAAAGAAAGGAAGGAACAGGAAAACTAAAGGAAAAGAAAAGGAAAAGGAAAGGAAAAGCAAAGAAGGACAAGGAAAGAAAATGAAGGAAAGGATCAAGAAGCTTTAGCGGAAATACTTACAGGTAACAAATTTCATGTGTGATTTCGTAGCTAGTAATGACATTCATGTTATGTGAATGTTGGTATATGGTTATTTTGTTGTCATTGGCATGGATTTTGTTGGGTTTTGACAATGGATTTTAGCCTATCCTTTCCATTTCCAGATGGCCATGGTATGATGGGATTTGTATCGGTTTTAAGATTTGGATTGGTAGATGGTTTCAGAATCTCAGGTGACGTGGTCTTAGGAAAATTCCCAAAGGCCTAGGAATCCCTTGGAGGATAATGGTGGGATAAATTGTAAATCCTGATGGTGGATATGGGAAAATTCATCAAGGATGGCAAATAAATTTTTAGGGATCCAAGTTCGTTTTGGTTTTGTAACCCCGACACTAGTTTAGGTGTGATCATAGTATGGAGAGGGTGGAGATGGTTTAACCTATGGATTTCCTTGGTTGTCTTTGGATTGGTTTAGCCCATGAGATCCAACATTAACGCTTTAAATATGCCACAGGGGTGATTGGTTGAAGATATATTTAGCTAAGCCAATCTATGGTCAAGTGGAATTTGGAAGTCCCGAACTCGGTCGGTATTTGCCTATGATTAATAAAAGCTAAGTTTATCTTGATTTTGGTAAGAAAATGTACTATTTATCATGCAGATTTAATATTTTTTCTCTTATTTTTAATTATGTGGTTATATGTTGGTTATAAGCATGGTTTTATGATAGATCTTAGTCATCATGGCTCTATTTGTGTTTTCACTCATAACTAGATAATAATGAATGAAAGACCTATTTGATGTTAATATAACTAATGAGAGAAGCTAGTGACCCTTCTTGTTAAAACTAAGACGCGTTTTCAGTCCCTCATGTTCAGACTTGCATTCATGACCTGTAGGTTGCATATCTACCAAGTGTTTGACATAATTTCAGTCCCAGTCAGGGATGGTTAGGTCAATTCCAAGTTCCCGTTTTTGGTTTACAAGCATTGTGTTCATGTATTTTACGAGTTTGGAAGTTTCGTAGTTTTTGGGCAAAGGCCTAGCCCTAGAAAATAGCCTTAATTCCTGCATTCTATGACACAAAATTGGGAGAAAAATGCCACAATCACATTGATGTAGGCCTATGGGAGCGACTCAGAACCCATAGTTTCTTGGAGGCCTTGGCAAGGGAGCGAATGGGGTTCTAAGTCAGGAAAAAGGTGAGCTATCTCAGGGATTAGACACTTGGAGGGGTTGGGTTACTCTTAGATTTCTTGTGGAAATTGAGGGAAGTAAGTAAGGTCTCAAGTTGTCAACTCCATTTCCTTAAGGTCACATACGAGGTTGAGTCATTATATCATAGTGATCGTCTACTCATGTTTACCCCAGGAAAGCTGGTGAAGATGGGTAAATGTGGGAGGCAGAGTTATAGGGTGGTATCAGAGCCACGTTGCACTCTCTTTGGGTAAGTCTTATTTTGTTAAAGTTATGGTTTTCATTCATGGGATCATGGTATAAAATTGGTATGGTCATGCATGGTGTTGTTGTGATGTTATGTTATTACCTGGATATGCTTATGAGTATATATGTACCTTATAATGTGGATTAATCTTGTAGATGAGATAAGCGTTCCTTGAACATCACTAAGGTATGTGTTTTATTTTGGTATCTATTTGGTTTATCTAACATGGTATATCGTAGGAAGAAGAGAATAAAATATGACAAGAAATATGGTAGACTGCAGTTCTCTTGAATCTCCCTACAAATTAGTTTGGAAACAATAAGAAGAGTATTCTCCTGGTATAGCAGATACATTGAGGAGTTTGAGGGAAGATATCAAAATTTTCGAAGTAGAAAATGATAGGTTGGTTGAGGTTCAAGAAATACTTGCAATGGCTCAGGAGAAGCAAGTAGAGGTTAACGCAGAAATTCTTCAAAACTTGTGAGAGTTGTAGAAACAAGGACAATTGAGAACTAGTTAAGAGAAAGAAGGGAAAACTAATGGAGCCTATGGTAGTAGGTATCAGTTCGGATACATATTGGATAGAGGGGACATAGTTAGAGGTGGCATATCACTGGATACACCTTATAGGAGGGATGGTATGTATGGGCATAATTCTAGTTCCTCATCTAAGAGACATCATCACTGTCATCACTGTCATCATCCTTATAGGAGGAGGGAGTATTTACCTAAGGAGTTCAAGAAATCAAAGCCTCATAAATATGATGCTAAGATGAAGAAGCCAGAAGATGTTGAGGCATGGTTGCTTGGAATGAATAAATTCTTCATCTTTCATAACTATTCATAGAACATGAAATTAAATATAACGACCTTCAATATTAAAGGGAAAGCATATATCTGGTGGGAATATGTGAAGAATGTCAAGGGAATTTGGTAAGACGACTTGATTTCGGATTATTTCAAGAGAGTCTACTGGAAGAATTACCTATCAGATAGGTACTATGATGATATATATAAGGCATTTTATGAGCTACAGATGGGTTCTATGACAGATGATGAGTATGCTAAGCAGATTCTTGGAGCTATTAAGTTATGTTCCATATCTCAAGGAGGAAAAGGCTATGATTCAAAAATTCATCAGTGGATTTCCATAAACATATAGAGACTGTATTGAATTTGATGAGCCTATAACATTAGAAGAAGTCATCTGTAAATTGAGGCATTTTTATGAGCATTCAAAGCAAAAATTTGAAACTAAACATGACTTGAAGGGAAATGAGAAGGTAAAAGGAAAATGGCCATCATAGCGGGGAAGACCTGAAGATGCATGTGAGAAAGAAATTTTTTCTCCTTAGAAGAAGTTTAATGCAGTTGAGAAGGGACATGTGTCGCATCCTGGAGAGCAACACCATAGAGGTGACAATAGAGCATCGTTGCAGTGTTGGATATGTGGCAAAGATCATTGTAAGAAGGATTTTTCATTATACAAAGGAGGTAGGCCTTAGATTTACAGTGTTCAGGAGGCAAAAACAATTGGGGATGTTGGTCATAGTATTCCTCAGATCTATGCAGTGGTGGACAACAAGCAGGAGGATCTCCATAAATCTATTATTTATATTGACGGTAAGATTTATACTTTGGTCCTATGAAGATACAACCAATCCATACCCAAAAGTATACTATATGATCCCAATGGAAGTAAATTCAAATGTGTTGCTGTAGGCATACCATTCAACTCAAATGCACAAAATCTTACCCAATGATGAACTCTCTTCTTCGTACTTGTAGCCAACTGTACCAATCAAGACTCTGTATGCACAATCTCTTACCCAATGATGAAATCTATTCTTCATACCTGTAGCCAACTACACCAACCAAGACTCTACATATACTTCTTTCCTCAAGCCACACTTATCCACTAGGTCAGGATTAACATAGCTATTATATGACAAGGCTATTGAGTTCCTGGTTGATAATGGAAGAAGAATCCTACATCAGTGAGGATGGTCACAACCATGCAGGCTAAGTGCAGTTGTAGAAAATAGTGTGTGATGTTTGTAGTTCATATTTCCAGTGACAAGGATAAGGAAATTGAGGATGAAAAAATATTCAAATTTACCTTATATTGCAATAGTTTCAGGATGTGTTTACAACAAATATTTCAGAGTTTCCTCCACACAGGGAAGTATAATTTTCTATTGAATTAGTAACAAGGGTAGCACCAACATCAAAGGCACCTTACAGGATGAGCACGCCAGAATTATTAAGTTGAAGTTGTTGTTGAAGGAAAAACTTGATAAGGGATATATTAATCCAAGTGTATCACCTTCGGGTGCACCAGTGTTGTTCATGAAGAAGAAGGATGGTACTCTTAGATTGTGCATTGATTACAGTAAGCTTAAAAAGGTGACGCTCAAGAATAGGTACCCATTGCTAAGGATTGGCGATTTGTTTGATTAGTTAAAAGGAGAAACAATGTTCTCAAATATAGATCTGCGATCAGGATATCATCACATATGCATCAAAGAAGAGGACATATATAGACAACATTCAGAACTAGGTATGGGCATTATGATTTTGTTGTAGTTCCATTTGGTTTGACTAATGCTCCAACTAATTTTATGTGTTTGATGAATAGTGTGTTGGGTACTTATCTAGACAAGTTTGTTATTGTATTCATCAATGAAATCTTGGTATATTCTAAGAATGAGGGAGAGAATTTTGAACATTTATCCACAGTTTTGATATTTCTAAGAGGCCATCAGTTTTATGATAAACTTAGCAAGTGCAAATTCTTTCAGGCAGAAGTACACTACTTGGGACATGTTGTTTCCAAGAATGGAATAGCGATAGACCCAGAAAATATAAAGGCTATCATGGAGTGGGAAGATCTATAAACGTATAGGAATTCATATCATTCATGGGCTTATAAGGTCACTACAAGATCTTCATTAGGAAATTCTCATGTATTGCATATCTTATTACATCATTTGCAGAGGAAAGGTAAGAAGTTTGAATGGACATAAGAGTGTGCAACTAGTTTTGAGAAGTTGAAGGAGTACTTGTTGACAAATGCTCTAGTGTTAAATATTGCAGGTCAGGATAAATATTTTGTAGTATGTAAAAATTCTTGCAAGAGAGGAATTTTTGGAGTCCTTATGCAGGAGGGACAAGTGGTATGCTATGAGTCCAAGAAACTAAATGAGCATGAGAAGAACCCATGTGACTCATGATCTTGAGTTGGCAGCTATTATTCATGCCTTGAAGATGTGGAGACATTATCTTCTTGGTAGTAGGTTTGTGTTGATGAGAAATCATAGTGGATTAAGATATTTGTTTCACCAACCAAATTTGAACACTGGGAAAATTAGATGGTTAGCTAACCTTAGTAAGTTTGACTTTGAGATCAGTACATTAAGGGAAAGGAGAATAGAGTTGCATATGCTCTTAGTTGGAAAGTACATTTGAACCATGTTGTAGTAGTGAGCTCATATTGGATATATTTACGAGATCAGATCTTACAGGCAGGATAACAGGATGTCAGGTACAGGGATCTTATGCACAGATTATAGCAGGGTACAAATGATCAGGATGTGGATTATCATCTTACAATATATGGCTTGGTGAGATTTAGGTACAGGATATATGTGTCAGATGACAATGAACTCAAGAATCTTATCTTGAGGGAGTCTCATGTAAAAATATATTCAGGTCACCTGGGATATCAGAAGACGTTGACAGGAGTGAAGAAGTTCTACTATTGGCTGAACCTAAAGAAGGAAGTGGAAGAATTTGTGGTGATATTTTTGGAATGTCAGCATGTCAAATAATAGTGTAAGCATCTAGGTGGGTTGCTTCAGCCTATTTCGATACCAGAATGGAAATGGGAGGTTATTTCCATGGATTTCATTACAGGTCTTCTTAGGAAATCGAGGCAACATGATTCTATCATGGGTGTGGTATATAGGTTGAGTAAAGTATCTCACTTCATTATAGTGAAGACTAATTATTCATCCAGGGAGGTAGCACAGGTCTTCATTAGGGATATCATGAGATTGCATGGTGTTTCGAAGAAGATTGTGTTAGACAGGGATGCGAAGTTCACTTCCAAGTTTTGGAAGGAGTTGCTTCCAGGATCAGGGATAGAGTTGGCCTTCAACACATCTTATCATCCAAATATAGATGGACATAGAGAGAGGATCAACAAGATACTGGAGGATATGTTGAGGATGTATGTATTGAATTAGTAGAGGTGATAGGAGAAGTACCTTCCATTCATTGAGTTTGAATAAAATAAGGTTATCAAGAGTCACTGAGGATGAGTCTATTTGAGGCATTGTATGGGCAGAGTTGTAACACTCCCATTAGCTAGAGTGATCCAGTGAACCAGGTACTTATTTGACCAGACATGTTGGAAGACTTCGAACAATAAATGTAGGTTATAAAGAAGAATATAAATGCAGCACAAGATAGGTAGAAAATTTATGCAGTTTAGCACATGGAATTTAAGGAGTTCCAGGTTGGGGAGCCTGTGTTTTTGTACATCAAGCCCAAGAAGAGATCCTTGAGGATCGGATCATGTGCCAAGTTGGCACCATGGTATTGTGGGCCTTTTGACATCCTTGAGAGGATTGTACCAGTGGCCTACATACTTTAACTTCCTTTGACACATTAGGGGAATTTTTAGGTCTAAAATGGGCCTCCTATGAAAAATGTACAACCAAAATAAACTTTATAAGAACCAACAAGATTCAAGATGATGATGTCATCCATGGGGGATGATTGACCATTTTTTAAGTAAAAGGGTATAAATATTAAAAAATAATAAAATAATAAAACTACTTTTTCAACTCATATTTTCAACTTATCTCTCAAAGTTTTTACAGAAATTTTGAGCAAGAGTTCTTGTTGGATGAAAAAATTAATTTCTCATCCAAGGAGTACCTATGTTGCATACTTTAGATCGACCCTATTATGCGAAAAATGAGAAATACATGAAAAACGTGATTGCAATTACGTTTTTCATGTATTTCTCATTTTTCGAGTAGCAGAGTCTATCAAAAGTATGCAACATGGATACTCCTTTGACGAGGAATTAAATTTTTCATCCAGCGAATACTTCCGCTTGAAATTTGAGTAAAAACTTTGCGAGATAAGTTGAATATACGAGTTGAAAAAATAGTTTTTTCTTTTTTCCCTCTAAAATTTGATGATGCCATCAAATATTATTTTATTATTTCCACTATTATTTTATAATTTCCTTAGGAGGCCCATTTTAGACCTCAAAATTCCCCTAATGGTGAAAGTCCATGATTGTTTTCATGTTTCATTACTTAAAATATATGTAAAGGATGTTGATCATATTATTGATTGGTTCGTATTGTAGGTGGAGCAAGAAGGAGGTTTCTAGCTGGAACCTCAATGCATATTGCAGCATAAACATATTGTGCATTGGAACAGAGCACTAAAGCATGTTAAAGTGCAGTGGAAGCACTTTGGGGCCGATGAAGCTACATGGGAGATGGCTAATCAAATGCAGGCTATTTATCCTTCATTTTTTTCCATTGAAGGCAAATTAATATTGGTATTTGTACATGTTTATGCATGGTTGTATTTGTAAATACCACAATGAGCTAAGTTATAAAGCTCCAATACGCGGTATGGTTGTCATGTTGATATGTTTTACATGATGGTTTTTCTTTTGAGCAGTTTGTTATTGTAAATACTACAACAAGATGGATTATAAAGATCCATAGGCAATATGTATTTTCTTTTCAATGGTTTTTCTGGGTATAGGTGTGGTTTCACAACGAGGATGGTGTTTCCCTAAGGGGGAGGGGTCTGTAACAGCCCCAGGGTTAAAATTTCATGTAATAAAAGTTAATAAAGGTAAAATAAGACCACAGTCAAGGAGAACTTATTCCAAACTGAATGTTGGGAAAAATATCCTAGTGGGCATCACGTGTTGTGTTTTATGGCTAAATAAAATTGGAAATGGCAATGGATAAGGCTTTGGAAAGGAAAAAAAGTATTTTGGCACATTATTTATTTTAGGTCCCTATATTACTAGTATAGTCCCTTATTGTTGTTAGTGTAACCCCCTTAATGTTATTGTTGTACCCCTGTAACCCCCATATTGTTATTATTGTGCTCTTCAATTATTATTGTTAGGTCGGCTAGGATTACATTGTGGCCCTACTAGGATTACATTGCGGCCCCATGGAATGCTATATATATAAAGGAGGTTTTTTCATTTGTATCATCCAAGAATTGTTCATTTATGTAATGTATTGGAGGTTGGCCTCTTGAAGTGGTTGATTTCTAAGGCATTTATTTCTCTTTTCTTCTATTTTTGGAGTTGGTTTCATAACATTTGGTATCAGAGCTTTGGATTCTAGGGTTTCGCTGCTCCAAATAGGTCATCATGGAATTTTCGCTATAAATTATTTTCTACGAAGGTTTAGAAGCAAAATTTTTTAGACCGCAAAGCCGAAATCCTGAGGAACATCTTCACAAAATTGCAGTTGTTGGTTCGCAATATTTTCGGAGATATGCTCTATGGAAGTTAGGGCTTTTTCAGGCTCTCGAATTTCATCTCAAACAGGTGATCGTGGGAAAATATTCATAACTCTCTCTCTAAGCATCAGATTGGAATTATGTAAAAAGTGGCTGCAAGTACATAGATTTTAGTTTCCCGTCTATCAATTTTATAGCTAAAGGAGGAAAAAATGACACGTGGGAATTCATACAAGTTCTCTCTACCGAACTAGTCCATAATTAGGTCATCGTAGGCAATTGGGAATAACTTTGTCTTCAAGAATCCAAATCAGGTCAGACTTGTGGCATTCAAAAGAGGATTCAGAGGGCTACTGTAGGGCCAAATTTCAGATATTAAAGATTTGAAATAACAGAGATAATTCAGTTTGAATATCGATATCCTCAAAAGAAAGAAAAATGTGTGTATTGTTTTCCGAATTTCATAAGTCCTGCGTAAAAAAATCAGTTTGAAGTGATTCCAAGTGCCTATTGAGAATATATTTCGGTATTGGGTTCTGAAATGCCTCCTAAAAAGAATTCAACACCTATTAAGCCCTCAGAGTACTCTACTATGACTCATGAAGATGAAGAATTGCAATATGATCTATCAAAATTACAAGAGAAAGTGCACCAAATTTCTCTCTTGCAAAGAGCAACAAAAAATGAAATGGATGTTTTGAAGAAAGGCTTGGAAGCGATGATGGATGGTTTGAAGAAAGGCATGGAACCTAAGATGGATGGCATGGAATCTAGCATGGAAGATAAGATGGATGACATGAAAGACAACACGGAAAACATGAATAATGATCTAAAAGTAGATATGGAAGGTTTGACAAAGTTCACACAAGAAATTTTTCCTAATGGCGAAAAGATAGTAGAGGAAACTCATGATGAGAAAAAAATAAATGTTAATCGTGTTTTCATAAACTCTAATGTTGGATGGAAGAACCACCATATTCCAAAGATGGATATGAGGAATTTTGATGGAAAGGATCCCATAACATGGTTACTACAGATGTAGCAATATTTTGATCTCAATAATGTGCAAAACACACAAAAGGTACGCACTGCAACTTTATATTTAAAACAAAATATATTTGTATGGTATCAATGGCTTTTCTCTCGTAAAAAAAATGTCACTTGGTCAATTTTTACGAAGGAAATGATAGCACATTATGAGGATACAAAGAGAAACACCTTCTTTAGCCAATTGATAAATCTCAAACAAAAGGGTTCAGTGTCGGAGCACATGAGGACTTCCAAAAATTGAATATAAGGGTAACTGATATTCTAGAGGAACACAGGATTGATGTCTTCATAGGGACTTTAAAGGATAAAATCCAACATGAAGTTCGCGTTTCAGAACCTAATTCATTGGAGAATGCATTCAGGTTCGCAAGAAAAATTGAATGTAAAATTATGGTGACAAGGAAGCCTACCACTCACATCTATAACGATAGAAGTGTTGATACTCCTATAATTCCACAACCTACAAGGTTGACACCACAAAAATTGGAAGAAAAAAGAGCAAAAGGGCTTTGCTATAGTTGTGATAGAAAATACACTAAAGGTCATAAGTGCACTGAGGAGAAATTCTTTTACATAGATTTTGAAGAGGAGGAATAAAATGAAAAAGAAACTTCAAAAGTAGAGGATATACACTAGGAAAAAACCCTATAATAAGAAGAAATGAATCCGACCATATCATGTAGTGCATTGACAGGAATTATCACTCCTCAAAATCTCAAGATAGGACATATCAAGAAGAAAAAGGTAATAATGTTGATTGATTCGGGTAGTACCCATAATTTTATTCATTGTAAGGTATCCAAGGAATTGAATTGTTTCCTATACCCAACACCAGAATATCAAGTGATGGTTGCAAATGGAGGAACTATAAATTGCTCTATAAAATGCCATAATATCAAGCTAGCCATGGGGGAATATGTATTGAATAGTCCAATTCTTTGCATCCCAATGGGAGGTGCTGATGTTGTACTACGAGTACAATGGTTACAATCTTTGGGGACGGTAGCTTTTAATTTTCAAGAACTTTTCTTGAATTTTTTTTTGGAAGGAAAGGAAATCGAATTACGGGGTATCGCAAGGAAGCCAGGAAAGATAATAAGCTCTAATTTCATGACAAATATTCTGAAGAAATAACATCGGGGCGTAATTGCACAATTATGCTCACTGGAAGTTCCAACATCAAAATCATCTATTTCTCCAGATCTCCAAAAAGTCTTGGACAATCATTCCAAGGTGTTTGATACTCCCAAAGGACTCCCACCTATTCGTGATAATGATCATGCTATTCATTTGATTCCATGAAGTGTTCCTCCAAACATCAGGCCTTACACATATCCTTATGTCCAAAAGAGAGAAATGGAACGTATGATTGCAGAAATGTTAGAGGCTAGTATAATTCGACCTAGTCAAAGTTCTTTCTCTGCTCCAGTAGTATTGGTGCAAAAGAAAGATGGATCATGGCGCATGTGTCCATATTATAGGGAGCTCAATAAGCTCACTATTAAAGATAAATTTCCCATTCCTGTGATTGATGAATTATTGGATGAATTACATGGAGAAATTTATTTTACCAAGTTAGATCTTCATTCAGGATATCATCAAATTAGAATGAAGACTGAAGATATTTCGAAAACAACATTTCGAACTCATGAGGGTCATTATGAATTTTTGGTCATGCCTTTTGGCCTTACCAATGCACCTTCTACATTTCAAGGGTTGATGAATTCCATTTTCAAACCATTCCTTAGAAAATTTGTGCTAGTATTTTTTGATAATATACTAATCTACAACAGGTCTTGGAAGGATCATGTTCAACATGTTGACAGGGTGCTCAAACTATTGGAGGAGAAACAATTATATGCAAAAACATCCAAATGTTTCTTTCGAGTAGAAGAGGTGGAATATCTAGGTCATATTGTATCTCATGAGGGTGTTAAGGTAGACCCTAACAAAATTAAAACCATTAAGGAATGGAAAGTCCCCAAACCATAAAACAGTTGCGCGAATTTCTCGGGTTAACAAGGTATTATCGTAAGTTTGTTAAGAATTATGGGAGAATAACAACACCTCTAACAACATTATTGAAGAAAGACGCATTTTCATGGACTCCTGAATCAACTAAGGCCTTTGAACTTCTTAAAGAGAAAATGTGCCTAGCACCAGTCTTAGCTACGCCAAACTTCACGAAAACCTATATTGTGGAATGTGATGCCTCAGGAAATGGAATTGGTTTTGTTTTAATGCAAGAAGAAAGACCCATTGATTTTGAAATTCGTTCAATAAAAGGAAAGTATTTACAAAAGGCTATTTATGAGAAGGAAATGTTGGCAATACTGCATGCACTAAAGAAATGGAGACCTTACCTAATGGGAAGAAACTTCAAGGTAAAAACTGATCATGATAGTCTTAAACACTTATTGGAACAAAGACTATCTTTAGAAGAGCAGCAAAAATGGGTCACAAATATGTTGGGTTATGACTTTGAAATCATCTACAAAAAAGGGAATTTAAATGTTGTTGCAGATGAACTCTCAAGAGAGGATGAAGAGGTGGAAGCATTGCTTTGTGCCATTTCAATTATCCAACCAGATTGGATAACCGAAGCAAGGGATGAATGGAAGAAGGACGAAGAAGTGTGGACTCTCATTCAAAAGTTGCAGCAAGATCCTAGCACATCTGATACATTTAGCTAGAAAAATTATTCCTTATTGTTGGGTATGTGTTATATTATTTCCATGACTAGTCCCACACGTCGGGCGCATCAGGGGGGTCACAGGGGGGGCGACAGCCCCCCCTGTCGAGGTCCAAGGCAACACCCTAGAAATTTTATTTTTTGTGTGCAGACCCACTCATAGGCGGACCCACCCATGGTTTTGTGCATGAGTTTGCACATGGTTTTGGCGAACGATGGTTTTATGCCCCTAGTATTTTGTAGATCAGGTCAAGGGAACTACAGTTATGTTCTAATCCAGGGTTAATGGATTGGGGTTTATGTATGATTCGACATGTATATATGTGTGTTGTAACACTAAAAGGAATATAATGAAAAATCAATCTGGTCGTCCCGATTTTGGATCCAGGGGAAAATCTCTGTGTTTATCCATTTTATGTTTTATGCTCTCGCTATTGTTTATTTTATGTTTTAAGATTCGTTTGTAGATAATTTCTGTGTAGGGTTAAAACCTACACTTATGGTACATAGATAGCTTATATATTTTCAAGAATTCCCAACTAAAACAAAAGATTCTTTTGGAATTTCACACTTCTCCTTTAGGAGGACACTCAGGATTTTTAAAAACTTACCACATGGTAAAGAAATAATTTCTTAGGATGGCCTTAAATTTGATATTCAAAAGTTTGTGGCGGAATGTTTGATTTGCCAGCAAAATAAGGTTGAGAAAATTAAGACCCTGGGTCTTCTACAAACTTAATCCATTCCAAGTCAACGTTGGGAGGATATTTGAATGGATTTTATCACAGGTTTACCTAAGTCCGAAGGAAAGAGTGTCATCATGGTGGTAGTTGATAGACTTACCAAGTATGCAAACTTTTGTGCATTATCTCATCCATTTAAAGCGATTATAGTTGCTACTGCATTTATGGAAACAATTCAAAAGATAGATGGAAAACCGAAGATTATTGTAAGTGATAGGGATCCCATTTTACAAGAAATTTTTGGATGGAATTATTTTCTTGTTTGGGTACTCAACTAGCTTATAGCTCATCTTATCATCCTCAATCCGATGGTCAAATAGAGATAATGAATAAATTTTTGGAAGGATATATTTGCTATTTTGTATTTGATAAGAAAGCACAATGGGTCAAGTGGTTACCTCTCATTGAATGGTGGTATAACACTTCCTTCCATACTGCAGCAAAAATGACCCCATTTATGGCACTTTATGGATATCATCCACCATCCATCACATCTTCTTTAAGGGAAAATTCTAGGGTTCAAGTAGTGGAGGATCACATCGAGCATCAACAAGAAGTTCTCCAACTCTTAAATGATAACCTAAACTGGCACAAAATCGAATGAAACAACAAGAAGATCAACATCGCAGTGAGAGAAGTTTTGATGTGGGAGATTGGGTATTTTTACGGCTACAACCATACAAAAAATGTCCCTCAAGCAAGATAAGAAGGATAATAAATTATCGCCAAAGTACTATGGTCCTTAAAAGGTTTTGCAAAAGATTGGTACTATGGCATACAAATTGGAGCTTCCTTCTTCTTCCCGAGTGCATCCAGTTTTCCATGTTTCATGCTTAAAAAAGGTTATAGGGGACAAACTTCCAGTTCAAACAATATTTATAGAACTTGATGAGGAAGGACAAACCATATTGGAACCTGAAGTAGTCACGGAAAATAGAACTCAACAACTACGAATTCGATCAATTTCAAAGTATCTCATCAAATGGAAGAACTTACCCACTGAATATTCTACATGGGAAGATGAGAATTTCATACAAAAGCACCGAGAGCTACTCAAGCGTTGAGAAAAACACTTTTTTTAAGGAGAGGAGCATGTTAGGTCCCTATATTACTAGTATAGTCCCTTATTGTTGTTAGTGTAACCCCCTTATTGTTATTGTTGTACCCCTGCAACCCCCATATTGTTATTATTGTGCCCTTCAATTATTATTGTTAGGTCGGATAGTATTACATTGTGGCCCCATGGACTCCTATATATAGAAAGGAGGTTTTTTCATTTGTATCATCCAATAATTGTTCATTTATGTAATGTATTGGAGGTTTCCCCCTCGAAGTGGTTGATTTATAAGGCGTTGATCTCTCTTTTCTTCTATTTTTGAAGTTGGTTTGATAACAATTTATGAAAATAATGGAAATAAGAGAAAAGGAAGGTGAAAGGTCACAAGTTTCATGTGAAGAGTAAAATGAAGGAAAATAATCGAAAACTGAAGAAATTAGAGGCCTCATAAATAAAAATACCTCAAAGCATCAGTTGATATCTTTTTTTTCATTTCAGTTTTAAAGTTAGCCTCAGAAACGAGAAAGAACCAAGAGGAGAAAGGAAAGGAAAATAAAATAAGTCCAAGGAGAGAAAATTAAGGCAAGGATCAAGTAGCTTCAATGGGAATACTTGTAGGTAACAGATTGCATGTGTGATTTCCTAGCTAGTTTTGACATGCATGTTATGTGCATGTTGGTATATATCTTTTTCCGTCATTGGCATGAATTCTTTCGGGTTTTGACAGTGGATTTTAGCCTAGGCTTGTCATTTTCGGATAGCCATGGTGTGATGGGATTGTGAATAGTTTTGATCTTTGGATTGTCGTATGGTTTTGGAATTCGGGGTGAGGTATTTTCAGGAAAATTTCCAAAGGCCTAGGAATACCTTGGCCGATAATAACGGGATAGACGGTAAATCCTTGGGGTGGAGACATGAAAATTACTCAAGGATGGTGAAGAAATTCTGAGGCATTCAAACTCAATTTGATTTTGTGACCATGACACCAGTTCAGGGGTGATCACGGTATGGAGAAGGTGGAGTGTGGTTTAACTTATGGATTCCCTTGGTTATCTTTGGATTGGTTTATCCCATGAGATTCCTCATTCGTGCTTGGAATATGGCATGGGAATGATTGGATGAAGAGATATTTGGCTCAACCAATCTATGGTCGAGTGTAATGTGGAAGTCCAAAACCCGCTCGGTATTTTCCTATGGTTAATAAAAGTGAATTTTCTCTTTAATTTGGTAATAAAATGTATTTTTTATTATGTGGCTTTAATGGATGTTCTCTTATTTTTAATTACCCAGTTTTATGTCGGTTATAAGCATGATTTTATCATAGATCTTAGTCATGGCTCTATTCATGTTTTAATCCATAACTAAATAAATAATGAATGCAACACATAATTGATGTTAAGACAATTAGTGAGAGAAGGTAGTGACCCTTCTTGTTAAACCTCATATGTGTTTCTAGTCCGTCATGTTCATAATTTCATTCATGACTTGTAGGTTGCATATCTACCAAGTGTTTGAAAGAATGTTAGTCCCAATCGAGGATGACCAGGTCAATTCCTAGTTCTAGTTTATGGTTTACAAGTATTGCATTCATGTATTTTATTATTTCTATAAGTTTCATAATTTTATCCCCAAAGGCTTAGCCATAGCCCTAGAAAATAGCCTTAATTCTCGCAATCGCTGACACAACACTGGTAGAAAAAGGCCATAATCAATTGATGTAGGCCTATCGGAGCAACTAGGATCCCATATTCTCTTGGAGGCCTTGGCAAGGGAGATAATGGGGCTCTAAATCAAGAAAAAGGTGAGTTTTCTCAAGGGTTGGACACCTGGAGGGGTTGGGTTACTCTTGGAGGTCATGTGGCACCTGAGGGAAGTAATTAAGGTCTCAAGTTGTCGAATTCATTCCCTTAAGGTCACATAGGAGGTTCAATCATATCATAGTGACACCCAACTCATGTTTACTCCAGTAAAGCCGGTGAAAGTGGGTAAATGTGGGAGGAGGTGTTACATCTTTTCTATGGGTTAGTTTTTCCTTGAGGACTTTATTTTTCAACTATGATAGCTCCCCATATTTGAATGCATTGTAATTAAATGGAGAAAATAATTATCTTTCGATTAGAATGAAAAATATAAATTCTCTTCTACAAAAATTTTCCTCAAATCATACAAGAAAACAAAGACGATCTCCTAATCTTACAAAAAGGACAAAAAATGTCTTCCAATTTCACAACAACATATAAAAGTCTTTCCATTTACACATGAAGACAAAAAAATGTTTTCTAATTCCTAGACAAGACAAAAATTGTCTTCAAATCACTCAAATTTTCTTCTAATTACATCAAAATTATCTTCGAGTTATGTTGGGTGGTTGATTTGTCATCATTCTCGCTCGTCTTTGTCATTCATTAAGCCATTATTTCCAACCATCCATTTCACCATTTCACTCACTTTCCACCATTTTTACCATAATTCTTTAAAATGTGTCTCTTTATGTCTAAGTGGTTAGTTAGAATCCTTTTCCTTTATTTTTAGTAGATTAAGAAGAATTTTTCATGGTTTTAACTAATACTAGTTTAACAATTTCAGGTGGCTACTGATTTGTCAAGTTTTTGTAGCTACCTCCATGGTTGAGGTAGTAGCACCACTCTAGAATGAGATCTGACACATGGAAAATGTTTCTAGAAACTCCAATATGGATTTTTGTTGGTCAAATTCCACCATCTCGCACAAGTCGACCTCTAGGAAAAGTTTAAAGGAAAATCGCATCAGTTTTTACCAATCAACTTCAATTTCATTTTCTTAGCAACCAAAAGTGAATCTCGCAAAAAAAAAAACACGAGTTTTGTTCATCATAGGCCTAATTAAGTTATTTATGAGCAGTTTTCCCAAATTCATAACCATTTGGGATATTATTTAGGTTCTTTGGAGCCCTAATTTGTAGTTGTGTGAGAAAATAATGCACCCATATGTCAATAAATGCATAGTCAAGCAAACAGAGGTTGGAATGGACTGTGCTTCATCAAATTCATGGAAACTAGTTGTCCATTCAGTTATGATCTTTAGCCATATGAATCTCCATGAAGTTACATTGTAACCCCTATATAAACACTACATTGAAACAAAGAGGGGAGGTTAATTTTTTGAAGCATATAGTGAATTGTTAAAACTCTATTTTACGTCCTTTTTAGTGAAGAAGTGACTTGAAGATTTGATGCGTAGCTGACTGTTCGTGTGAAGATTTGATACCACCTATTTGTGGAGGGCCCCTGCAAATAGTGAAGGTTCTGCATTTTATGTTTTTATTGTAGTTGTTTTCATGCTTTCATTTATCATTTGATGTAGCTTAAGCTCTTGCTTTCATTTTGTCAATTGTTTTCATATTTATATATTTCCATTTGAAGTATAAATCTACATAGTTTCCCTTTGTCATTGGATGTAGATTCATTTCCCTTTCAAATTATTAAAATTACAGAGTAATTCATAAGCAACAATAGTTTGTTATAGAATAGTTCCTCAAGTTCATACATGATTTATTTCAAGAAGCATTGATAATTTTATTTTCTAGTTTGCAAAGCATGAGTAATTTCTATTTAGTAACGAGTGAATGATTTTCTTGTAGCTTAAGAGTGACCTATTTTTCAGTTCATGAGTGATTTATTTCAAAAGAAATAGTGATTTACTTATTTTCATTTCCAGAACATTTTATTTCAAAAACTTAAAACATATATAGTTTCCTTTTCTAGAATTTTCCTTTACCTTTATACATAAGACTGTTAGAATAAGAATTATTTTAGAGACTAACAAATAAACTATTTCATATTTCTTCATAAGATAGAGAAATATTTGTTTCAATTTTTGTAGAATAGAAACTTAATTGATTTTTAGAACTTACTTGATTTTTGCTGAGTTGATTTTTAGAATTTAGTTGTAATTTTTTAAATTTAATTAGGATCATAAATAATAAAAGCATCCTTAGAAGTAATCTCTACAAATCCAATCATCACACCAAAAAATTGAATTAAAAAAGGGCTTCTAGCATATATTTTTCACTTGCAATTCACAATTTTACCAACTCCAGTTGATAATTTATGTAATCAATTTAAGACAATTAAATTGACTAAAAATTTTGGAGTCGTTTCCAGTGAAGTGTATATAGGAGTCCTTTTATTTTCATTAAAAAAAACATAAATACCCTACCACCCCACTATATCACGTGGTCTAGTAAGACCCACAAATTGACATCATGAATTCTTATTTTTGCAAGAAGCAGAAGAGGTGAAAAAGGAGGTTGAAGAAATGGATGGAGATGATGACAATGAGGAAGATCCTTTTGGATTTCCCATTCAAGAAATTGATATCAACTTTCAAATGAAGAAAATCCTTCCATTCATGCTTCCTAACTTCAAAGGTATGAGATCAGAAGACACGAAAACCTTTATTTTTGAATTTGAAATAATTTTTAGATATTATGGCTACTCATCACACATTCAAAAATTGAATTTGTTTCCAGAAACATTGAAGGATAAAGCTCTTATATGGTTCATGACTTTAGGAACAAATTTGATAAGGACATGGGATGATATGGAAAGAGTATTTCTGGAAAAATATAAAGATTATTGCATACACCATGAATTTAGAAATGAAGTCTTTAAGATGAACCAAAAAGAGGATGAAAGCCTAAAATATTTAGTGTGGATATTTACTTATAATGTCAAAAGGTCCAAATTGTATAATTTAGGATCAGGCACATTAAAAACTCTCCTACTAAATTCTATAAGATGAATGGATTGATATTCTTAAACTGGTGAGGAGAGGAGATGTCTCTCAATTGTCATTTCAAGATATTTGTGAACTGTGCAAGAACATATCAAGATGAAAAAAAAAGTATGGAAGATCCCCTCAAGATCCAATTATGGAAAGAGTAAGTAAGTCTAAATCAATATTGGTAAGTCAAACTGAACTTAACAATTTGCTAGACATTCTTGGTAATTCAAATAAACAAATTGATATGATAAGGATGAAAAACAAACATAAAGCTGAGAATGACACTTCATTTATATTTTTCCCTAAATGTAGAAAGAAACATGATTTGCATGAATGTCCACTTGATAACATTAAAATTTTTGAAATATGTGCATGATCACACACTACTAAATATTTCCCATCATTACTATGGTTAAACGTAGTTTACCAAGGAGAAAATCAAACATTGGAACAATCTTTCTATGTAGCTCCAAGAAGACCATGGAAGCTTAATCAACCTAGTATAATGCAAGATCTAAATTCTCAATTTCAGGGATATGCACAACAATCTCAATGTAATTGGAAAACACCCTTGCCTTGGCAAGGCTTGGAAATCACAATCCCAACCTCAAAACCAATCTTGGCAGCCTTGGTCGTTTCAATCCCAACCTCAAAACTAATCTTGGCAATAAGGTTGGTAAGATCCTTATAGAATAAATCAACTATATCCTTAATATTTTCTTCATTGTCCTCAATACCAATCTTACTGCTATCAATACCATTCGCCTCCACCACAACATCAACTTCACCCTCAGTTTACCTCAATTCAACCTTTCCCATTACCATCCACTCACACACCCCAAATATCTATTCTGATTCCACTATCTACACAACCATTTCAGATCCCCATCAATAAAACACCTCAATCCACTTACAATGTTGAATTATTGCAAAATGATTCACACTCTGTCATTAAAGAACAACAACTAGAAGAAGAAGAAGATACACTCCAAGAATCATGGATACTTGTCGATAAATAATAGTTGGAACCTCAGATTGAAATGTTTCTTGCATGTTTATCACCATATTATATTAATGGAGATCACATCTCTGAAGACTTCCATGGCATGATAGCAGGAAGCCAAGGAAGATAATATTACATTGAATCTTGGTTCAAGACAGTAATTGGACCCCAATACTCAACTATTCAGTATTTCCTGACATCATCTCAATAAAGGAAGTTGGTCTCTCATATACTGGTACATATCAAATAGTATATTTCAAACATGCATATGAGTTTATCTATCATCTTGTTACACACATGGTCCAATTGGAAGTATTCATATACTTGAAAAATACTTTTTTTTCAAGTAGAGTAGGACATAATAAAAAAAAAAGTATGGAGAAAAATAAGTCCTATTGTGAAAACTAGCTTGTTGGTGCAATTGGACATGAGATTTGCTTGAAAACCATGCAACTCATGAGCAAAGCTCAAAATAAGTTCCACAATTTCATGATGGTTTCAGTCTTTTCTTATGGTTCTTTAAATAATTTTTGGTTCTATGCTCTAGTTGGCTGATGTGGGATTCCTTAAGGTCCACCTTCCAAGAGATCTTGTCCCATAGACCTCAACACATTATCTGGGATCAAGATCAAAGATTATTTGGAGTGCCTTGGAACTTGCATACATTAATGGAAAGCCTCCTCGTTGAAAACAATGGGAATACAATAATGTATCTTGATTTTTAGATCGTGCAGGTTACTTGACTTCAACACATTAATTTGTCCCTGTCAAGATGCACTTGGGTACCTTGACACTCATTTACATTATCGACAAGTTGTCTCACATTGGTTAATGATTTTTGTCATTGATCGGTAATCCAATGATTTCTTCCCATGCCCGACTTTGACACATTAATTCACATGGTAAGAATTGTACCATGAATTTTTGCTTAGATGAATATTAATGGTTTTATGGAATCAACAACAACTTGTAGAAGTACATTTTATTGGTTTCTTGTAGTAGCAAGTTCATATTTGTTTCATTCAACAACAACATGATGGCACCATTACAACACTTTTTCATTCATTTTCATTTTCAAGAAAAACAACAAATTTGGGCCTATTTCAGTAAATATGCATTATGTTTCATGGTTTGTATTTTAGCATGCAGTGCACAATCCAAATCAACAGTTGAAACTTGGAGAAAACAACTTTTTGCAAAAATTGACATTTTTTGCAATAGTTATGGAAAGTTGCAGTTTCTGCAGCTATTGCTGTAAAAACCTATTTTTTTTGTAGCAGCTTGTTCCAGAAGAAATTTGGCACAAATATTGCAAGAGATTGGAGAAAAAAAAGATTTGAGGTTATGGTTTTTCTCAGAATATGATAATTTGAATAAGAGGTGAGCGGAATCTTAAAAAAGTTCAATTTTGTAGGACTTTTCAACGGGTTTTAAAGGCGGGTTTTCATTTTTCACCATTATGGACAGATTAGGCCAGATTTTGGTATTTTTGCACAAAAACCTATTTTCTTCATCCAAATTGGATTTTAAAGGCACGTGGAAGTAAAAAAGGTAAAAATACACCATTTCCCTTTTGACGCACTCAATTTGGCCTAAAAATGAGTTTGTGGCATATGTTTTTGTGCAACATTAGATGACATAAAAAGTCATTTTCAAAATTTTCAAAAGCCCAAGGTTCAAGAATATATTTACCAGTAGAATGGTTTCATTCCAACATCTACAAACTTTACTTCAGCATCTCAAGTTCTTCAAAAAGTAAACTTGAGGTAAAAACTTGCATAAGATTTTTTTAGTTTATTAAAGACTTAGGAAAATATGATGAATAACCAATTTTTCATCAACCATTATTAGCCATCATATCTTTCATTTTGCAAAACCACCTCATACTATCAACCATATTTTCCATCATTGAACTAGATCTCATGTCAAATATATGATTTGGACAATCTTTGACAAGTAGCTTGGCATTTTTTTTCCATGATTAGTGCTTTGGAAAAAATTAAAAACTAAACTTGATCCTTGCGTACTATACCTCATGAATTTGATTTTAGTCTTAAAACATACAAGCTTAATGTGATTGAAATTAAGATGTTAGAAATGACACTTGGGAAGCTTGGTCTCTAATATTTTTGCATCCATGAAATTAAAATCCTTTCATTTTAGCCCTTTTTTTTGTCTTGGTATTTTCTTGGAAAAATTTATTCCGTGAAACATCCATTTAGGTTGAAAATGTTTTCTCTACTTCAAAGGTCATATTGCTCATAATTAATAAGGACATCTTCATATCTACTTTTCCAAAGGAATTATGGAGGAAACTTTAAGATGGAAATTACTGTGTTTGTGTTCAAGAAATACTACAATATTGTTTCCTATGTTAAAGAGAATATGGCTATGAGATAATAGTAAAAACAAAGTATAAGCATGCAGTTGTCAAAAGACAACAACCCCTTGCTTCATTTGCATAAAAGAAAATATTTAGAAGGGTAAGATGGATATCATTTGTGTAGAATTTGCGAGGCCCTAACAAAAAGCTAAAAGAGGCAATGAAACATGAAGAGCATTTGGATGAAGAACACATTGAAGAAGCCCTTGGAGAAGAAAGTAATCAAGCAATAACTCTTCAAGACCAAGTCTTGATCGACCCATTGTTTTGAAGACTTAAGATATGGCATGATGAACTTATTAGTCATATTGTAAGTCATTTCATGGGATATTGCATCATTTTATAGAGTTCTAAAATATTTTCATGTTTTTCACGAGGTTAATGTTATCACTCAGGTTTTCCTTGAAGTTGTGGAAGAGGAAAGTATACCCGAGGTAACCACAAACCAACCTTCAGATGCAGAATCTAGCCAATCTGCATCCAGAGAGGGCTCTCTCTTTATGATTTATCTTTGTTCTTAGAAGTTTTTAGGCTAGTTATAGATCCAAGAGTTTGTTTTGAGAAATGGTGGAATCCATGACTAAGGGCAAGGTTGATGATTTTCAGTCCATTGGGCTATGGAGTCAAAGGATGGCTTTACTGGATTTCTATTCTACACACAAGATGGCTTTGCAGGGCAAGATAGCCAGACAGAGAACAATCCTTAAAATTTAAAGTGGATGGGATGATTTTGAAGGGATGAAAGGCAGCTAAGAATCTTTCACCATGTTCAAAAGAAAGAAATGAAATGACTACAAGCAAAGAGCAATGAAGAATTCTTTATTATAGTAATCAAGAATGTTTAAATTAGCAAAGCAAGAGCATTTAAGAATTCGTGCTTATAACCAATTTAGAGGAAAACATTAAGAACAATCACATCTGAAATCAGAGTACAATTAAGTAAATTATGATTCAATCCTTTATGTAAATTATTTAGAAATGGACATAATGATATTATAAACTGATATAAAATTTAAGACAAAGAGTAGAAAGACTTATTGAACTGCCGTCCAACACATGAATCCTGCAAAAAGTCCTGAAGCTTCAAATCGTCATCCAGTAAGCCACGAATAAACTTCTCCAAAATGCTTTTATTACGAAAATCTCAATGTTACAGCAAAGTAATAGAATCCACCCCAAATGCTTCCAAGAGTGGAGTATTTATACAAATTCTAAACTAAAATATCTTGAAACAAATATCAAAATTGGTTCACAAATCTCTCCAACTATTTACATAAATAGAACTTAATTAAATGACACTCAAACTAATGCATCTATTTGGCACTATTTTGTATGGATAGGTGATGACAAAGAGGAGAATTCGAATTTGATCCAACTCTTAGTTGATGATGAGGCATCCAAGTCACTAACTGCTTCCTTTCTTTGTGCATTCTGCTCCAACAATTCTGCAAAATTGGGGTCCAATGATATCTTTTTATTTCTCAATCCGTAATATATATGAAAAAAGTGAAAGAGGTTATTGTATATAAATATGTTGGTGAGATAAAACTTTTTCAGTTTCCCCAAATTCCTCTCCAGCTATGAATAATAGTCTCTATAACAAATATGTGTAAAACAGAGGTTTACAGAGTCTGAAAAATGGCCTGTAAAGATGCACATGTATCTCTCATTATAAAACCAATGTGAAAAAACTGAGATAGGTTTTTGTAGATGGGTCTCTTAGAAACGAAAACCTCCTTCATTTTTTGTACGAAGTATTTTGGATTGGCCACAATCCTCTCTGCACAATGATGACTTAAACTGGAATTTTCTGCAAAAAGTGCTTTCCAACATTGTTTAATATTTCCAAAACCATAATGGCTGTTAGAAAAGTGAGAGAGGTTTTTGTAAATGGCCCTCTTAATAACATAAACATCCTTCAATTTTTCAAAATTCATCTTTTATTGGTCACAATATTTTCTGCAAAATAATGACTAAAACATGCAATTTCTGCAAAAATGTTCCTTCTTGTTATGTTTTTTCATCTTTTTACTTTCTTGCTCTTTTGACTGTTTTACTTTCACTTTAGACAAACATCACTATTGGTGAAAGTATTCTCATCTCTTTTTACCATTTTACTGCCTTCTGTATTTACTTTTACTGTTTACCTTTGACTGCTCTGTAACTTCATTTTAACTGTCACTGACTTTTACCTGATACACTTTAACCATTGATACTCTTTAGTTGTTATGCTTTCTAACCTCTGTTTGAATAGATTTGATAACAATATTGGAGTAAAAAAATCTTATGACTAGTATTAAGACTGTTTATCCAAGGATGTGATTTTCTGATCACCTCTTCAGGGGACAACCGAGTAGATTTTTCAAGCAATTCCCCAATGGACAAGGGAGTGAGGTCTTGACCAGGTTCAAAATGTAGCATTGCATTGATGGCCTGAGGAGTGATAGGGAACAAAACACTCTGGTCAGGGGACATTACTTCTCTTTGAGTTGGATCATAGTTATAATGTCAGTACTGGATAATTTCTGGGAAATAAGGACTGAGGGGATGAGATATCTCAGGAGATTGGATTCCCACAACCCAATGACATCTTGCCCCTTCGAATAATCGTCTCTGCAGCGACAATAAATCAGAAGGGGGCTTTCATCAAAATGCAAGTCTTTAATCTGAAAATATTTATCCATCAAGGAAAATATTCTAACTTTCCGTGGGGGGCATTCAAGGGAGTTACATTCAAAGCGCCGCCTCCATTTTGGTTCTTGTGTTCAAAACTGAGGTTTCTAGTTTTCTTCACAGTCGGTACTAATTTAAATGAAGGAAATGAATACACCAGCTCAGAACAATTCACAGCTTTAAAAACCTCCAAAACCTCGGGAATGATCTCAAGGATAAGATTTAATCACTAATCGAGTGGAAAACAATAAGAAAACAGACTTTCTTTGAAGTTCGAAGCGCCTATAGGATAAATACCCGTTTGGAGGAAAGTCAAGCGAATTGTGCATCGCGGTAGCAGGAGGACGTTTGAACACAGGTCTGGCAGAAATCTGGAGCGAAATCGAATTGAACAGTGGATTTCAGTGGAAATTTGAAATTCGTAGCAGAAAGCGCAGTCGCGTTTAAATGATGAAAATGACATAAAACACGCGAATTTGTTTTATTTCCAAAGTCAAAAAGGGGTTTTTAGTTTTTCGAGGAGTAACGTCACTTTGGTAGGGGCTGACGTGTGCAGGGTTGGGTGGTAAGCGGTAAGCGGTAAGCGATGATCCCCGCACCGCTTATGGACAAGAGTGGTTTTGAATGAGCGGGCAACGATTCCATAAAAGTAATGACACGTGGACGGGAGACTGGTCAAATACCACCAATCCCCCGCTGGTTATTGTTCGGGTATTGGATGGCTAGCGGAAAGAACGTTAGCCATAGATCTTGCAGTGGGAGATCTGACATTGGAAGGGACGGATAGATGGTGGGGGTTTAACACGCGGGCCCCGCGGGGTTTTAAACACAATTAACTTTATTAATCATCCCGGGGGGCGTCTGATAGGCAAAAAGGTATGGTTATTAACTAATTCAGATAATTAATTAATCCCACGGTTATAAAGGGTCGGGGTAAAGAATTGTGCGCGGGGGGTCAAAACGTCGGGTGGAATGCCAGGTGGATGGGCCACGATGGCATAGGAATTTTCCAAAGTTTTGGTTTAGAAAATAAAACTTCGGGTTTTATTTATATTTTTGTGTTAAACATATAAACCATATGTTTAAAGTTTTTTCTTATATATGTTTTTTATTATATGATCAATTAACCGATGTAGTTAACTCATCATAGGGGCGGGACTATAATATAACGATATATTTTAACCAAAGGGCTTGTAGAAGCGGGTTTTAATGAATATTTGGGAGGTAAATACTTTGGTTAAAACATTATAATAAATGGGTTTTCGGATATTTATATAAAAGGAGTTATATACTTAGGATAGGGCATTTCACTAGGGATTTAGTAAAATAGAGTTAAACATTAATATGAGAAAGGGACAAGGGAACTCAAAATATTTCACACATCTAAGAAAGTGACAATTTCTGAAGTAAATTGCAATATCTCATCTTCAATCTTAAACTTAGAATTGTAAGTTATTTTGAGGGATGTTTATGGAATTTTGCATGATTTTCCTAAGTAAAATTGGATTTTACTTAGGAAAAGTTAAAAGTGAATGATTATAATGATGAATTATCTCAAGTACTTAGGTCTTTTTGATCATTAGGCCGAGGGTCCGGTCCCTCCAAAAGTCAAGGAAATGCCTTGAGCCCTTTTGATCTCCAAGTACCTTAGTACTTTGGGGGAAATTAGTAAAACTTTAAGGGGAAAGTGATGAGGGAAGTTAATGATTTTGACTTTGCTTGCTGTGATTTTCCAGTATATTTCCTGCTTTAGTACTTGTGATGAAAGTAAAGGATCAAAAACATGTAGCAGCATCATTCATCAGATAACACTTTGCAGCACCATCTACCTACCCTATCTACTTAACACTACCATTTTCTCTTCTTTGTTAGGGTGCATTTGGACTTGCAAACCCTTTTTCAACCTTTTCTTTTTACATGATAAATCTATCTATTTCTACCCTTATTACATCCAAGGGCTCAGATTAAACTGTTGAGCACCTTTTATTCACTCTACCTATCTACTCATCTGCCAAGATTAAACTGATTGGTCAGATATTTATTCTCTAATTTATAACATGAAATTGAAATATGACTAAGCCAAGCTTAAACAGTTTGACTATTCATGAATTGTGGCATAAAATACAAGTTGCACACAATTTGTTTATTACGTCAGAGTAAAAAGTAGTGGCATTTAGACTTGCACACTTTCCTTGGCCTTTCTTTTTGATGGGGTTCATTTCTTTTACTTTCTTGACCAATTTATTTTTCTTACCCTTTGATTTTTCTTTTAGGGTATACCCTCTTTACATTTTTTAATTTTTTTGATTTTTTTGGTTTTTCAAGAATATGGAACACCTTTGCTCAAGAAAAAGGTTTGAACATATTCCATAGTTCAATCAAGACAATCATGAAAAATGACACCTATTGGTATAGGAGTCTAACACTGGCTCCACTTGGGGATGGCTTTTCCTTGTGAAAAGTCAAGAACAACAAGTCAGTTGCCTCAAAATGTCTTCAAACTAAACCATGTAATCTCCTTCTTCTGGTAGCTTTATTGTATATATGATAGGAAAACTTATGAAGCTTAGGGCCTTCACTTCGGGCTTCAACTCCAGTAAAT
Organism: Pinus albicaulis; assembly: GCA_034641835.2. NCBI lineage: Eukaryota > Viridiplantae > Streptophyta > Pinopsida > Pinales > Pinaceae > Pinus > Pinus albicaulis. The sequence continues at coordinate 212,650,867 of CM076583.1, read as the reverse complement.
TACTATCCACTCAAAACTTAAAACTTTGTTGCCCAGTTAGGAATTTTCTGCCTTGTTCCAATCCCAAACATGAATTTGTTGTGGTTGAAAATATTGAATTGAATATAGTCCTTTTTCTGCAACCTGAAATATGATCTGAAACTAAAACAACACACAAAAATTTTCAAACCAACTTAATGAAAAACTAGCTGAAAATTGAAAAACTAAAAAAAAAATGCTCAAAATTTTGAGCTTATTAGCACTCATCTACCTACTCAATCTACTGTTCAACTGCTAGTTAGGTAAAATGAAATAGCCAATGCAACCATTCAAGCATTATGTACTTTGATAGATTTTGTTGCATTTTCTTGTTGATTATCAAAATTGTACTTCTGCAACCTATTAGAAACTTGTCAACAAATGAGAGGATAAGGAAACACTTGATTTCCTTTGTTGACTCTACAAACTGTACAAAAGGATCTTCCAAAATATATACATTGATGTTTAACTGATCTGAACAACTGTACATCTGTTCTGGATGGCCTCCATACCATGAATATGAAATGCTATTTTCATCTTTATCTCCCTGTAAACTTTCAGATAAGATTTGTGATGATATTCTTACTGATTGTAATGTTTGAGTGTTGAATCCTTTATCATCTTGATTCTGAAAATCATAGTTAGTTAATAGAGGAATGCTTTGAATGCCTTCAATATTCAACATATCTGCTATTGGATCTTGAAAATCTTGGGAAAATTGCTGGAACCTATGACATATAAAATTCCATGGGACTTCATAAACTTCAACAAGTTTCCCATTCTTTTCTTTAAATATGTTATACCACATTTCCTTTAAAAGCTAAAATGGTTCAAAAAATAGTGGTATGGAACTTTCTTGTGTGATTTTATCATTTATTTCAATGGGAACTGATAACTGCAATTGTGAAACTGAAAAATCTTGATCAATAGTTTCATTATCTTCTTTGTTGTCAATCACAATTCCTAAAGATTGCTGATTATTGATGGCATGATAATTGTCTCTAATGAACTGAAATGAAGCAAAACAAAGAGGTAAAGAATCCTCACTTATTTCCACATTTTCTGCTCTTCCTTCCTCACTCTCATGGCTGATCTGTATTGGCTGATCACTGTCTTCAATCTGCTGAAACTGCATTTCTTCATCCTCCAAACTAGCTTCTGATATCTCTGTAAAGTTAGCTTGACTTCGGAGAACATAACTATCATCATAATGATCATACTTAGGCAAATCATCAAAATAAGGAATGTCATCAAACATACACATTAGAACAACAGATTCCTCTTCCTCATATTGATTTGTAAATTCATTTTATGATTTATGATAATTTGAATTAAGAGCAATTTGTTCATGGCTATCAACCTCTTCTATTTCTTCATGGTGATTTTGAATAAAAAATTCTTCTTTCATAGTGATCTCCTGTGTTATTTCATCTAGTTTTCTTACCAAAAGGTTGAGTTTTACCTCTGCAATGTTTTTCCTTTCCTCTTCTTCTACTTTCAACTTTTTCTGTTTGATTTGGAGATTAAATTCCACATCAACTGCAATATTTTGCATCTGTACAAGTGTTTTTGGATCTCTTTCTCTTAACCAAAATTCTATTTCTGAATCAAAGGCACTTGGATAATGCAAGAGAGCTGAATCATGAGGAGGTCTAATATTTTCTGGCATTGAATAATAAACTTGATTAAATCTATCAGAAAATTGTTGTATTGTTTCATTTGAATGTCTTTTCAATTGATTATATTCTTCCATGATCACAAAATGATTAACTTTTATTATCCATCTATCAAGGAAAAGTTTGATAAATTGTTGGAAATTTGAGATGCTAGCATTAGGTAGATTTTTGAACCAACTCTTTATTCTATTTTGCAAAGAAAGAGAAAAAAGTCTGATTTTAACATCATCTTCATCAATCTCAAATAAATCCAAATAATTCTCAAAACCTTGAATATGTTTTTGGGCAGTGATACCATTCTCTCCATCAAATCTAGGAAGATACTTGTAGTATTTTTTAGGAAAATCATGGAGTATAGGAGGTAAAATAAGGGGCTTATATCTATCTGGAACTTTATATGGCACAGGGATATGTATAGGGATTGCAAGATCAGTCTTGATTATTTGAGGCTTCTTAATTGGAAAATGATCATCATGAGATTCATAAGAAAGCTGCTCAAAGAGATTAGGAGAATTATTACTTACAAACTTCAAAGGAAAATAACTAAAAAATAATCTAAGATCTTCTATAAAATACAATATACATTGAAAAAATTTCTTAATGAGAAAGAACATAATGTCTTGGATTAAGATCCAAGTTGAAAGCATGATCTTTCCATATTGTCCTTTGAGGTTCATTCCTCCAGTGGAGTCTTGATTTTGAAATTGATTTGGAGTCGCCAGGTGGATGATTTTAACCTTTGTGTGTCTGATCCCTGTCCACCATCATAGATCAGATCTAAACCTGTAAAACAATTCTGAAGAAAAAGTTAGTTCTTCAGGAAACCAAAATTTTTTGTGAATTTTCAAAAACAACTTCTACAAACTCTTCAAGAAATTTAAGATTTTTAATTAAAATTTTCTCAAAGATTTATTGAACTAGAGAGTCTGATTGAATGTTTTGAAACTAAGGTTCAGTATATAAGCTAAATCAGAGATAGACTGAAGCAGCATTTATTTACTTTTGCAATTGCAGAGCAAAAGCAATTTCAAAGGCTACCTGGCTGATCTTCAGACTCTGTCTATAGCTCATAAATCAAACAATAGTATCAATAAATGATTCAGATCCCCAGTATGGTCGCCACTATGTTATCACTCAGGTTTTCCTTGAAGTTGTGGAAAAGGAAAGTATACCCGAGGTAACCACAAACCAACCTTCAGATGCAGAATCTAGCCAATCTGCATCCAGAGAGGGCTCTCTCTTTATAATTTATCTTTGTTCTTAGAAGGTTTTGAAGGGATGAAAGGAAGCTAAGAATCTTTCACCATGTTCAAAAGAAAGAAATGAGATGACTACAAACAAAGAGCAATGAAGAATTCTTTATTATAGTAATCAACAATGTTTAAATTAGCAAAGCAAGAGCATTTAAGAATTCATGCTTATAACTAATTTAGAGGAAAACATGAAGAACAATCACATCTGAAATCAGAGTACAATTAAGTAAATTCTGATTCAATCCTTTATGTAAATTATTCATAAATGGACATAATGATATTATAAACTGATATAAAATTTAAGACAAAGAGTAGAAAGACTTATTGAACTGCAGTCCAACACATGAATCCTGCAAAAAGTCCCGAGCTTCAAATCGTCATCTAGTAAGCCACGAATAAATTTCTCCAAAATTATTTTATTCCGAAAATCTCAATGTTACAGCAAAGTAATAGAATCCACCCCAAATGCTTCCAAGAGTGGAGTATTTATACAAATTCTAAACTAAAATATCTTGAAACAAATATCAAAATTGGTTCACAAATCTCTCCAACTATTTTACATAAATAGAACTTAATTAAATGACACTCAAACTAATGCATCTATTTGGCACTATTTTCTATGGATAGGTGATGATAAAGAGGATAATTCGAATTTGATCCAACTCTTAGTTGATGATGAGGCATCCAAGTCACTAACTGCTTCCTTTCTTTGTGCATTCTTCTCCAACAATTCTGCAAAATTGGGGTCCAATGATATCTTTTTATTTCTCAATCCGTAATAGATATGTAAAACGTGAAAGCGGTTATTGTATATAAATATGTTGGGGAGATAAACCTCTTTCAGTTTCCCAAAATTCCTCTCCAGCTATGCATAATAGTCTCTGTCAAAAATATGTGTAAAACAGAGTTTTACAGAGTCTGAAAAATGGCCTGTAAAGATGCGCATGTATCTCTCATTATAAAACCATTGTGAAACAACTGAGATAGGTTTTTGTACATGGGTCTCTTAGGAACAAAAACCTCCTTCAGTTTTGTATGAAGTATTTTTTCTTGGCCACAATACTCTCTGCAAAATGATGACTTAAACTGAAATTTTCTGCAAAAAGTGTTTTCCAACATTGTTTAATATTTCCAAAACCATAATGGCTGTTAGAAAAGTGAGAGAGGTTTTTGTAGATAGCCCTCTTAAGAACATAAAACTCCTTCAGTTTTTCAAAATTCATCTTGTATTGGTCACAATATTTTCTGCAAAACAATGACTAAAACATGCAATTTCTGCAAAAATGTTCCTTCTTGTTATGTTTTTCATCTTTTTACTTTCTTGCTCTTTTGACTGTTTTACTTTCACTTTAGAGAAACTTAACTATTGGTGAAATTATTCTCATCTCTTTTTACCATTTTACTGTCTTCTGCATTTACTTTTATTGTTTACCTTTGACTGCTCTGTAACTTCATTTTAACTTTCACTGACTTTTACCTGATACACTTTAACCACTGATACTCTTTAGCTGTTATGCTTTCTAACCTCTGTTTGAATAGATTTGATAACAATATTGGAGTAAAAAAATCTTATGACTAGTATTAAGACTGTTTATCCAAGGATGTGATCTTCTGATCACCTCTTCAGAGGACAACCGAGTAGATTTTTCAAGCAATTCTTCCATAGACAAGGGAGTTAGCTCTTGATCAGGTTCAAAATGTAGCATTGCATTGATGGCCTGAGGAGTGATAGGGAAAAGAACAGTATGGTCAGGGGACATCACTGCTCTTTGTGTTGGATCATGGTTAGAATGACAGTAGTGGATAATTTCTGGGAAAATGAGGACTGAAGGGATGAGATACCTTGGGAGATTGGATTCCCACAATCCAATGACATCTTGCCCCTTTGAATAATCGTCTCTACAGCGAAAATAACTCAGAAGGGGGCTTTCATCAAAATGCAGGTCTTTAATCTGAAAATCTTTATCTACCAAAGGTAAATATTCTAACTCTCGGTGAGGGGCATTCAGTGGAGTTACATTCAAAGCTGTCGGGGCCTCCATTTTGGTTCTTGTGGATTCAAAACGGAGGTTTCTGGTTTTTCTTCACAGGCCGGGTGCAATTTCAATTTAAGTGAAAGAAATTTACACAATTGCAGTTTCAGGGGAACAATTCATAGTTTTAAAACCTCAAGGAATGATCTCAGTGATAAGATTTAATCACTAATCCAGTGGAAAACAAGGAAAACAGACTTTCTTTTGAAGTTCGAAGCGCTATAGAATAAATACCTGTTCTTGGAGGAAAGCTGGCTTTTAACAGGTATCAGGCGGTAGCAGGATGATGCTTGAACACAGGTCTGGCGGAATTCTGGAGCGAAATCGAATTGAACAGTGGATTTCAGTGGAAATTTGAAATTCGTAGCGGAAAGCACAATCGCGTTCAAATGATGAAAATGACATAAAAACACGCGAATTTGTTTTATTTCCAAAGTCAAAAAAGGGGTTTTTAGTTTTTCGAGGAGTGACGTCACTTTGGTACGGGCTGACGTGGGGCAGGGGGGCCGGGCGGTAAGCAGTTAGTCCCCGCACCACTTATGGACAAAGGTGGTATTGAACAAGTGGGCAGCGATTCCATTAGAGTATCGACACGTGGACGGGAGACTAGTCAAATACCACCAAGCCCCCGCGCGTTAAAGCTCTGACAAAGGATGGGTAGCGGAATTGCCAAGGAGCGTTGATATTTGGAGGGGCGATCCGACGGTTGAAATGACGGGGAGATGGTGGGAAGTTAAATGGTGCGGGCCCAATATATTTATCGTTAATTAATCACCCCGGGCGGGAGTTGATTGGTGGAGGTAGTTGGTTATTAATTAATTCTAATAATTAATTAATCCCATGGTATAATGGAAAGAGGGGTCGCGGCGAGGTTTCATTTGTGGTTGAAACGTCGGGTGGAATGCCAGGTGGATGGGCCACGGTGGCATGGTGTTTTTCCAAAGTTTTGGTTAGAAAATAAAACTTCGGGTTTTATTCTTTTTTGTGTTAAACATATGGAATTATATGTTTAAATGTTATTTCGATATTTCTATTTATATGGTAATAGATAAACATTATTTAATTACCATAGGGGCGGGACTATGATATAAGGATATATTTAACCAAAGGGCGTATGAAGCGGGTTTTTAATGAATATTTGGGAAGTAAATACTTTGGTTAAAACATAATAGAGGGGTTTTTGGGATATTAATTTAAAAGGAATTATATACTTAGGATAAGGCATTTTACTAGGGATTTAGTAAATAAAGTTAAACATTAATATGACAAAGGGACAAGGGAACTCAAAATATTTCACACATCTAAGAAAGTGACAATTTCTGAAGTAAATTGCAATATCTCATCTTCAACACTTAAACTTAGAATAGTAAGTTATTTTGAGAGATTTTTATGGAATTTTGCATAATTTTCCTAAGCAAAATAAGATTTTACTTAGGACAAGGTTAAAGATGAATAATTATAATGATGAATTATCTCAAGAACTTAGGTCTTTTTGATCATTAGGCCGAGGGTCCGGTCCCTCCAAAAGTCAAGGAAATGCCTTGAGCCCTTTTGATCTCCAAGTACCCTAGTACTTTGGGGGAAATTAGTAAAACTTTAAGGGGAAAGTGATGAGGGAAGTTAATGATTTTGACTTTGCTTGCTGTGATTTTCCAGTGTATTTCCTGCTTTCAGTATTTGTGATGAAAGTAAAGGATCAAAAACATGTAGCAGCATCATTCATCAGATAAAACTTTGCAACCATCTACCTACCCTATCTACTTGACACTACCATTTTCTCTTCTTTATTAGGGTGCATTTAGACTTGCAAACCCTTATCAATCTTTTTCTTTTTTACAAGGCAAATCTATCTAATTCTACCCTTATTACATCCAAGGGCTCAGATTGAACTGTTGAGCACCTTTTATTCACTCTACCTATCTACTTATCTGCCAAGATTAAACTGTTTGGTCAGATATTTATTCACTATTCTACAACATGAAATTGAAAAATGAACTAGCCAAGCTTAAGTAGTTTGGCTATTCATGAATTGTGGCATAAAATACAAGTTGCACACAATTTTTTTATTACATCAGAGTAAAAAGTAGTGGCATTTAGACTTGCACACTTTCCTTGGCCTTTCTTTTTGATGGGGTTCATTTCTTTTACTTTTTTGGCCATTTTTATTCTTTTTACCCTTTGATTTTTCTTTTAGGGTATACCCTCTTTACATTTTTTAAAATTTTTTGATTTTTTTTATTTTTCAAGAATATGGAACACCTTTGCACAAGAAAAAGGTTTGAACATATTCCATATTTCAATCAAGACAATCATGAAAAATGACACCTATTGGTATAGGAGTCTAACAGGTTATTCCAGTAATTCAACCACCCCAGCCCATGGCCAACTGTTTCCAACTGATTGAAACTACTTTGTGGGAGTATAAAATCCCCTCATGTGCATAGCCTAAGGGAGGGAGAGAAATTATAGATATTATACTCTGTTGGAGCCCCAATTCAAGTATGATTTCCCGTGCCTCCTGCACTTCCCAGATTTTTACAGGAAACCCTTGTTTCGTGGAGATGTTCAACAGTTTATATGTCATCTCGTGTGCAAAAGTCTTGAAAGTATCCTAGCGAGGCAAGGGCGGGACAGATCCGGACGACGGTCTGTTCGAAGATTGTGGAAGGATTCCGGTGATCTCTCCACCTTACTATCATTGTACATGCTACTCGTAATGAAGAAGAACCATCTGGTTCTCGAATTCACGTGTTAATATCTACTTACATATGTGATAAGATTATTAATTAAGCATTTATTATTGTTTATATGATGTTTCACATGGATTACACTGACATTTAGGAGAAATATATGCTGTACAACTAGATTTCTGTGCACGTTTCTTCTTGATTTTTCAGGTTGAAGAGGAAGAAGGGTTGCTGGGGGTTTGGACCCCGCGGGATCTACATCAATTGTAGGATCTACGAGTGAGTTCTACAATCGATGTTATCTAGTTTTCAGTATACAAGTGTGGTTGTGTGAGTCCTTCTTGAATAGTGTGCCCTAATCTGTGGAGGTTTTGACCCAACGACCTCTAGGGAGTTATTTCCCGAAACAATTAGGAAGGGGGTGGCCTTCGAAGTCCTCTAAGAGGTATGCTCCCTTACCAATATCCTTACTAATGATGTAAGTACCTATCCATAATGAGTCAAACTTCCCATGACCGAGGACATCATGGGCCTGGTCATATACTAGAACAAGGTCACCTTTGTGAAAGGTGCGAGGGTGGAATTTTCGGTCATACTGAGCTTTGGTGCGCTTTTTGGCCGCTTCAAGAGTTTGCAATGAAACATGACGGTCCTCAGAGGCACGCTCAAGCATGATGAGTCGTTGTTCTAGAGGTTGGGTATCAGGGAGAAGTTCGACGACTAAGTGAAGGGAAGGAATTTCACACTCGATCGGTAAGACTGCCTCTTCGCCGAAAACAAGGTGGAAAGGAGTGAAACCGGTGGCAGTTTTAACAGAATTTCGATAGGCCCACAAAGCAGGGAAGAGCATAAGATGCCAATTGGTTTTGTGCCTATTCACCATTCATTGAAGCATGGTCTTAAGGATTTTGTTGATCGCTTCAACTTGGCCATTACCTTGGGGGTAATAGGATGATGAATCTTGGTGCTCAAAACCTAATAGTGAGGATAGCTCGCGCCATATCTCATCTTCAAAATGTCGGCCATGATCATAGACTAATTGTTTTGGAACCCTGAATCGATAAATGACATGGTTAAAGAAAAATAGGGCTATGGTTGCTACCGTGTTGTTGAATGTTGGCATAGCCTCGACCCATTTTGTGAAATAGTCAACTGTCACGATGATATATTTTTGGTTACCAGCGAATGGAGGTCGACACTCCATAAAGTCGATGGCCCATTTACAGAAGGGACCAGCGGTGACGATAGGATGGAGGGGATCTGGAGGAGCTCGCGCCTTAGGGGCGAAATGTTGGCAATTGGAACAGTGTTTGACTGCTTCAATGCAATCACTGAAGAGAGAAGGCCAAAAATACACAGCGCGCACGATTTTTTGGGCGGTAGCAAGACCAGAGAGGTCGCCACCACAAGCACCGCTATGACAGGCATTGAGGACTTGCTCAGCTTCAGCGTGTGTGATACAACGACGAAGGATAGTATCTACTCCGCAACGATAGAGGTTGTCACCGATCAGAAGGTAGCGAGGGGCTTGGTGTCAGATACGTCGTCGAGCATCACGGTCAAGATGAAGGGTGAACTTTTGGGTTCGCAAGTAAGTAAGGATATCACCGTACCAAGGGTCGTCTATGGTAATGGCGAATAAGTGTTCATCGGGAAGAGCATCATTAATCGGAGGATCCTGCGTACCGGTAGGTAATTCAGAAATGAGTTTAGCAAGGGCTAAACCTTTCTTACTTTTTGGTGTGATAAATTCGAGGTCGAATTCTTGAAGGACAATGACCCAACGAGCGTAATTCCCACTGAGGATGTGATGGCTCAATAGGAAAACCATGGGGTTGGAATTAGTCACAACCTTGGTGGAATGCATGAGGATGTAATGACGCAATTTTTGGACCGATAACATGACAGCCAACGCTAATTTTTCTTCATGTGAGTAGGATACAGGTGAACCAACAAGGTTCTTACTGACATAATAGATCACATATTCGATACCGTTATCATCTTCCTGGATAAGGACACTAGCGACCAAATAGGTGGAGGCAGAGATGTATAGGATGAAGTCCCGATCAAAGTAAGGAGGACCGATCAAGGGATCGGATGTGAGAGCATGCTTGAGGGCATCAAAAGACTCATGAGCATGGGAATCCCAGACAAATGGGGTGTTAGATCGAAGAAGTATAAGGAACCCATGTGTGGTAGTGGAATAGTCAGGAATGAATCAGCGAATAAAATTAGCTTTACCTTGGAGACTTTGTAGCTGGAGTAAGGTACGAGGAATAGGAAGTTCAAGAATGGCTTGAACTTTCAAAGGGTCAAGAGTTATACCATCTTTAGACATCATGAAGCCTAGGAGATGGCCAGCGGGAATGCAGAAGACACATTTCAATGGGTTAAGGTGGATATTGTACTTGCGACATCGGAGGAAAATGGTACGCAGATCATGGAGGTGTTGCACCCGATGTTTAGAACGCGCAGTAAGGTTTTCTAAATAAGAAAGGATAATGTGAGCTAAGTTATGGAAAAAATAAGACATGGCTCGTTGAAAAGTGGCACTAGCATTTTTAAGGCCGAATGGCATGACTCGGTATGTGAAAGCTCCCCACGGACTAATGAACGCGGTTTTGAGTTGATCAGCATGACGGATAACAATTTGGTTGTATCCAGAGAATCCATCCATAAAGGATAGAACCTCATGCCCCGCACACTCATCAATGATTTGGTCAATAAATGGTGTGAGGAAGTTGTCTTTGGGACAATATTTGTTCAAATCGCGAAAGTCAGTGCAGACACGGATGGTGCCTTGTTTTTTGAGGATGGGGACTAGGTTGGACACCCAAGTGGTGTATTCGATGGGATAAATGAAACTAGCCTTATTGAGCTTATCGATTTTGGCTTTGATAGCTTCAAGTCTGGAAGGATGAATGGGTCTCAACTTTTGACAGACTAGATTGGCATCAGGCCATGTGTCGATATGGTGTTTGACAATGGCTGGATCGAGTCCGGGCATTTCTGAGTAGGACCAGGCAAAAATATCACGGAATTATTTGAAGAGATTGGTGTAAGCTTCAATTTCTTCCGGAGTGCATTCGGCACCCAAAGTTATATGTTCTTCGATCCCTGGTTTGATAGAAATGTCAATTTTGATGGTAGGAGAGATATTGGCGATATTACCTTCTTCGAAAGCGTCAGGTGCAGGAATGGGACTTTTAAACCAATCGAATTTATCGGTAATGAAGTCTTTATATTCTACAGCATATTGGTCATGGGATTGATGTGGAAGGAAGTATGCATGATGGTGCATATCATCCCATGGAAATTCAGGTTCGGTCATGGCTTCCATAATGTCTTCATCTGACTGGAAGATGGGAAGAGTGGAGGGAAGAGGATCACCTGATGAGGTAGAAATATCAGACTCTTGATTGTGGGGAGAAAGGCTCACATGCGTAACGTCATGGGGGGTAATAGAAGAGTAAGCAGATGGGGGGTCAGGCGAAACATCGGGGGAAGGTACTAAGGGGCCGGCTGCTGAGGATTGCCATGATGATGAGAGGTAAGAAATGGTCGCTGAAGAATTGGTCATTTCAATATCAGGAGGGGGAATGTTAATTGGGGTAGACAGGTCTTCTGGTGCTAATGAAGAAGGTATGTGGTCATGCGTGGCAGTGAATTGGCGGTATGCATCTAAATAGGAATGATACTCATCGAGGCGGGGATAGAGGTGGGTATAATGGCCATGGAAATCACACAAAGAACAAGGGTGATTGGTGCGCAAGTTTTTAAGTTTGAGGATTGAATCTGGTATAGTGACATAGACCTTAGGGATATCAGATTCTGGAAACATCTCATTGACCATGGTCTTTAGATGCGGTAACTCAGGACATGTATGGGTGGCGTGACCGATAACATCGCACAAGGCACACTGGATAGCGTGCTTGGGCGGTCGAGGAGGAGCATGGTGCCACGGGGTATCCTTGTCATTGGATGCCCCCTTGCAAGCTTTACCTTTCTTTTCCAAGGCTGTCACAATAGGAGGAGGGTCCTGTTGAGGTGTTGGGGGCATTGTAGCAATGGAAGAAGCTAAGGGGACCGGTTGAACCGGGGTCAAAGCAAGGTAAGGTTTAGGGTGACCAGGCGGGGTAGTGGTTGGAGGATCAAGGTACCAGACGGGTATACCCACGGTCAAGTTGGATAGGGATAGTTTGGCCATGATGAGAACCAAATAAACTCTAGGAGGGGGAGCAAGGAAAGGTATCTAACCAGCGGGGTAATGGCCAGGAGGGATGGCACCAAGATAGTTGAGATCTGGTGGAACTAACCCAGGAGGGTAGAGAGGTGCATGGGAAATAGTTTTAGGAAAAGGGTCAGAAGGAAGAGGTCTGACTAGTTGAGGCGAAGGGCTAGGAGCTGGTTGCAGTGGGCAAGGTTGAGGTAACTGACTAGCCGAAATGGGCTACTGAAGGTCAGCCCGAGATGATTTCATCATGCAAACATTCGCTAAGCTGGGATCAGAGACAGGTGGAGGAGGAAGACCAGGGAAGGTTCCAAGCAAGGAGGAGTATTTTCAGACGCTGAGGGAGACACTGGTAAAAGAATCGACGGTTTTCTTATTGGCTATAGAAGAGGTGGTCGACTCAGGGGAGGTCTGAGTTTTTGGCTCAGGATATGTCAACTAGTCAATGGTGACTATATTTCCATTGTGGCGGAAAAACATCTTGCGGTGGACCGCGGATGGGACAGCAGACATGGCATAGGTGTAGCTATGCCCCAAAATAATTTTATAATCAAGAGGGGCGTCGATGAATTCAACATCAACGCAAACAGTCTTGCCCGCAAGAGTGATAGGACAATTATGGAATAGGCCAATGGGCTGGGAGGTATGGCCATCCCATACACGAAGGGTGATGGTGGAAGGGGTCAGCTCAGGAGATCTAATTTGTTGCCAAACCGAAGTAGACATTACATTACATTGGAATTTCGGATTTTGACTGGGATTTGGAAAGCAACGGAAGTAGGAATGGGAGGATGGTTTGACTGACGGGCATCAAAAACAATCAATTGGTCATCAGTAGGATCTACTGTGCCCATGGCAGATAGTAGAGCCATCCTTTGAGAAGGACACGACTAGAGAAGTTCCAGTGTTGAAATGGCCGCAGGAAACTGTGCCAAATAATCTACTATTCTATATGAATGAGCAGCTCGACTAGAAGCAGCATTTCGGTGTAATGGGCCCTTAGGAACCTTGGTAGGAACCTCCACTTTGGGTTGAGGGATCTGAAAAGGACCATTGGGTGTCGAAAGAGGCTCTGTAGGACCTGAAGAAGGTGACTCAGGGACAGACAGAGCGGGAGGCTTGGGGTACTGACGAGACCGAGTTTGATGATTAAGGTCGACGGTGACAGGTTGGTCAGAATTCATCATGAGAATTTGGTAATCGGAGGAAACAAAAGGGGAAGTTTGAGTGGTTACCGGGGCATGAGGTGGTTGAGTAGCCACGAATCCTTGTGGAGGTAAAGGATCAGTAAACACAGCTGGTTGGGAAGTAGCCGCATTGGGGGGAACAGTAGGGGAGGCATGTTATCCACGCAATGTAGTCTGACACTCCCACATCTGCCGCATTTGTGGTAATAAGGGACAATCATGACTGTAATGACCGTAAACACTGCAACACGAACAAGGCTTATTGGTGTGAAGAGGCCTGTCCGGCTTGGGCTGAGAACCCTGTTTCTAGTTAGCAGTGTTAGAATCAATTCTTGAAGAGTTGGATCCATGATTACTAGGGGTAGATTTATGTTGATTTCCTTTCCTCTTTCTTTGAGAAGAAGGAGGATTATTCATGCCCTGCTGTGCAAATACTTGCCCTAGAGTGGGTAGTAGTTGCTGTTGCGGGGGTTGAGAAGGCAAGGGAGGTGGAGGTCCAAATGCTGGAGGAGATGGGACACCAGACTGTGGGTAAGGATAATGGTTAGGATGGGCAACATTGAGGTATGCAGGAGGGTGGGCAAAAGGAGAAGGCATGCCATATCCTGGATATATGCTACCTGGAGGGGGAAAAGTGCTGGAGGTGTTGGCCCTTCCTGGAGGGAAACCATAGCCCATAGGAGGTTGAGCGTAGGTATGCGAAAGAGCTCCAACGATACCATCAGCCACGTGAGATGCCCCCGAGGCGTTAGCGCCGTTGGGTCTAGGGAGGTCAGGAAGGACGGTATAAACATAACCAGATTGAGCATAGATGAGGTCATATTTCAAGGCTATTTGGAGGGTGGCTTCTTCGGTTTGAGGGAACTGGGATGTGACATCTTTGTCGATGGCAGGTAAGAGAGAGAAAAGGAACTAGTCCATGTAGACCTAATCTTCAAAGGTGGGAGCTTGACATAAGCTCCTTATTCTCTGCCATTCCTGGACATGAGCGGAAAGGCAGGTCGAAGATGATTGATGGAAAGAAGTCAAGAGTTCGATAGTAGTGCTGTATCGGAGAGGGAGCTAGAAATAAGATAAGAAGTCTTGGGCAATGGTCACAAAGGTGGTATGGGAAGAGGCGATCTAATCAACATACCATTTAGAAGCTTCGCCTGTAAGCATGCATTGGAACAATCTCAGACGGATGGAATCTTCAGTGATGGAATTGGATGAACACCACATGTGGGAAGATAGGATATGGTTGGAGGGATCTTCACTAGAAAGGCCTTCGAACTTGGGAAGGTCATAGGGGAGCTTGGTTGGCATAGCAGGAAAACTAACATTGTTGATAAACTGATTGAAATCGGGGAGACTGAGACCTGCCATATAAGGGAGCAAAGGGACAGTCGAGGTGGTTCCCGTGGTGGTTCCGCTAGTAACAGACCCAGTATTAGACTGGGGTTGCTGCTAGTGTTAGGCCCTGAACTAGACATGGTGAAGGTAACAGGGGGAGAACCAGAAGTAGGGGGAGAACCTAAAGAATAAGAACAAGAGTCAAAGTGCGGACTCGGGGGAGGACTAACTCGACGATGGCGGGAAGGAGTAAGTCGACCAACCGGAAACTGAGGGTGAAGGCCAAGAAGTCTCTGGGATATACACCTTGGGGGTGCAATGATGACAGCACAAAAGAGAAGAAGAATAACCGACAAAGGCAGGGAGGTGCAGAATCAAGTGATGTCAATGTCGAAACAAGGGCAGAGAGGTGTAGTGTCAATTTATTTTAAATTCTTTTCCTGGCGGTGTTAACCAGGCTCTTCTTCTCTTAGGGTAAGTGTGTGGCGTGTGTTAATTTTAATTTTTAAACCCAGATGTTTTGAGAGTAAAAGAAAAATTGTGCCACGTAACTAAAAATAAATCTACAGAGAATAGTAAATAAGGTTGAAATAAGAGAAAATTAACAGCTAACAATGCATCGATCTAACCCAAGGAGGCGGGTCTCTCAAAAATAGTCTAAAACAGGGAAAAAATCTAATCAAAACACACTAAAAAGAGGCCAATAGATCTAAGTTCAGGAGGGACAGGGATCTAAAGGAGAAATCTGCTGAAAAGAGGTGCAGAAAATAGCAAAAAGGTAGAGGCAAGGTTGCTGCAACAAAGGAGGAAATCAGCTAAAGGTAGAAGGGACAAGGAGGTGACCCTAGAGGCAAACCTAAACAAAACTATATGAGGTGATTTGAAAGGGAGAAGAGCTGATCTAAAAGGGATCTGAAAATGAGGTATCAGATTTGAAAATAAGAAGGTTGAAACTCTGAAAATTCAGTAAAAAAGATTAGAAATAGATCTATACAGGTGGAGACAGAGGCTGGAAAACCCTGACAGAAGCTTCAGAGAAACCTAGAAAAATTGCTGGAAAAGTGCAGAAAAAAGTGCAGGTCGCAGGTTCTGACCTGTTTTCAGTCCAGGTCGTAGTTTTGGGGTAGAAAAGTGCATCCTCTAGGCCATGTCGCAGGTTTTGGGCTGATAAGTGCGACCTGCAAATCCGGGTCTCTCGACAGCAAATTTTAGAAAAAATTGTCATCTCAGCAACGACTGATGTCTGTCACCTGCGCAATAGGGCCAGAAACACGCAGAAGTTAAAAATTTTAATGTTTGAGGGTTTTCGAGGTGAAAAACACCATAAAAATAGGAAAAAAAAAAACTGAAGAGAAACCCTAGGGTCTGAAATAACTGGATATGCAAAAATATATAAAACGACAGCGGTTGTAAAAGAAAACCCATGTGGAGTCGCGAATTGTTAGTTTGAATATTTTTTCGGAAAAAGACCACTTTAGCTACGCATAAAAAATAGGCCTAACATCAATTATGGCTGCCAATATCTTCAAATATATAGTTAGTTGATCAAGACAAAGCTTCACAAATCTAGATCTACGCATAAAAAGACATTAAGTAGTGAAAATAAGGTTTTTCTCCATGCATCCAATAGACAAGACAAGAACAATATTTTTGAAAGAATTTTTTATATTAAAGGGAACCTAAGAGGAAAACAAGAAAGGTGTTTCCAATTCTCCTCAATGGGATGGGTTCTTGAAAGTCCTCAGTGCTTCAGATCTAGAATTTCTCTCTCTTGTTGGTATAGAAAACCCAAACAAACATAGAACTCAAAGGGAGCTCACAAAGTGAAATGATGGAAAAATTGACAATGATAATGGCTCAAAGTCATACCAAGAACATAGATCCAGAGTGATGTAATGAGAAACAAAAGGTGACAAATGAATGGGAAAACCCTACTATTTATTACAAAATATTAGGGTAGTTTAGAACTTGGTGCATGAATAAAATATTATTAACCAACTTCTAGAACCACCTTTTAGGAATATTTTATTATATTTGTTGGAGGGAAAAAAATTTTGACATGGGTAAAATCTTTTATTTATAAATAATAAATAAATAAATGATTTAGTCAAATTTAACTAGGAATATTATTTAAATAAGGATTAAATAACTTATTCCTAGGAAATTATCAAATAAATAAGGATTTATTTAATTTATTTCCTTGTTTTGGGTTAAATATTACCAGGAATAATAATTAAATTGATGTTTAACTAATTATTCCTTCAGGAAATATAAACAAATATAGATACATTTATTATTTCCTTTTGGGGTTTCCTATTTATACCATAAACAACTTAATAAAGGTGTTTTTCTAAGTTATTTTACATAGTGAAAGAAATTTTACTTAGGGTAAAATTGGTCTTACATGGTGTACTTGGGTCCATCTAATGATAATAGGTTAGATGACCAAAAAATGGTGTAACAACTATGTGGCAGCACCAACGGGTCGCCCTTGTTTAGAGCATCCGAGTTGAGTCATCATCGCATTCATGGAGTCTATCCCGAGTCCCTTTGTATCCCGCTATAGTTCTCCATCCTTCATTACTTGGTCCCTCTCTCATGTCGGACATTATGGCCTTCAGTCCCACTGTCCCCTATCCCTCATGATATTGTGTCAGTCATTGCCAACTCATCCATGCCCTTTATTCTTTAACAAGGGAAGTTGTCCATTCGCTACTCAGTACCCCCAATTTCATCATCATCATTGGTGTCAGTCTGTTAGTCGCTCTACTATTTTCTCTCATGCCTTAGTTGAGGATTCCTTATTGCCTCACCTATGGCGGACCTCCTTCTGTTAACATCAGCTCATTCATTCCAGAAGATAGGTCTAGAGGGCAGTGTACCTTGGTTCCAGCTTCCACTCTTTTTCAACGCCCTGGATCAGGAAAAGGGACTACTTATTTCCCTTTGACTTGGTTGTTTCTCACCTTCAGCTCCTTTCAGCATAAACGAGATCCATATACTTGATGGTTTAGTGATGCAGCAGTTGATCTCTGTGATCCCCGGGTGTGTGCGAGATGTCTCAACCCTCATGAGGGGGTGGCGCTGCAAGTAGCCCCCCACATTACCCGGATGACCTTTTCTTCGCAACTTTCAATGCAGTTCCATACATTTGATGATGTCGACCTTAGCCACTTGAAACACCTCTTTGATTTGCATGTATAGTAAGATTTTACGAGCCCTTCCCCGTTGATAGGGGGCATCTGGGTTGTACTTGTCTCTCATGTACTCAGATATTATTGTATAAGTCCTGGATGTTATCCCAGGCACAACATGTATGTGGGATTCATCATTATATCTCTTATCTAGCTCATTTTTATGCCAACATATACTTTATAGTTCGATCCCTTGTTTACTGGATGCACTATTCTTTTGTAATTTGTCTTGGTGGGCATAGGTATGCCTCCCCCACCGCCTCTAGCACATGTACCCTCTCATAAAAAGAGACATGTTGCACCTGTAAGTCTCATCTCCTCAGGGTCTAGTTATCCAGCACATTAGGCTATCTTACATTTCTCTCTCTGACTTCCCTTTTGATGTCTGGTGATTGAGTTCTTACAACGTACTTCGGTCATACGATTTGCTCCTAACACTCGTACGCTGGGGGGAAATCTGTTACACCATTTTTTGGTCATATAACCTATTATCATTAGATGGACCCAAGTACACCATGTAAGACCAATTTTACCCTAAGTAAAATTGATTTCACTATTTGAAATAACTTAATAAAACACATTTATTAGGTTGTTTATGGTCTAAACAGGAAACCCCAAGGGTAAATATTAAACAAATCTATATTTTTTTGGTTTTCCTCATGGAGTAATTAATTAAACAATATTTTAATTATTATTCCTGGTCATATTTAACCCAAAACAAGGAAATTAATTAGATAAATCCTTATTTATCTTCTTATTTTCTAGGAATAATTATATCTTATTTAAATAATATTCCTTGTTAAATATAACTAAATCATTTATAAATAATTAAATAAATCGTTATTTATTTAATTATCATTCCAACACTTCCTTAAAATAATAAATAAATCATTTATTTATTTATTATTTACAAATAAAGGGATTTGACCCAAGTCAAATGCCTTTTCCCTCCAACAAATATAATAAAATATTCCATAAAAGGTGGATCTAGATTTGGTTAATATTATTTTAATCATGCACCAAGACCTAGAATGACCCAATATTTTGTTATGAATAAGAGGGTTTTTCCTACCATTCTTCACCTTTTTTTGCCTATTAGATCACTCTGGATCTATACTCTTGGTCTGACTTTGAGCCATTATCATTGTCACATTCTCCATTATTTGCCTTGTGAGCTCCTTTTGAGTTCTATGTTTGTCTGGGTTTTCTACACCAACAAGAGAGAGAAATGCTAGATCTGAAGCGCTGAGGACTTTCAACAACCCATCCCATTTAGGAGAATTGGAAACATCTTTCTTGTTTTCCTCCCAGGTGCCCTTAATATAAAATTCTTTCAAAAATATTGTCCTTGTCTTGTCTATTGGATGTATGGAGAAAAACCTTATTTTCACTACTTAATGTCTTTTTATGCATAGATCTAGATTTGTGCAGCATTTGTCTTGACCTACTAACTGCAGATCTCAAGATATTGGCAGCCATATTTGATGTTAGGGCTATAATTTATGCGTAGCTAAAGCGGTCTTTTTTCGTACACTTCGACAAAATATTCATACTAACACTTTTCTTTGAAGATTGTCCCATGTAAAAGTTTTCTTGTGTGTCAATAACTAGATGAAGAAGCTAATCTTTGGCCACTACTTTCCATTCCACAATTTTTTCCATTTATTGTCCTTTTGCATATAAGTTGGCTGTTGTAAATGGTTGTAGGCTTCTTTTATGCTGAAGGTTCCAGTCGATTTGTCTCCCCATCTTAGTATGTTAGGGCCTTCCTCTTTTTGAATCTTCCTCTTGCTAAGCTCTAGCATGAGAGTGTTAAAAGAATGTTGGAGATGAACTGGGAGGAGGTCATTGAGATTCTCCCATTCCCTCCAACCTGCATTATTTTCATTCTTCCAGTAGTCTTTGACTTTATTTTTTCTTTTCTCCTCCAAGTACTCTTGGGTTTGTAGTTTTCTGTATCCAATCTGGGGTTCTGCTCCCACAAATCCTCCCAGAAAAGTGCTTGCTGACCATTGCCTATTTTCCCAGAAACAATGTTGTTGAATTAGCAGTCTGCTTTCCCAGTATTTTTTCCACATTGGTGATCCTTTGAGATTTCCAGAGAGCCTGACGAAAGAGTCCTAGGGAGTCATAGGAGCGTATTTAGCCTTCCAGAGTCGAGCCCAGTTGGTCAAGATGCTTTTCAACCATCTCCACCAATTTTTGGCTCCTAAGGCTTTACCAAGGAGATCGGGGTCTCTAATACCAAGACCCCCTACCTTCTTTTGAAAGCACACTTTATCCCACGTGACCAGATCCCATTTTACTTTGTTCGCTTTACCTTTCCAAAGGAAATCCATTTGAATAGTTTTGGTTTGGTTGGATACCGATTTTGGAGCTTTTATCGCCGAGAAAATATATATTGGCATGGCTTGGAGGACAGACTTGACAAGCATCAATCTCCCAGCTAGATTAAGAGCTCTGAAGGTCCAATTGGAAACCTTATTTTTGAGCTTGAAGATCAGAGATTCCTAATTGGAAAAGGCTAGGGGCTTATCGGTAAGGGGAACGCCCAGATATTTGGAGGGGAAATAGCTCTGTTGAAAACCCAAGACCCGAGCAATATGCAATTGAATGGCAATAGGAGTGTTTAAGAAAAAGATTTTAGATTTCAAGTGATTGACATCCAATCTAGAGGCTAATGCAAATTCATTAAGTATTTTCTGAATTGCGAGGGCTTCCTTAAGCGACGGACAGCCCATAAGGAGAGTGTCGTCGACAAATTGCTGATGGGTTGCAAGTGGAAGCTGAGGATAAAGATCAAGACCAGAGATCCTGCCCGCAGCCAAGGCAGTAGTGATTGATCTACCTAATCCATCTTCCAAGATGATAAAAAGGAAGGGAGAGAGGGGGTCTCCTCGTCTAATACCGCAAGAGGGGTTAATGATAGCAGTGGGAGAGCCATTGAGAAGAATAGAAAAAAAGGCACCAGAGGCTAGGGCCATAATCCAAGCAATGATTTCTTTGTTGAATCCAAATTCCGAAAGCATCTGTTGGATGTAATTCCAATTAATTTTATCGAAGGCCTTTGACATATCTAATTGGATTAACATCCCGGTTTCCTTTGATCTTTGAGAGAATGGATGATCTCTTGAGACAAGATGATGTTGTCCATTATTTTCCTACCCTCAACATAGCCTGTTTGATCCGCTAAGATAAGGAGAGGCAGAAGAGACTTCAACCGATTGGAAATAATTTTGGAAATGATTTTATATATTGCATTGCATAGGGCAATGGGTCTAAACTGATCCGGGCTGTTGGCACTATTCGATTTGGGGATGAGAGTCAGGAAGGTGACATTGAGGGAAGGGCAGAGTGATTTCCTCATCCGAGACTCCTCCACCAAATCATACATAGAATCCTTAATGGCATCCTAGCAAGCCTTGTAGAAGTCGATGGTGAATCCATCAGGACCTGGAGCTTTTCCTTTTCACATATCTTGAACCGCCTCCTCCAGCTCCTCCATAGTTATCTTCTTTAACATCATCTGATTATGCTCCTTGGTTAAGATTGTAGGAATGTGCTTTGTAATTTTTCTGATATGATCCTCATTATTTTGATTACTCTTCTTAAGAGTACTTGAGAAGTTCCTGTGTTGCTCTTCCTCGATTTGCTGTTGAGTATCCAGCATTTTCCCCTGTTCTGTCATGAGATTAAGGATTCTATTAACCTTCCGATGTTGAATCATTGATTTGTGGAAAAAGGAAGTATTGCGCTCCCCCTCTTTGAGCCATTATATAATCGATTTCTGCCTCCATAAAACCTCTTCTTGAGTAGCCCATTGGTCCCATTCTTGCTGAAGCTCTGATTCTATTTGCTTTGATTCCTCGGTTAAACCATTCTGAATGATAGTTTGTTGGAGGGCCTTCAGTTTGTTCTCTATGAATTTTTTATTGCTGGTAATATCCCCAAATGTTTCTCTATTCCACTTTTTTAGCTCTTGTTTAACAAACTTGAGTTTTTGATGGAAGGTCTTCATTTTTCTATTTTGTGGGGGAAGATCTGAAGACCACCATTCTCTTATTTTGCTTGAAAACCTAAGTGGGTCAGCCAGAAAGCTTCAAACCTGAAGGGAGCATTTTTGGGTCTTAAGGAAAACTGAAATGATAGCACAACTGACCAATGATCCAATCCCACCTGTGGAGCAATGGAAGCCTCTTTTTCTAGAGAGGAAAGATAGAGCTCTTCAGAGAGAAAAAATCTGTCCAAATGAGAGGAAATATAGCATTCCCCTCCTCTCTGATTGTTCCAAGTATGAACCCCATTTTTTGTGGGGATGTCTATAAGCTTGAAATCATCAATTAGGCTTTGGAAAGCATTGGAGCCTGAGTCCTGTCAACGAAGACCACCCCTTTTCTCCTCCAAATTCAGAATCATATTGAAGTCCCCTGCTAGTATATTCATCTGGAATTTGAATGAGTGTAGGTAGAGTTTTAGTTGGGTGATCCAAGAAAGTCTCTCTTTAACCGAGTGGGGACCATAAACATTTGTGATATCGAGTTTCTCTTTAGTGCCAATGACCTGAAGAATGGTTTTTAGGGCATAATTGGTAGCAAAAGAGTCTATAAAATGGAGCCTGGAGTCCTTCCAAAAGGTGGCAATGCCTCTTTCCGTGCCTTGAGCAGCAATGGCCATATGGCTATACTATTTTCTAAAGCAGGTATTTTGTACTTATTACATATCAGCCAGACTGCTTTTTGTCTCTTGCAACAAGAGAATATCAAATTTTCCCGAGATTAATTTTGATTTGAGAATCCTACGTTTTGAGGGACTATTGAGTCCTCTAATGTTCCATGTTGTACAATTGATGATAAATTATTTGGAGAGAAAGAGAGAATCTTTACCTTGCCAGCGTTAATGAGGGATATTCCTAGTTCGGTTAGCTGTTGATTTTCTGTTTTTCATCCCTTTCTCTTCTATTGCACTTTGTTTATTTGAGTGCTGACCTTGAGATTCGCCTCGAGTCCTCCACTTGGACGCTTCCCACATTTGTTTTGATTTTTTCTTTGCTTTTGGAAAGTCTGTTGAAGATTGAATGCTTCTTCAATCTTCTTGAGTTGGTCCTCTGCGATGTCTTCAAAACCTTTGGTGGTGCATTCCTTTCATAGTTTTTGCAGATCCATGCCTCCTAGTATCTCTTACAAGGCCTTGTCCTCTGAGGTAGGTAGGTCCTGTGAATATTCCATACCAGTTACCTCCAGAGTGACCTGTTCCTGCGAAGCTAGATTAGTGTTGTTTTCCATGTCTGTGTCCATGTCTTTGTTCTTTTCTGAAGTCTGTTCTGCACTTTTTCTTGGTTGTCCCTTTTCCAATGTTTTGGAAGTGAGGATTTCATATCTGTTGTGTGTGGTCTATTTGGGTGCTTCCTTTCCCACCAGTTGTCTTCGCTGCTGCTTGTTTTTGTGATGAACTTTGGTGAAGCCCTGTTCCTCTTGAGCTTCCAAAGTATCCTCTTTTTGAGGTGGCTTGTTCTGAGAGCAGTCTCTAAATAAGTGACCATGTTCATAGAATTTCCTGCATCAGAATAGGATGTGCTCATATTCCACTGGTTGAAGCCATATTTCATCTCTAAATTTTAGGCTGATGGCTTCAGGCAAAGCTCCCGAAACATCTATATAGGCACATATTCTTGCATAAGAGATGTAGTGGCCATTGCGTGTGCCTTCTGACATTTTTATATATTCCCCTAGGCCATTTCCAATATCTTGAAGCACTAATGGTGCCCAGTAGTCCGTTGGAAGTGAGTATAGTCTGATCCAGACCGGGACTCTTGTGAAATCTTCTTTTTTAGGCATGAAGTTTTCCTTCCAAAATGTCATGTAAAGGCCAACAGAGTTTAAAAAGTATGGCCCTCCCTCAAAGATGTGATCCTTGTCTTCTAATAGGGCGAACACCACTGTGAAGAAGCATTTTGAGTTGAGCTGTAGTTCTAGGGCCCCTTTTGGGTACCACTTAGCCTGTATCCATCCCTTTAGTGATTTTTCCGAAGGCCAGATCCCCATAAACTTACATATAACTGCATGTTCTTTCATATAATCTCTATATACCTCTATATCCGGTTCTTGTATTATTGTCTCAGGAATTTTAGCAGCCTTCGGGTGACAGGCTTTTACTGCCTGTCCTTTGTCCTGGTCCGCTTTAGTGACCACAATGTTGGGGTTCTCCGAATTCCTTGTAGTGATTGGGATTCCAGCCGAAGATCCCGCTTTCTGAAGTCCTTATTTGTCAAGGCTCTGGAGCCTGGCAGCATCGTTGTTAACCTGAGCCTGCATACCATTGATAATAGCCTGATCCGATCTTAGACCAGTAGATGAAGCCATTAATCGGGTAAAAAAGGAGGATCCAGGGGCATGGTAGGAGCCCAGCACTTGCTCCTTGAAGATAGGTCCACCCTTCATGACCGTCGGCTCCATGTCATGCTTGCTAAGAGAGCACCCTATGGAGAGCAGAGGGAAGCCAACTATAGGGGCAGAGCCCGTAGAAGCCCTTAGTGCCGCCAAAGGAAGTTAGTTTTAGGTCGATTACAGAGTTGCAGAGCTATTCAACCGCCAATGAACCTCATCGAAATATTTGTATTTTTGCTTTATTTTATTTTATTTTATTATTTTTATTTATTTATTGATTTATTTATTTATATTTTATGACTTTGACTTTGACTTTTCATTTTTGTGACTTTTGACTTGATGATTTAATTTAAGTTTAAAAACTTGTTTTACTTTTTTATCTTATTTCTTTGGGAGGGGTGATATTTTTAGTTTTTAGTTTTGGTTTTATATTATTTATTTTTATTCTTAGTTTTGACTTATGTCTTTATATATTTTTCTTGGTTGTTTCATAACTTTTAAGGATGGGTTAATTATATTTTTAGTTCATTTTATATTTTATTTTTATTTTTGACCGTTTTTTAACATTTTTAATTTTTCTTGGGTTTTGACCGTTGCTTCTCTCTTCCTGGTATAAAAGTGAAAGTGAGATCAGCCAGTCTTCATTATCCTGATGATGAACTATAGTTGGTAGTTCTAAATGTGTCAGTTCCAAAATTTCTTATGTGATTTCCCGGAAGATTTATAATTAAAATGTTATGGATCACAGAAGCTTGCACTCTCAAATACTACTTGTTGTTGAGCTAACAAGGTGTTGAATTCCAGAGCTTCTTTCTTGATTTCATCTACCTTTGGATTATCTTTTAGTTGTTCCACTATAAACTGTAGGTGATGAATTTGAGCATATTTGACACCAATTTCATATTGATGTTGTAGCTTTAATTGATCCAAGCTTTGCTGGAGTTGTGACACTTGTGTTTGTAATTGATGGTCAATGTTTCATTTCTCTATCATCATCTCTTCTTCTAGATAAATTATTATTTCATCCTTTTCTTTAACTAGTTGTTGAACCTCTGTAGCTTTGTCAATTGTAGCAGATGCATAAGCACCTATGAACTGTGTCAAAATTTTCAGATCCTGATATGGATATGCTTGTGGATCCTTCCATACTACTTCCATGGGTATATCACCTGGGACTAAACTCTATGATTGCTCAATTCTCCTCATTTTTCTTTGTTTTCTCATTGCAACCTTATGTTTTAGTCTATAAAATATGTCTAAAGGAGGAATTTCTTCTGTCTTTAACACAATTTAAGATGTTGGGTACATCGATATGAGTTCAACTCCTTCTATGTTAACAACCTTGTCATTATACCCAACAGTGAATGGGTTTTGACCTTTTACTTTAGGCGTTTTGACTATCTCTTGAGGATTGATGATTATTACCTCTTTATGTCCTTTGAGATAATGTTTAAATTGATCTCAGAATTTATCCAAGTCACTCCTGAATACTGGTTTACAAGTCTATTCTTGAGTTGATTTAACTTCCTTTGTTCCCAATAGAACATCAGTATCCTTGGGATGTTGTTCCAAATTCTATTATTTTTTATAGATAGGTTTTGACGCCTTTAATATGTCGAGAGGAATTCTCTCCAAAATTTTCTTCATGTATTCTTTTAACTAGGAAAACTGTTCAGGGCCGAAACAAATTTCTGCTAATATTTCAACCTATACATATTTCTCTGCAGATTCAAACAAATCTTCATAATCATAATTTACATGAATGAATTTTCCTGATCTTTACTTGAGCTATATAGTTTTGGGTTTTTTATTAGGATCAAACTGCCTGCCGAGAATAGTAGATAGCTTTAAGCATTGAATCTCATTGATTTTCAGTCCAATATATTTGAAGTTGTCTAGAGCATAAACAACATAATGAATGGGGAAAGTAGGCTAGGAAGCTTTCTTAGCCTCTTTCAAGGCTTTAGTCAATCCATGCTCTACTGTTTGGTAAGAAATTTCCCTTGTGAGGAGTGTCTAGTACACATAATGGGAGGACATGGGGTCTAGAAAGACTTCCATAAACTCTAACATATGTGAATATTTCTTCCAAAAACCACTTTCCTATGGATGTGAGATCATCACATGATTATTTTGACAATATTGGGGCTTTATCACCAAAAACAACTTGATAGAGTGGAAAAATGATTCCATGAAAATTTTTGTAGAAATGAGACTCATATTTGGATTTCTAGAGGATACTGTGGTAAACATAGATAGGTGTAGGGTATTTAATGGTCCATTTCCATCCCATGTTTGTAAAATATACTTCATCCATAATATAGGTACTCATAAAAAATGGGGGAACTGTCATGGAGGTGAAAGAGAAGTTATTTCTTTAATCAAGGATTTGTGAGGCAATATTTCTTGACAAAATGGTGCACCAATCCATAATATATAATTCTGATGTAGCCTCCATGAGAGGGACCAATTCAATTGAAAATTTACTTGGATTGGGGGAACCAAAAATCCTACACATCATAGTAGCAACATAGTAGTAGGGATCAGTGAGAGAGATATTATAATACATACCATTTTCATCATTCTTGTGTTTGTTAGGGTTATGCCTACATTTATTTATCGTGTCTGATTGCAGCTTGTTCTCCTTTGCAAATTTCTTGAGAAAAGCCTTGTCATATACATTCTGCGGGTTAGGTATATGATACATTTTATTTAAATCCTCTGCCCTGAACGACCCTTTCACTGTATCTCTTGAGGTCATAAATTCCCTATCGCTAATATTGAGATTTTCAATTATCCATTTCACCATATCAGTATATGGTAGAATATTTGGTCACGTGTCAATTATGTGTAGGAAAGAGTTGGAAACATCAGTGATAGTAGCTTTTGAAGTATTAGGGGCATAAATTGTGGTTATTCTCTATATTACCATGATTTTCTTGTCTTCTTAAAGAATGCACATCGATTCCCATGAAGAAGAACCACTTTCCATAGCTCATGTAGTATCTAAAAACAATGGCAACATTTCTATCACTTCTGAAGTAGGTGGAGCAGGATTTGAAGGAGACATGGGTTTCTTTGCTTTCTTTCTAGCCTTAGACATTTTGGAGGAATTTTGTTTTTCTGGAATAGCTTGCAAATAAGGGAAAAAATTGAATCAAGAAAAATATCGAAGATGTGGGAGAGATTAACAATAAAACCGAAGTGATGGTGAATAAAGGTTTTGAATGCGAACAAATCTAAAAAATTAATTAACCAACCATAAAATAATTTTAGAGGCTCGAAGTTATCATACTGTTATGGGTGAGAAATTATGAAAAACATGGGTTCACGTTCTTGACATGGACACTTAATCTTTTTTAAATCAAAATATCGCATCAGATTTTTGTATGGGAGTCAAGTCTTTAAAACTTGCAATGAATTTTTTTTGCCGATATGTGATCAAGCTTTACCTTTTAAATAATGTTTTTAAATCATTTATCGATGTTTTAAATGTTATGGGAACATTGGAGGGGGGAGGAGTGATGGATGTTTTGCGATGCGATATTCATATCGCGATCGCTATCTTGGCAAGAATGAACGACGGAAGTACGATGATGCTCGGTGGAAGGGCAATGCTATATATCACATCGGGCACAGTGAATTGTTGTGAAAATAATTGTGATTTGAGATTATGAAATGGATGACGTGGCAACCAGTGATTCCTGCCAATTGTACTTTATGAAATATAACTCGTCAAGATATTTTTCCTTTGTTTTCTCGTTTTCCTCTTTTGAAAGCCTTTGCGCACTTTATTCCTTCGATAATATCAAATCGTAATTTTTAGATGGAGCGCTTTACATCTGCCTATTTCATTTGCGACTTGAAATTTTCAATTAGGGTTTTAGATGAATTTTCCACTTAAGCCTTTTGCAAATAAGATACGACTTAAATTTTTTAAATACATACTCCTACCTTATAAGTCACAAATTATGTTATTATCTTAATCTAAAAAGTTGAAAAGGGTCCCCATTATTTTCTAAGACATTTAGTCACAAATAATGGGGGGTTTTTGAATAGCACAACAATTGGTGATTCACTGGAAGAACCAGTTATCTCTAATTTATATGAAATTTCTTGAAATTTTCCATAAGTAAAAGTGATTAAAGAAATTAAAAGTATTTTTCAAAATATTTGGATAAGTAAAATTACTCTGAATGATAAAAAAAATCATCTTATTGTCATCCTTTCAAAAACCTTTTACAGATGAAAATATTTATTTTCCTATATCAGTAATTAATTAGTTATAAAGGTAAAGCAGGGGGATTGTTGAAGCTTCACCTTTTGATATACTCTTTTTGTCATAGGTAGAGCCACTGCTTCTAGTGGGTGTTCATAGCCTCGACAGGGTTACCTTTTAACCAATCAATGATCCAGTATCCCATCCATTTATCATTGCAATATTTAGAGATAAATTCAAATATATAT
The DNA here is from genome assembly GCA_034641835.2 of Pinus albicaulis. Taxonomy (NCBI): domain Eukaryota; kingdom Viridiplantae; phylum Streptophyta; class Pinopsida; order Pinales; family Pinaceae; genus Pinus; species Pinus albicaulis. The sequence goes on along the minus strand of CM076583.1, from coordinate 212,622,406 downwards.
ATATATATATATATATTTACATACTTTTTTTATTGTTTTATTTTTTTTATTTTATCCCTTAAAAATCCATTGTCCTGGTTTGGTGGCCAAATGGTGACAATGCCATTCACTGGTTGTAATTGAGCTAAACAAGTTGGCTCATGATGAGACCACTTTTCTTATGGTTAAAATAATAATAACACATTACCCTGGTTTGATATTTAGTAGTGGTAATGTTAGCCTACTATTTCCATATGATCATGGTAAGCATGCTCATTATGAGACCTCTAATATTTTAAGTTTAATATATTTTTGAATTACACTTTAGAAGGAGTATAATTAATGGATGGGGAGAATCATTGACTACTTAAGAGCTTTTTTTGGATGAAAATTTAAGTGCTAAAGATGCTTAGTAACAAATAGTCTTTAATTTGTAAAAGTAAGCCTTTTCTGAAAGATAATAAGATGAAAATACTTTGTAAATTCTAAAGTTTGAAATAATTTACAATTTCAATGGAAAAAGATTTCAAAGTTCTATGATAATTATCCACTTTTTCAGTTTTGTAATCATTTCTTTTAAAATTCCTACTTTTCAAAGTAAAAACAAAAATCATAAAATGATTCAGATATTTTCATAAAAAGATGAAAATTATGTTATTTAACATTATTTTCTACAAACCTAAATATGTAAATGGAAAAACCTATATATTTAGAGTAAAAGAAATGTTTTTCTAATAATTTTTTTTTTTCAAAATAATCCCATTAACAAGAAGAGAATCCCTCTTCCCTTGTATATCTTGCAATATGAAGGTTGATGGGCCTACTTGTTCAACAATTTGAATTGGTCCAAGCCACATTTTCTGGAATTTGGTGTGTTTACCTTTTTCGTCATGTGCCTTGTCTGATTTAAGAATAGGATATCCAACTTGAAAATATTTTTTAGAAACAGAACTTGCATCAAAAAAAGATTTGACAATCTATTGATGTCGAGCATGTGTAAGTTTGGCCTTTTTCCTTTCTTATTCTATTTTAAGGATTTGAGACATTCTTAAGTGTAAAGAAGAGGAAAGTGTTTCTTCAATGAATTGGACTAGTACTAGCGAGGGAAGGGCTAGATTTGAAGTAATGAAAACCTCCTTTCCATGTATTAGATTGAAGGTAAAAGTTCCTATAGAGGCCTTATAGGTTATTCGATCAACCCATAGAGAAAATGTCAAAAAATTATGCCAATTATTTGGATATAATTGATAGTTATTTTTATAATTCTTATGAGGTTTTTATTGGTTGACTCTGCTAGACCATTTCCTTGGGGATCGTAATTAGCAGAATATTTGAGCTTAAAAACTCTCTTAAGAGAAATTTCAGTCATATTTTTACCCAAAACTTAAGAAGAATTATCAAACATAAGTGCATTTGGTAAGCCAAACTTGGTAATAATGAACTAATCGATGAATTCAGTAATGACATCAAAATTGTCTACCTTTAATGGAATTGCCTCCTCCCACTTAGTAAAGTATTCTGTTGAAGTAAGGATGTATTAATGTTGTTTATAAGAGTTTTGAACAATCTCACCTATGATGTCCAGTCCCCATTGTTCAAAGGGTTGTTCAATGTTGATCGGTTGAAGAGGTAAGGATAGTCTTTTTTGTCTTCTTGCAGCAGTCGGACAAGTCTTGCATTTCCTTACATATGCATGGGTATCTTTGAACAAATTTGGCCAATAGTACCCTTTATGGAGGATTTTATGTGCAGTGGTATCTCCTCTGAAGTGTCCACCCGCAGGTCCATCGCGGATTTCCTACAAAACCTTTTATGCTTTAGACTTTTCAAGGCATCTTAATAATATATAGTCATAGTTTTTCCTGAATAAAAAATCATTAATGATTTCACATTGAATGGATTTTAACCTTAAATCTATTTTTCTTTTTGTAATTAAGTTCAGGGGGAGCATACCCATTCTTTAAGTAAAATAAAAGATCAACATATTGGGATTTAGAGTCAATCAGGCTTACCTAAAAAATATGTACATTATTACTTGAATCCTCATCAATTGATATTTTGGAAGCTCCAGTTAGCAATATGTAAAAACTTTGTCCTCTTAAAATTTTAGCTGGTTTAATATAAATATCATATTCCTGTAGAGTTGTGACCCAAGCTGCCATTTTTTCTCCTAGTTCCTTTTGGAAAAGCAACTGTCTCACTATTGGGAATGGGACTATTATTTTAGTGTGTGTTTTTAGAAGAAAATGCCTGGAGTGCTTTATAGATTTAAAAACAAAAAAAAGCTTGTTTCTCCACCTCAAAGTAATTTAGTACAACACCTTGAAAATTTGAACTAAATAATGTGATGGGTGCTTTGATTTTTTGATCATTAAATTGTGTTAAAACAACAACATATGATGTTTCAAAAGTGAAGGTATATATAATAAAATGACCAAAGAAATTTGGGGTAATTAAAGAGGGAGAATTTATAATGGCTTGTTTGATTGAATCAAAAGCTTCTCTTTCATTGTGGCCCCACTTAAAGATTTAATTTTTTTTTATAATGGCTTGTAATGGAAGAACAATTTGGGAAAAGTCAGGTACAAATCTCTTGACAAAAATTATCTCTCCTAGAAAGTACTACATGAATTTCTTGTTATGGGGTAATAAATTTTAGAGATTTCCTTAATCCTTTCAAGATCAATGCAAATTTCTTGTTTGGATACAATTAATCCTAAAAATTTTCCTTCACTAAGAGAGAAATAATACTTTTTTTGATTTAAGGAAATCCCATACTTTTGGAAACACTCAAAATTATCTTCTTTAGGTCATGGAAATAGTTGCTTCTTTTCTTGGAGTAGATTGTTATATAGTCAAATTAAACAACATAAGTATTATTTATCAGACCTCTAAAAGCTAAGTCCATAACTCTTTGGAAGGTTTCTCATACATTTGTTAGACCAAATGGAATTTTCTGATAAGCATAAATTCCCCATTTTGTCCTGAACGTGGTCTTTAATCTATCATCTGGATGAACTAGGGTTTGATTGTTCCTAAAAAACCATCAAGGAATGACATGAGATTAGAACCTGCAACTGATTATAAAAATTTTCCCAGGGGTGGTAATGGGAAATTATCCTTTTGACAAGCTTTGCTGAGATTTAGATCAGTTCCAAGGTTTACTAGCTCAAAGCTTAAAGTTGAACTTTGAATTTTGGAGCTAGTAACCTTCTTAAATATGTCTTCCGAATCATAGATATATTCAAGATTGAATAGATATTTAGGTAAATAATTTTCTTCATTTTTTTTCTTTAATTGTGCATCATGTTCATCCTCATCAACTATTTGATCATCATATGATCCTTTAGATGTTAAAGAGCTCAAAATGTATTCATCGTCATTAAACACACACCAATTGGTGACATTGTCTAGAATGGACGGTCAAAAAATTAATTCAATGGTAAATCTATATGGACTATAAACTTCAGATGGTATAATTCTACATGCTACATTGGCCAGAAGATCAACGTCGAAATTTTCAAGTCTACGGATAGGAGAGATGTTAAGTGACAAGAAATGAGAAGTGAGGGTTTGAACCAAAGATTGATAATGTTTTAAATGGGAAGAAACAAAATGAATGGTGTTTCTTACCTGCTTTAAAATAATTTCAGAATCTTTGAATACTTGGAGATATTTGACATTTAAATCTATTGCTTTATATAATCCTTGGACCGGTGCCTCATATTCAACAGTAATATTTTTGCATTGAAACTCTAATGGCTAGCATAGTTTTTTCTCCTTCGACACTAATTAATGTACAACCTTCTCCTGCACCATCATTAAATCTAGATCCATCATTAATTGATTGATCTATAATTCTCTTGCACCATCATTATATTCTTCTAAGTATTTCATGTGTTTTTCACGGTCAACTAGAATTTGATTTGGCTTACCGTTATAAGGAAGCCACATGTGAGACCAGTCTGTGGAAAAATAACCATGAATCTTATCAAACCAATATATACTAAGAATTAAACCATAAAATTCAGGGATATCAACAACTAGAATGTCAATTACTTAATGGAATTTTGAATTAGAGGCAAGTCTAATGAGGACATAATTTATTTCCCCTAAAACCTTGACTTTGGTTCTATGTAATTGAACAATGTGAAAAACAGACTTTTGGGGTGAGATGTTTAACTTCAATCAAACAAAATATGGCATTATATTTGAAGAAGCCTTAGATTCTATCATAAAATTGTGCACATTTTTATTGAAAACTTCAAAAGTCACAAGGAAAGGAGGAGTATGTGAACTGGATCTATCTCCAATTAAAATTGCATCCGACGAATCAATATTTTCAGATCTATCATTAGGAGGTTTACCTATTCCTTTATAGGCTTTAGATGTAACAAGAGCAGGTAAAGGAGAAACAGGGACTACATTTAATTCTTTTAGTAGAAATTTATGTTGTTGTTTCAATTTAGCTACATCATGTAGGGAGATATTTTCTTTGATTTTATTCATCTCTTCGACTATATTGTATTCAATAGTGTCATATAATACCAAGGTATTTGATGTAGAGGGATAATATGAAGAATATGGGACTAATTGAGCTGATGTGGAAGGAGATTTTTTAGTGTTAACTTTATCTTTAGCAGCAGGGGATGAGGGTTTTTATTTTTGGATTGGTTGTGATGAATCCATAGGACCTTTACTTCTGGTGCTAACAGGTAATGTTTCATGAGCATATTCATTATTAGAATTAGGGAGTATGAAATCCCATAATTCATATACTTTGACAAGTTCATCATCTTGAGATTCTTCAGCAGATAATACTATTTCATCTTCATCCTCGTTCTCGTCAAATTCAAAGTTGGATATAATATTAGGTGATTGAGGATTATATGTTTGATATTTCTTGAAATATCTAAAAGGTTTCTTAGAAGAAGACTGTGGTACTTGCCTTTTTATTTCTATCCTCTCATTTGACATAGATATGAGGACTTTTGTAATATTTTAAGATCAAAAGGATATTTGGGAGTTTTCTTTTTTGGCTCATCCTTAAATGTGAACTTCTTTGATTTCCTTTCTTCTTGAGTGATTTTTCTTCTCTAATGCAATTATTCTCTTTTCAACTGATAATTCTTCTTTCATGTTCTTGATTAAAGTTGATTTATTGTCACTATTTAAAAAAATTGCAATATTATAAGGAAGAGAGGATATGTACCATTCGATATGTATATCAACACCAGGCTTTGATGTAGTTGGGATTTTCTTTAATAATTTATTAAACCTGCTATTAAAGTCTTTGATATTTTCTCCTGAATTAGCTTTGAGATTTGGAAGATCATTTATAAGAGTACCAGTAGTGTGGTCATCACCAAATTTGGTTAAAAATTGTTCATCAAATATATCCCAACTAGTTATAATGACTGACGGTAGCGAAAAGTACCATGATCCTAATGATCCTTGGAAAGTATAAGGGAATAATATAATTATAAAATATTCTTCAGATACTACATTGAGGTTTATGGCACACACGAAATTATGTAGGTTCTCTTCAGCAAGGAGTCCATCATCCAAATTATACTTAGACATCCATTTTTCTGGGTGCTTAGGTAAATCATGAAGAGGTACAACCAATTGAACAACTCTAGGATTAGTCCATGGTCTATTTTCCATCGTATGACATGTATGATTTGAAGATGTTGTAGTGGTTCTAGAGGTTGATGTACTGTTAGAAGAAACAACTACTAAAATAGTACTACTTAAGGAAACACTATTTGATTGAGACGAAGAGATATGAATAGAAGAGGAGATTGGTTGGGAAGAAGAAAATGAAGCAGGAATGAATGATGGGGTTTGTGGTGGGGAAGATGATATAATGTCACTAGAACATGTTTGATATTCTGATGTAGGAGTCTTCCTTCAATGGGAATGAAGAGGAAACTCAAATGGATCTATCCCAAGTTTTTCACTCTAATAATGAGTCAATACACCAATACCTTGAAAAATTGAAGTAAAACTTCCTTCAAAAGTTTCAAGCTGTACAAGATTTTCTGCTGAAATGTAAATTTCATCTAATTTATTTATCAAAGTCTAGAATTCAGGTGATTCTAGAGTATAAGAAGGGGTAATCTCCTTAGGAATCTAACTAGGAGATTTAGGAGGTGATTGAACAACTTCAGATCTAGAGGTAGAAGACTTTGAGTGTGGCCTTCAAGTTGTAGGAGATTTGGAGGGGGATTGAATCTTTTGATGGCCTTTATATTTAGGATTGAGCCTTTGTTAGGTCCCTATAATACTAGTGTATAGTGTATCCCCTTATTGTTGTTAGTGTAACCCCCTTATTGTTATTTTTATACCTCTGTATCCCACATATTGTTATTATTGTGCCCTTACATTATTATTGTGAAAGGAGTTTTTTTCATTTGTATCATCCAAGAATTGTTCATTTATGTAATGTAAAGGAGGTTTACCCCTCGAAGTAGCTAAAATATAAGGCATTGATATCTCTTTTCTTCAATTTTTGGAGCTGGTTTCATAATATTTGGTATCAAAGCTTAGGATTCTATGGTTTCACTCCTCAAAATGGGTCATCGTGGAGTTTTGGTTATAAATTTTTTTCTATGAAGGTTTATAAGCTGAAATTTTTACCACGGGAAGCCGCAATCCTGAGGAACTTCGTGTAAGACTTTCAGATCTTGGTTCGCAATATTTTCAGCGATATGATTTGTGGAGGTTAGGGTTTTTTCAAGCTCTCGAATTTCATCTAAAAGAGGTGATCATGGGAAAATCGTCATAACTCTCTCTCCGAGCATCAGATTGGAGTTATGTAAAAAGTGGTCGAAATTACACAAACTGTAGTGTTTTGTGTATCAATTTCAGAGCCGAATGAAGAAACATTGACATGTAGCACGCTGTACAAGTTCACTCTACTGAACCAGCCCATAATTAGGTCATTGTGGGAGATTGAGCATAACATTGTCTTGAAGGATCCAAATTAGGCCAGACCTATGGCATTGGAAAGAAGGTTCAGAAGGATACTATCAGACCAAATTCTAGATATTGAAGATCCAAAATCACAAAGATAAGTCAAGTTTAATATTGACCTCCAAAAAAACAATAAAAATGTGTGTATTTATTTTTTAAAATTGCATAACGTTTGTTTGAAAAAGTAGTTTGAAGTGATTCCAAGGGAATATTGAAGCATTTTTATTAGTATTGGGTTCTATCATGCCTCCAAAAAATAATTCCACACCCATTAAGCCCTCAGAAATCTCTACTGTGATGCATGAATCGGAAGAATTACAGCATGAGATATCAAAATTACGGTACCAAGTGAAACAAAATTTGATCTTACAAAGAGAAATTAAAGATGACATAGATGTTTTAAAAGCAAAAATGGAGGCTAAGATGGATTGTTCAAAGGATCAAATGAAAGCTAATATGGATGATAAATTAGTGGAAGATTACATTGAGCATCAACAACAAGTTCTCCAACTCTCAAAGGATAACCTAACTTTAGTGCAGAACTGAATGAAACAACAGGAAGATCAACATCGTAGTGAAATAAGTTCTAAAGCAGTCATAGAAACAAGAACTCGACAATTACCAAATACATCAATTTCAAAGTATCTGAGCAAGTGGAAGAACTTACCTGTTGAATATTATACATGGGAGCATGATAATTTTATATAGAAGCACATAGAAATAATCAAGCGTTGAGAGAAACACTTTTTTGAAGAGGAGGGGCATTTTGGGCCCCTATAATACTAGTGTATAGTGTATCCCCTTATTGTTTTTATTTTAGCCCCCTTATTGTTATTTTTGTACCCATGTAGTCCCCATATTGTTATTATTGTGTCCTTACATTCTAATTGTCAGGCCGGCTAGGATTATATTGTGACCCTATGGACTTCTATATATAGAAAGGAGGTTTTTTAATTTGTATCATCCAAGAATTGTTCATTTATGTAATGTAAAGGAGGTTTCCCCCTCCAAGTGGCTGAATTATAAAGCATTGATATCTCTTTTCTTCTATTTTTTGGAGCTGATTTCGTAACAAAATTAATGTCATTCATAGTCTATTGGCCCTCCTTCTAGTGCCAAAAATTTTGATGCCTTGAAAATCATTGCAAAACATAGTGGATAACCACCTAGTCAGGGACTTGAGGATTGTCTCTTTTCTGTTTGGAATAGTGGATCCAACTGGGGATGATGGGACAAGTTTCCCAAGAAATATAATTGGATGGATATGTGGTGTTTATAACTAACGACGACTTGGATGAATGGGAGTGACAATAAGATAGATTATATGTACCTATCTCTATCTTTGGATTATATTTATATCTTTTATATGTGATCTTGAAAGATGATCTTAAGTGTAATAAAATGAATTTTATTAAGCACTTATAGAAATGAAAAACAATTTAAGTTAACTAATTTGATTAAATAGTTAATCAAATTAATTGATTAAGATTACATCACATTAAATAAATGTATGTCTTTTATATTTAGTGAAAGATAGAAATATATGCATGTTCAGTAGTGAATTAATGCTAGATTGTATTAAAAATATACATATAACAAAACAATAAAAAGAAATTTAACTATCAATCACATAAAAAATAACAAAAATATAAAGATAGAAATACCATGTATATATTAACTCTGCTCATGGAAAAATATTTCTTGGTCTAGTCTTTTATATTAAGACAATTTCAAGAGTACAAAAGTGAAACTTCTCAAAAGCATTCTTTATAAAATTTCAGGACCCTTTCTTAAAAGACATGAAAGGATTTATATAGTAAAATAAAAGTATAAAAATAGAAAATACATGAAGTACTAAGGAGGTTTAATAAAATATCTTTAAAATAAGTGAAATAAAATAGAAATAGGTGAACTAGTTGGATCTTTTAGAATTTAAAATGATATGGAACAGAAGAAAAATAAAGGTTTAGTTAAAACTAAATAGAAATTAAGAATTCTTTAATTTGAATTCAAAAGAAAACATAAATTACTTACAACTAGAATAGGGTGTATATTTCAACAATTCCTGATCGTCACCATTTCTGTAATGGAATTAAGATCTAAGAAAGAACAGTGATGGAAACAACGAAATAACACATAAATGGAGAGAAGTACATCACTAATTTTTCCAACACATGAATCCAGCGAAGAAGTCCTTGTATTAATGATTAGTCCATCGATTGGAAAAAGTATAATAGCTTACATAAAATAATATTCAACAATCAACCTAGAATACTTCGAAGTGTGAAGTATTTATAACAATATTTACAAAAAAAGTCACAACTGATAATGTATATTTAGCAAAATATGAAAAAATTATCTATTCTACAAACTAATAGGATAGGTGGAAATTGCATCAAGAGGTGGCCCAGACTTGGAGGAAGTTGTTGCTGAGTTATCCTTTCTATCTTTACTACGATGGATGATCCTATAACTGCTTTTGTAGTTACAAATTAATCTAGTAACTCACACAACATATCCCACCTGTCTTCATATGGAATTGTCAGCTTTGTTACCTTCCTATATATTTCATTTACTTCATTATATTTTGCAAAATTTGGTTTTATCACAAATATGTGATTCACTTCATGCTGAATGTAAAAATCATTTCCCATTTCTTCAAAGAGATCTCTTCTTGTCAATCTACCCTTATGTTGGCGAATTTAGAACTGTCTCTCGCCACTTCATTCAAATTCTTATTTTAATCCTCTTGTGTAATTAATAAACAAAAATTACAAACACACTAGGTTAACCTTTTTAATTCAATTCTTCAATTTTACTAAAAAACCTGTTATCTCCTATTTCCAGTCCTTGGCATTTATCTTATAGTTTCATAATGAGATTCCTTTTGGTGAGAACGTTCTTGACATCTAAGATAGTTTCAGTCCTATCATCAATTCCAATGTCCTCCAAATCATATTTATTCTTTGAATTTAGGAATTTGATGATATTAGCTTCTTCAGTATGCTTGTCACCCAACTTCTCTTTGATGTCTACAATAGCTTTTGTAGCTTTTTGTATTAGGTCCTTCTGCTAAAAAAGGATTTGGATACATGACCAAATATAATTCATGGAATTTAGGATACTCATGCATATGCTTTCCTTGGCTTGGGCCAAGGTTTAGCTAATAGATGACTCTCTTTTTTATTTCTGAATCCTTTCTAACAACCTTTGGGATCTCTATGCTTCTGCCAAATGTGAAGCTTTACTTTTGGTTTTATGTTCCTGCAAAGCTTTGACTTGCCCCTGCAGTTTCTTTAGTTCCTTTGTTTGTATTGGCATGTTTCTACAGCCTTTGTCAATTTTTCAATAACATCTGTAGATTGGGCTGGAGGCATTGTTGATGTTGTATCTCCTGTAGTAGGGATTTTCATGAGTGACACTGCATCCAGAGGAACTATGGCCACCTGTGGATTCTTTTCCTTCTCCTTAATCACATTTTCCTTTTCTGTTTCCATTTGGATGATTTGGGAATTTTTCTCCATGATTAAATTCAACATATCTTCCTTTTATGTTTCAGATTATTCTACGTCTTTAGTCAATGGATATTATATTGTTGGAACTTTATTTTCTTCCTTAATGCTACAATGTCAACATTCTTCCTTTTAATCAGTTCCTCTGTAGCCTTCACATTTTCTGGATCATACTCCATCTTAACTACCATCTCTCCAATGATTTGATCTTGGTGTCTTTCGCGATAGAAGAGATATTCTCCATCTTCAGCTGATATTGAATGTTTGAAAGCGATACCTGCAATTTTGATAGAGTCATGGTTGTATTGGTTAGTGCAGAACAACTCATCTCACAAGTCTGTCTGTGCATATCCATTTGATCAATGGGATGAATGTCCTTGGTGTCAAAATCAAATGATGTCTTTTTGTAGTCTGCTATTGTCTTTGGATGTGGAATTTGAGCTTCTAGGAAGGCCATCTACATCCTCCCCTTTTCTTAATCAAAGGCTGATAGAAGCCTGCTATGTGAACTGGCACTTTGCTTCCAAAACTGTGTGTAGGTGTTGTTATTGAGAATTTCGTTCTTGAGCTTGGTTTCTTTGTATTTGTCAAAGATACTCTTCTCCTTTTCTCCCTGAAAAAGCTTCGAGGTTTCAGCTATGTCTGGTTGACTGTGTGATATTGATGACATTGTTGGAGATGTTACAAATTTTCTAGTTGATTGTGATGAAGATGGTATCTCTTTGATGATCATGGAAACTCCTTGTTCTACATTATTTTATAAATATATTTTACGACTCGTGATGGTCCTATTTCTATACATGATCTTCAATTATTTACCTACACCGTCTGTCATTGAAGGTGATTCTTCCTCTCTTTGTCTTTTTCCTGCTTTCTCTTGAGGATTAGGAGTGTGTGAAGTTGATTGTAATATCCCAAAAGGGAAATAAAAACAATACAAGACATAAAAATGTAAAACATAGCAAATTTGAACATGAAATAATAGGGATAAATATATATTCATCATTTTATTTATATATCAGCAACAATATACAAAAATATCATGAGGGAAAAGCCACTCAAGCAATAAGAACAAGCCTCCAATGAGTGGAACAATCAGCACATGAGTTACTGCAATTGTATAGAATGCTGGAGAGCGGTGAAAGTGTTGTCTATATCAGTGTAGATGTTGCTGTAACATACATAGATTTAATATGGCTGATAGAAACAAAATAAATGCCAAGAAAATAAGATGTGGGATTTAATGCATGATTTCTAGCCAACCCGGAAAAGATTGCTAGAAATACCAAGAAATACGCAATGTGACGAATAACCCTAGGGTTGATATGTCACTACAAACTGAAATTGAAGAGAATGAGGCTATGATAGATATGAAATTATGATGTCCTCCTCCAATGGTATTTCTAAATAGAATTTTATCCCTCTACTCAAAAATAGACCCTCCTCATGAGCTCAATGAACCCTCCCAGCAACTGCCTCCAAAAATAACGCAGTTCAAAATTGTGACTGCACTATGAGGGATGGTAGATGGTTGGCCTGATGCCAAAGATGTGGAAATATTACCAAGAGCCCTCCTTTCTAATACTCCAATGGATAGGCTACATCTCCACTAAAAAATAAGCCCAAAAATGGCTTAATGTGTTCCTCCTTTGTTGCACCCTGCAACACAACCTAGCTCTAAATAGAAACTGCACTGTAGCTGAAGAAGGTAGCTTGGCCAGAATTCCAAAATGAGGAAATGAAGCCCAAAGAACCTCTCCTTCCCTAAGGATGAGGTAGGGATTCCTGATCAGGAACACCGTTGTGTTAAACATCACAACAACCTTGTTGAACATCCAAAGGATGAAAAGTCTAAAAAGACCAATATCAAATGATAATCTAAAACATGAATAAAAACTGCTGCCATTATCTCCATATATATCATGGAAACCTTCTCACATTAGGTCCCATCCATACTTTCCACCAAGCTCATGCAAGTTTTTCTCCACTAAATATGCGTTGTCTTATCACGAAGACCACTCCTCCATGACAATGATATTGATTTGGTCAAAGTTGATTGAATCAACATGATCCAATCCTTATTCACAACCAAAGGTGCTTAATCCATCTACTTACTCTTCCTCCTTTCACATTATGAGTGTTATTATTCATTCTAGAGGGGTTTTATGGGCCTTCCCACCCACTTATTCACCTATCTAGTGATAAAACAAGCTATAATATTCCATTTAGAAGAAGGCTAATTTTTTGGAATATTACAGTCCTCCCCTCCAAAATGTTGCTTGTCCTCAAGAAAATATAAAGGTGGAGAAAAATTCATCACTTCCTCTTATTGTGGCCTTCTCATCAATAGCTTCCACCATAGCTCAACATAATCTGCAATAAATCTACCCTCTAATGGTTCCTCCCAATTATGCAAACCCAAATGGTTCACATCATGAAAAAGTGGAAGGTTTAAGTGGAAACCTTCGTGCTATCCAATGGCCTCCTCAAGGTAGGATTGATGATAAACATAGGGAATCTCATCCCCAATGAGAGTCTCCCCTACCCATTCTATCATCCAAATGAAATGATCGATTCTAGGTAGCTCATCAAAGAAATCCTCAACCCCTGGTTTATGCAATGTATTGGGGTTGCATGGAGAGATTAGATTTTTCCACCCAAGTTGTTTCTCTCTCCATTTATGGTAATTATGGGGCTGTTGCTAATATTAGGCTGAAATGAGATGGCCTCCAAGAATGGCACAAGTTACCCCACTAAAAAAATCAGCCATGAAGTGCCTCCTCCAAGAACTCAAGTTCTCCAAATGGCTCCTCCCACATGAAGAAAAGAGATGTAGGGTGGAAATCATGGTTTACCCATTGTTTCTCCTGAAACATGAAACATGTAAAGTAGGGAGAATCACACTCCCAATGGGAACCTACAACTCTTGTGCCACTCTCCCAACAAATCCTCCCATAAACATAAGAACATCACCAATATATGGGAGAAAAACCCAATGAAAACAAGTTTCCATATGACAACCAAGAGGTGGATCATAGTTCCACATATGGAACCAGCACAGTGCATCTCCTGCCTGCCTCAAGAAAAAGAATAAAAAGTGTCTTTTCATCCACTTTTTTCTACCACAATCATCCTACAAGATAGGATCATAAAAGTAAAATGTGGTGCCAATGGTGCACACCAAGAATCATGTGGCTTCCCCCACAAACCACCAATAGAATAGCCAACCTCAATGCTCCAATTTGCCTCAATTACATCATAATATAATATGCAGGAAGGCATAATCCTCCTTGGTACAACATTTTGCTCATATAAATTAAAGAAGGACAAATCATAATGCAAAAATGTACCTTCTCTACTATGTACTTTGGTCATTGAGCTGAAATGGCTCGAGCTGAAATGTCTTGAGCTGAACGCTCTCTCCCTCACTCTCAATGAGTAGGGAATTGCATATGACAACCTCTTCATCACCATCCGGGCTATGCATCTCTCCACATGCTGATATATATCCTATTGGATTCCCTCCCATGTGAACTCCTCCATCAAGGAATGAAATGCATCAAAGAGCATGGAAAGAAAGTCCACATGTGCTGCATGTAGTAGCTTCCTCTTAAGCTTAGAAAATCTTGTCAAGAAGAATCTCCCATAATAATAAATGACCCCATCAACCACCATGTATCTATCATCTCTCTCTGGGTCATCAAGAATCATGCAGGAAAGAAGATCCTTGGAGTACTTTACTGAAAGTTTAGACCTCCAATATGGATCAATCCTCCTCATAGACTGTGCTGAAGATCTGTAATGTGAAGCTCCCCACATGTTTTTGTCTCCTCCTTTGACATCCCCCATGCCAAATTCATCCTCCACAGTGCTTCCATGCTCATCATGCAGCTACTCATGCTCAAGTAGAAGTGGTGGCCTTTGGAAGTTGGCCTCCCATGAGAAGCTACCATCCAAAAATAACCTCCTGATCTTGGCCAATGTAAGCATGAGTGGCCTCCATCTACTCCAACACATGGGGGATTCCTTCCTCAAAGGAAGTATCCTATGTCTCTCCAAGTCCATGGAGCAACTACCTTGCACCATGGTGGTGCCATCCCCCAACACTACAACAACTTCTGACAACGCATAATATATAGTGAGAGTGGGTAATGCTGAAAATGGGAGAATGTCTCCCTCCTCCCTAAGTCTATCCCAAAATCTCTGCGATGTACTAGACCCCTAAAAAGTATCCACCCCTTTGGGATCTAAGAGTGGTGAAACAACTGGCAAGATTTCCCTCATCAACTCTAGATCTGGTGGCCTCCCAGGTGGAATGCCCCCATGTAGTGAGACATCAATATCTAAAGTGGACTGTATATATGAGTGGATTGATTTATCCCTCTCTTCCCTACGCAATACAATCTCCTTCTTTTGTGTAGAAACCTCCTGAAATAGATAAGGGTGAATTCTCATCATCCCTTGATGTTGATCCTTCTTCTCTTCTTCTCCTCCCATATCACAATCCACAAAAAATGATACATGATGTTCTGGAATTGTGCTTTGGTTCCCACATGTTGGATCATTTGGAACTCCTTGCAAAGACACAAGGGCTCCTCTAATGGAAGCAATGGATCCCTTTCCACCTCCATGCGGTGATGGATCTCCCCCTGATGGTACAACGTTGTTGCCTCTTCTCTACTCATCCTCTTATCAATATTTTAGAATGCCCCATCATCAATGAGAGACCCTTGATCTTGGTCTTCCCTTGAAGGAGGAATCTCCATGTCCTCATCTATAGGAGATAACTCTTCAAGAAGTGGGGATCTTTCCCTTGGAAAGGTTTTATGAATTTTTTTATCCCCTTCAGCAGAAATATGGAGTGGAGTTGGTAAAATAGATCTCTGCAACTCATGCAAAGGTTTGAGTTTTTGGGTTCAACGAGAGATGTTTTACAATGTTTACAGCAAATATTCTCACTAATTTCTTAGTGAACCCTGCATAAATGTTTTTATTTGGATGATGAAAATAAGCAGAACTATAAAACCACCAATCATGGGCCATACCTTTAAGATGCAGCGCTGCTACTCTAATGGCCTCCTTTTTTGAAACTTGGTGAAGCTAGAAATAGGAATATAACTCCTTCACCCAATTTTTGACTATGCACTTTGCTAATCCATCAAATTTAGATAGAAATATTCTACCTTTCTTGCTTCTAGTATGGTTATTGGATCTTCTATATTCCTTGAGTTGGAGAAACCCTTGGAAGTCTGAGTGCTCTTTGAATCTCCAATATTGAGACTCATACTCCTGAAGATAGTCACTCAGGGTCTCCTCCCTTGGTGCATCTTCTTCCTCCATCCTTCTTGCAGTGAATGTGGGCCATAAACTACGATATGGATCTGCATGTGTAGCTAAATGTCCACACCCATAATTTTAATATCTAGGGTTTTCTTCACTATCAAACCCTCTTGGATTTTTTCTACACCTCTCCCTTTTCATCTCCTTGAGATCTTCCTTGATAGTTTTCATAGTTTGGAAAAGAATCTGGGAGATCCTCTCTTCCTTCATTTCTCCAAATAATGGAGTCATTCCTTTGTTTCTTCTATACCACTTCTCTTTTCTGTGAGAAGAATCTTCTCCTTATAATGGCATAATGTCTTGAATGCACAGGCTGAGCCAAGATTATGCTCTGATACCACTATAGTATCCCAAAAGGGAAATAGCAACAATACAAGACATAAAAATGTAAAACATAAAAAATCTGAACATGAAATAAGAGGGATCAATATAAAGCCATCATTTTATTTATATATCAGCAAAAATGTAGAAAAATATCATGAGGGACAAGCCACTCAAGAAATAAGAACAAGCCTCCAATAAGTGGAACAATCAACACATGAGTTGCTGCAACTATGTAGAATGCCAGAGAGCAGTGACAATGATGTATACATCAGTGTAGTTGTTGTTGTAACGTAATTAGATGTAATATGGTTGATAGAAACAAAATAAATTCCCAGAAAATAAGATGTGGGATTTAATGCATGATTTCTAGCCAACCCAACAAATATTGCTAGAAATACCAAGAAATACACAATGTGACAAATAACCCTGGGGTTGAGATGTCACTACAAAATGGAACTGAAGAGAATGAGGTTATGAAATATCTTAAATGATTATTTACTCCTCCAATGGTATTTCTAAATAGAAGGCTAATCCCTCTACTCAGAAACAGACCCTCCTCACGAGCTCAATGAACCCTCCCAGCAATTTCCTTAAAAAATAACACAGTTCAGAATTTTGACTACACTGTGAGGGATGGTATATGGTTGGCTTGATGCAAAAGATGTGGAAATATGCCCAGGAGCCCTCCTTGCTGATCCTCCAATGGATAGGCTACCTCTCCACTGAAAATTAAGCCTATAAATGGCTCAATGTGTTCCTCCTTTGCTGCACCCTACAACACAAACCAAATATAAATATAAATGGTGTTGTAGCTGAAGGAGGTAGCTTGGCTAGAATTCCAGAATGAGGAAATTAAACCCAAATAACCTCTCCTTCTATGAGGATGAGGTATGGATTCCCGATCAGGAAGACCCTTGTGCTAAACAGCACAACAACCTTGCTAAACAGCCAAAGGATGCAAAGTCTAAAGAGACCAATATCAAATGATAATCTAAAACATGAATAACAATGGCTGCCATTCCCTCCATATATAGCATGGAAAACTTCTCACATTGGGTCCCATCCATACTTTCCACTAAGCTCATGCAATTTGTCGTCCATTAAAACTATGATGTCTTGTCATAAAGACCACTCCTCCATGACAGCGCTGTTGATTTTGTCAAAGTTGACTAAATCAACATGATCCAATCCCTATTCACACCTAAAGGTGCTTAATCCAACTACTTATTCTTCCTCCTTTCACATTAGGAGTGTTATTATTCCTTCTAACTGGGTTTTATGGGCCTCCCCACCCACTTATTCACCTATCTAGTGATAAAACAAACTATAATATTCCATTTAGATGAAGGCTATTTTTTTGGAATATTATGTTGATGTAGACACAAGCTTTTTTTCAGCTTCCCACAAAGTATTCTCTGTCCATCTCAATTGATTTACATATCTTTCAATTTCTTGCCTCTGAGTATGGGTATAAGGAGTGGTTTTGTGTTCCAACCTTAACTTGTAAATTTGGCCCAAAGGATCATATGACCATGTGAAACTGAGATTAAACTTCATATCTTCGAGAATCTTGTATGCTTCTTCTCCTATTGTCCTACTATTACAAACAAAGGGGCCAACTTGAGTTTTAATCCTGAATTGGGATTTTTTCTTGGCTAAAACAAAATGGATTTCATCAGAGTTGATCATCTATCTTATGTATTCCAGGGGAAATATTCTTATTGGGAGGTATTTTTGCAACTTGTATTGTGGAACTTCACACTGATACACCATGATCTCGGTATAATTTCTGTACAGGTACCAATCTCTAATTTTTTCTTGCTCTGTCAAATGTAGAATCTTCTTGATTTCCTCACCGATCCTTGGTTCTGTAAAACTAGTTAACATGCTCTTTAATGTTTGTATGAACTGTTCAATGTATTACTTGAAAGTATATCCCTCTAAACCTTTCATTACTATGGAAGTCCCTAATATGACAGACTCTGAATTCGATTCCTCATATAATTTCGGCATTGAAAACGTGAATTTTTCTGCTTCATAATAGATAAAAATATAAATGAAAATAGAAGTATACTTGAATACTCCTTTATTTGGTAACTTAAGGAGTTTATCATGTATACTATCAGCTAAGAAATGAATGAAATTGAAAATTATTGAAGGCTTATGATCTGTAGAAAATATTGACATGAAACCTAACAAGGGTTCATCTACCCATTCATCAGAGTAATAGTGTGAAATGAAAGGTAACACGGAAATTATTTTCTTGGCCTGTTCTGGAAACATGGAAGATGGATAAGGTGGATTAGTCGTAGGTAATTAGGTATTTTCAGGCAAGAAGATGTCAAAAATCTATTCTCTTTTGGAAAAGTCAAAATTCTGATAGACTTCAGTTAAGGTTTGTGTGGAAAAGGGGTGTTGGTATCTACAGTAGGAGCCTGCATCATCTGTTCAATGGTCTCAGAGGTAATGGTAAGTAAAATTTCCCCACTTCAGGCTATGATGGCTCTCTGGTTTGGCACATAGCAAGCTTGGAATTTTATTACAAATTCAGGGGAGTGAAAGGTTTGGAGAAAAATATAATGACGGAGATTGGAATCCCAGAGTCCAATTTCATCAGAATTGTCTATGAATTTGTCTTCGAGCTAACAATAGAGTTCAAAAATATTGAAATAACACTAAGTCTTAGAGATTTTCTGGTCTCGATCTACAAGGGGAATGTGATCCAGGTCTACAGAGGGATGAACCATTAGGTTGATAGAATATTCAGTGTTTTTCTTCTTTAGAGGCATCCTGTTAATGAAAATTTACTGAGATAGGAGGCATTGGAAAAAATTTACCAGAAATTGTGTCGGTTTGTAGTAAACTGGTAGGAGAATTCGGTCTTTTTTCGTTCTCGATCAGATGCTTTGTCAATAGAAGAACAACAGTGGTGCATGAAATCTGGAAAACAAGGTGAATTGAAAAATTTTGCAACAAAAAAGGTGAAGAATGGTGGTGCGAAATTTTTTTATGGTAATGGGGATTTTTCCACTAGGGGCTCAGGTTCGTTGGAGTTTCAAAAGGTTACCTAGGAAAATATTAATGGATTAACAGTTATCCTGGGAAACAACTTAACTGGCCAATGGTTATAGCCACGTGGTAGGATAACAATGGAGGGGAGTGAGTGGGAAGGAAAATGGGAAAGGAAGAGTGGTTAGGCAGATTTCGGAGGGATTTCGAGGTAGCTTGTTGTATTGTGATGGGCGGCGTCCAAAATTCAGAGGGTGTGACACGTAGCGTGGGACCGACGAGATTAAAACTATATTCTAGGATCCCCCCACCGATGGTAAAGGTAGGATGGAGAGGGGGGGCCGAAAAAAAATACGGGTCGTAGATCTGAGCTAGTGACAATCGAGCAGTCGTCAAGTGTGTGTTTCTTAACTGAAAGCGACAAACACTTTTGTCATTTAGTGACCTCTATCACATGCTGGAACTTTGGTCAAAATCTAATGAATTCAAACACTAGGCCTACAACGCATATTTCATAATATTTTTGAAACTTAGGATAAAAATGCACTAATGAGCCTTTAAAGTATGATTAACCACATTTTATCCTTTTTGAATTCAAATTTTCACCTAATCTTAATACTATCCTTTTTATTCACTCCTAAGGGTGCATTTGGACTTGCAGACCCCTATTTTATTTCTTTAGAAAAAAAAAACCTACTCTATCCTATCCAATTATTGCTTCATTGATTCAACTTAAAAATTTGAATCAACATTATTTTTCTACCGAACTAACATTGTTCAGGATTAAAGAATTTGGCTAACCATATTTTCTAATATAATTAACAAAAAATTAAAAAAAATTTACCACGATTAAACTGTATGATCAAACAAATGACTCAGGGTTGTGGAATTTTGAACAAGATGTACACAATTTTCACTTTATTTAACATAATCAAACTATCTATTAAGTAGTGGCATTTACATTTGCAACACTTTTAGAACCATTTTTTGTTTTTCTTTTTTATGGGATTTTCATCTTTATTTTTTATTCTTTTTCTTAGTTTTTTTTTCTGTTATCTCTTTATTCTGTTTTTTTTTTTAAATACCCTCTTTTCATTTTATTTTATATTTTTTGGAAATCATTTGAAAATTGAAATATTATTTTCAATTATATCATATAACTGAGATAAAATATTGAATCACCTTAATATATTATAAATTATAGGACCCTAATAGTGGCTCCAGCTGGGGATGGCACTTTTTAAGAAGTGCCAAGAACCTTTTGACCAGTAGCCTTGAATGTTCTGTTTCAGCAATGTCTACATTTTATTTATTTCTTCTTTTGTAGTAGTTATGGTGGCACATCAATCAGGAGCTTAGGGCTTTCTTTGTGGGCTTCAACTTCTGTCAATTGGTCACCCAATTAAAATAGTAAAGAAAATGATATTTATAATGAACATATATAAGAAACACCTCTATTATTTTGAGAAATAATGCTTCAACATCATGCCATTCACAGGTCCACTAGGTACCTATTTTCCATCGAACTCTTTGAGAAAATATGTGTTATTACCTCTGAAGGAATAGATGATCTATGGTCCGTTCCAGAGATTATAAAACTTTCCCTACTTGCCTTTATCCTCTCTTCTTGAATCCAACTTTAAAACAATGTCACCCAACTCAAAATCATCTGCCTTGGTTCTTCTGTCAAAAATATTTTTGACATTCTCTTGGATAACTTGTGTTTTGTTATAGAATTCTTCCCTGGATTGTTGCAACTGAATGGTTTGATTTATCCTTCTCTGAGTATCATTTAGTTCAACATGCAACTCCTATATTATTTTCATAACTAGAAACCCTAAATAATATGGGGAAAAAACATCCATTCCATAAACCAATTGGTATGGTGACATGCCAATTGATTTCTTTGTGGTGAGCCTATCATCCCATAGTGAAGTTATCAGCTTGTTATGCCATGAATTATTGTTGTCTCCTAGTCTTATAGAAACGTTTTGATAATGTTAACCAAACTTTTATTTGAATATTGAACTAACACATTACCGTAAGGGTAATAAGGAGTCGAATATCCTAGATTGATATGATATTTTCTGAAGAAATATACCATTTTCTTTGACTTAAGAGTTTATGCATTATCTGTGATAAGCTTAGTTGGACATCCAAATCTTGACAGTATATTGGTTTCTAGGAATTTGATAATCACAACATCAGTTGCCTGTCTTGAGGGTGTCACCTCAATCAATTTGGTGAAATATTCAGTTGTTATGACGATCCATTTTTGTTGGGTTGAGGATGGTGGATGGATTTCTTCAATGAAATACAAACCCCACTTTTGGAAAGCGCTTTCAATAGATATAGGTTTCAAGGGTAGTGGCAGTAGTTTTCTTTTTCCTTCAAAAATTTGGCACTTGTAGCAGGAGGTAACTTTTTTATGGACATCAAGAAAAAGTCAGGAAAAAGTTTTGGCTAGTAAAAACCATCTCTTATGATCTTGTTAGCAGTGTTTTTCCAATACAAATGTCCACCGTAGTCTTCTTCATGAAATTCCTACATAGCTCTTTCTACATCACCCTTAAATAATCATTTTAGAAAAATTCCACCAACATCTTTCCAGTATAAAATGCTATCTAAGATACAAAATTTCATAGCCTTTAGCTTAAGAAATCTAGCCTTTGTCTTAGTCAAACCAAGAGGATCTTGTAAATTGAATAATACAAAAATGAGGTATGCATACCAAGGTGAGGCTGTAAAAGCCTCATCTTTTTGTGGAGTCGCCTACTCCTCTTGATCATCTAATTCAGCTACAACGTTAATATAAAAGGCATGAAAATTAGACTCAACCATTAATTTGGCTAGTCCCTGTCCCTTAATGAGCTCAGTGGGTTTAGTTTTAATGTCATATTCAAGAATGATGGCAATCCACTTACCTCTTTTACTATCTGGTCCATTTTGAGTCAAGATATATTTAACCACAGAATTTGGTACAAAAGAAATTATGTGAGAATGAAGAATATATACTCCGAAATCCTTAATTTCCTTAATTAGAGATTCTTGTTTTTCCTTTATGTTGTTTTTCAATGCAACATCTCTTACAGCCTTGCTAAAAAATACAATGCGATGGTAATATCCATCATTGTTTTTTTGTAAAAGGACTGATGCAACAATGTGCTTAGATGCAAATGAAAAGGTTATAAAATCCATAGTAAAGTCAGGGTTGATTACGGCTGGTGCTTTTTTCAGAGCTTGTTTCACTTGGTCAAATGACTTCCTAGATTCAATGTTCCATCTTATTTATGTGTCTTTCTTTAGCACGTTTTTTATATTCTTGTGGAGTTATGCCAGGTTGGGGATGAATCTTCTTAGAAATTTAATTTTACCAATAAATTATTGAAGTTCTTTAATATTTCTACGATGAATTATTTTCAAGATGGCTTCAATCCTACTAGGATCAATCCTAATACCCTGTTTGGAAATGATATGCCTCGGAAGTTTTCCTTCTTAAAGTAAAAATAATGTTTTCTTGGGCTTAAGGGAAATCCAAAAATTCCTACACTTCTCAAAAACTCTTCTCAAGTGTAACAAATGCTCTTCGTCAGTTTTGGAATAAACTATGATGTCATCTAGATATATAACAATAAATCTACCAATTTTATGAGTAAAATAAATATCCATTTCTCTCTGAAATGTGGCTTCAACATTCATTAACCCAAAAGGCATCTTGACATACATGAAGGTACCCCATGGAGTAGTAAAAGTTGTCTTATCCTGATGATCAGGGTGAACCAAAATGTAGTTGTAACCCAAGAAACCATCTAACAAAGAAATCCTACTGGAACCAACCACCTTTTGAAAAATGTGGTCCATCTTAGGTAAACGGTAATTGTGCTTTAGTGAGAATTTATTGATGTTTCTAAAATATGTAAACAGTTTGATTTCACCTATTTTCTTCCTTGTTGGTACTATATTGGAAACCCACTTAGAGTACCTAATATGTATATGATCTTAGCATCATACATTTTCTTGATCTCTTTCTCAATTAAATGCATTAATAATGGGTTTATTCTTCGAAGTTTTTGTTTAAATGGTTTCTGATCTTCTTTAATGGAAATTTTTTGTTGTATTATGTTGGTCATAATATTTTAGATCTTCATAACTCTAGGAAAACACATCAGAAAATTATTTGAACAAAGAAATGTATTTTTTCCTTTCAGCAGGTGGTAATGATTTAGACAGTTTTATCATTTTTGGGTTTTTTTCACTACCTATGTTGCATTATTCTACATCTACTCTTGTGGGCTCAATAATGGGTTTCTTGGCTACATCATTAATTTCAAACAACTCTTCTAATGGAACCAATCCTCTGGGTAAAACATTATCTTTTAATTGGATTATTTCTTGATCTATTTCAAGCAATTCTACTTTATTTAATTTTTTATTTACATGATTGTCAAAATGGTTCTCTAAATCAGAATGTAAAACTATCTTAAATTCTAAATCACACTCTACATTTATATTATCTTCTTCAAACTCATCCTCGGATTGTAGAAAATTTTCTTCTGTCTATCATTCTCGAAGACTTGCCAATATCTAACATTGTCTGGGACAGTTGGCCTATGTGTCACTTCCACTATGCATTGACGATTGGGATGGGGCATTTTACAGGTATTGGAAGAAAATTCAAGACTATCAATAAGAATATTTTGATTTCTAGGGATCACAGAAAGGTCATATTCCACAAAACACTCCAAAAAATGCAGTAAAACATTTTTGTATGCTCTTAATCTAGGGTGTTTTGCATAATATTCTCCTTTTATCTGTTTTATTATTAACTCAGAATCCCCATGAACGGAAATTATTTTAGCACCAATATTTTTTAGTAACTGTAATCCTTGTCTTAATGTTTGATATTCAGCTATATTATTAGTGCATTGGAAGTTAAACTTGTATGAATGTCCTTTGGCATGATTAGTTCCTATGTTTGAAACCCAAACTCCTACTCCAGAGCCCTCTTTTCTACAAACTACATCAAAGTCCATATTCAAAAGAGGCTCATGTTGTATGTCCTATTCTACTATTTTTTTTTGGTCTTCATCTATTTCACAGATATCAATCTTTGAATTGAAAATCCAAGTGTTAATGTCCCCATCATTATAGAGAATGAATGAGTCCAGGTCTAAATGGATAGAGTAAAAAGGATATTTGTTTGGCTTGCCTTAGCTACTTACCATGAATTTTATCAAGGTATCCCAATACAATATCCTTTGTTGACCAAAAACTGGTATGGTAGTAGGGTTCCTTGCAACTTAGATCCCCATGAGCGTGACAATAGCATGCCATACTTAGCGTGCATATCTGCAACCACTATATCCATCACCACACTTTTGGCAAGAATTTTTTCCAAAGTTACACACGGAACTTTGATAAGTCCTAAGCATCTTAGTTTTCTAGAATCAAAAGAGTATAAATCCTTGTATGGTCTAGTAATGTCAAGTCCTAATTTCTCAATGACAGCATTAGGCATTAAGTTATGTGAAGCGCCTAAATCTAACATGGCATTATGCAAAATTTTTCCATGATTGTTTATGCTAACATAGAAGGGAGGAACATATCCTTCCTTAGGCTTGCCATCTACTTTTGGTCCAAATAAAATTTCAGGTTGGTCATCATTCAAATTGATTGTATCTGTATTTTCCCTTATATTACGATATTTCATTACCTGAGAACTATACACATTCATTTTCACCAGCTCTGTTAGAGGAATAGGTATTTTGAGTCTTGCCAACTCATTTTCAATATTGAAGGATGTCTAAACTTTATGCATGGTTAGGAAATATGATTTATCAGCAACATCCTTTGGGATAGGCTCTTTTTGCTGACTAGTGGTTGGAACATATGTCTGGGTTTTTTTTCAAAGTAATGTCAACTATATTTTTAGTAGGATTTTCCATTGTCCCTTTACCTGAAGTTTCAACATTTTTCTTGGCAAGAGTGTCTATGGTTTTCTTAGGAGGAGTATCGATGGTTTTCTTAGCAGGGGTATTGAAATTTTTCTTACAAGGGGTATATGAAGTTTTCTTACTCCAAAGGATGTATTGTTAGTTAACTTCCATGATAGAATTCTCAAAAGTCTATTTAGAATCATCTGATTACTTAGAATCATGTTCTGTCTGAGACAACTGGAAAAGTTCTTGTTCCTCTTGAGTAAGAAACACTGTCTCATCACCATTTATCCCCATCATATTTACTTGATTGTCCTCTACATATTCAACTTTTTCACCTTCATCAACAACATAATTTTATTGGAAAGGAGGTCTGATTTGTTGGTATGGTCCCTTTTGTTCCCTTTGTTTAATTTTTGGGGGATTTATCCTAACATTTTGGTTTAGGTTTTGAGGACCAACTTGATTTTCTCTTGGGGGAATTCTACCTGTCAGACTATTTCTCTCCATCATTCTCTCCATTTTTCTAACCAAATAATCTATCTTAACATCAGAAGAAGAATTTTATGGTTCCTCTTTCATTTTCACTCTCCTCTCTATTCTCTTCATAGCTATTTTAGCTAACAAATTAATCTCCACAATCACCCCATCTCTTTGCATTTCTTCTAAAGTTGTAGATTTTCTCTCTCTTAGCTGATAAGATATATATGCCTCAAAGCCATCATGGAATTTTATCAAGGCTAAACTTTGACGGGGTTTATTGTTTGTAGGAATTGCATTATAAATACTATTGAATCTAGTGCAATAATCCTAGAAACTTTCCCCAGGTTCCCTCCTAATACTTTCATATTCGGATAAAATTTGAAGAGGGTTCTTTTTAACTTCCCATCAGTTAAGGAATGACTGATGAAATGCAGAGAGATCATTAATGTTAGTAGTTGGAAGGGCTTTGAACCATTTTCTAACTTCCACACTAAGACTTGGGGAAAATAGTCCCATCTTCACATTTTCTTCATCCACTTCTTGAAGATCAAAACTATCATTCATCATATCAACGTGTTGTTGAGAAGTTATGGGTCAAGTACCATAAAACTGGGGTATCCTAGTTTGTTAATCCTGTGGTATATTTTCTAAAGGAGCCTGTAAAACCAAAGGAGTGTATCTTGCTGCCATGATGGGTATATGAGGATAGATAATATGTCGTTTGATTAAAGGTGGAGGTTGGGTTGAAGGTGGAAGGTGGGTTGAAGGTGGAAGTTGGGTTGCAGGTGAAGGTTGGGTTGTTTGGTGAGAAACTATGGGAGTGATGGTGGAAATTATAGAAGGAGTGGGATTGGGTGATCTTATATGAACAAACTGAGATGAACTAGATGAAACTGTAAAATTTAAGGGAGAGAGTTAAATAGATTTTTGGATTTATGCCTCATGAAAAGATAGGTCAAGGTATGATACTAAATCCTATAATTCATCAAATTCTTGAAGGATTTGTAGATCAGGATAAGGTTGGACGGAATTTCCTTCAAACAAATGAGGTTGTAAGGTATATTGATCTACCACAATTTGGTCCACCCAATTTTCTGACTTAGTCCTAAACATGCTATGCTCAAATGGAAAATCAAACTCAATATCCTGTAAAGTGACAAAGTTATTTGGAAGAGAATATGCTCTAGGGGGAGGACTGATACTTCCTTGACTCAGCTAAAATTCTCCTCCTCAACAAATTTTCAGGGTCATTCACAATAGTGACAGGTTTAGGATCAAGATGAGATCTAGTATAAGCTCTTTTTGGAGCCAGAATTAAAATCTAAAACACACACACACTATCATTTTCAAAGGTACACAATCTCTAAAATATTCCTAAAAAAATTAACTGGGGAAATGAATTCCCAGAAAATCACAGTATTTTCATTTTCCCTAGTATGGTCGCCAATATGTTATTGTCCTGTAATTTTTGAGATTGTGAGATTAAACACAAAAGTAAAATCAAAATCACTTTCAAGTGTAGAAGCTAGCTCTTCTAAACTCAGAGAGGGATCTCTCTATAAAATTTAGCTTTGTTTTTTTGTAAATTTTAGGCTAGTTATGATTGTACAATTAATTTTTTGTTTGTTTGTAATTGATTTGATTGATTGAATTCATACACTTCCATTGGTCTATGGAGTCTATAAAATAAACATGGATCTGTATCAAATTCTAAAGGAGTTTTATAGGGCAAGATAGGTGAACTAGTTGGAACTTTTAACATTTAAAATGATATGGAAAAGAAGAAAAAGAAAGATTTAGTTAAAACTAAAGAGAAATTAAGAATTCTGTAATTTTACGTAAGAGGAAAACATTAAAATTACTTACAACCATAACAGGGTGTAGATTTCAACAAATATTGACTGTCACCATTTCTGTAATGTAATTAAGATTTAAGAAAAAACAGTAATGGAAACAATGAAATAACACATAAACAAAGAGAAGTACATCACCAATTTCTCCAACATATGAATCCTATGAAGAATTCCTTGTATTAATGATCATTCCATCGATTGGGAAAGTTAAAATAGCTTATAGAAAATAAAATTCAACAATCAACCCAGAATACTTTGAAGTTGAAGTATTTATAACAATATTTACAAAATCCTGTCACAACCGACATGGTATATTTTGAAAAATATAAGAAAATTATCTATTATGAAAACTAATAGGATAGGTGGAAAATGCATCAAGAGATGGCCCAGACTTGGAGGAAGTTGTTTTTGAGCTTCCCTTTTTGTCTTTGCTGTGATGGCTAATCATGTAACTTCATTTGTAGTTGCCAATTAATCCAGTAGCTCACATGACTTATCTCACATGTCTTCATCTCGAATTGTCAGCTTTGTTACCTTCCTATAGATTTCATCTACTTCAGTATATTTTTCAAAAGTTGGTTTTACCACAAAGATGTGATTCACTTCATGTTGGATGTAAAAATAATTTCCCATTACTTCAAGGAAAGCTCTTCCTGTCAAGTTGCCCTTTATATTGGAAAATTTACAAATGTCTCTGGTCACTTCCTTCAACTTCTTGTTGTAATACTATTGCATAATTAATTTATCACTAATTACAAAAACACTCGGTAATCCTTTTTGATTCAATGCTTCAATTCTACTAAAAAACTATTAACTCCTATCTCCATTCCTTTCCATTTCTCTTCTAATTGCATAATGAGATTCCTTTTGGTCAGAACCTTCTTGACTTCCAAGATAGTTTCTGTCCTATCATCAATTCATATTTCCTCCAAATAATATTTATTCTTTTAATTTAGGAATTTGATGATATTAGTTTCTTTAGTAGGCTTGTCACCTAGCTTATCTTTGATGTCTGCAATAACTCCTATATCTTTTTGTATCAGGTCCTTCTACTCAAAAATTATTTGAATACATGACCAAATATCATTCATGGAATTGAGGATGCTCATCCATATGATTTCCTTGGCTTGGGCCAAGGTTTGTCCAATAACTGACTCTCTTTCTACTTTCTGTATCCTTTTTAACAACCATTGGGATATTTGAGCTTCAACCAAATTTGAAGCTTCACTTCTGGTTTTTTGTTCCTGCAAAGCTTTGACTTGCCTCTACGTTTTATTTATTTCCATTGTCTATATTGGTATGTTTTGTATGGCCTTTGTCAATTTTTCATCAACATATGAAAATTGGGCTGAATTCATTGTTGATGTTGTAGCTCATGTAGTAGGGATTGTTGTGAGGGGCACCAAATCTTATGATTTTGTTCCTTCTCCTTAATCATATTTTCCATTTCTATCTCCATTTCACTGATTTGAGAAATTTTCTTCATGATTAACTTCAACATATCTCCCTTCTATGTTTCAGATTCTTCTATGTCTTTAGTCAATGGATCTTTTGTTTCTCGCAACTTTAGTTTCTTCCTCAATGCTGCAATGTCAGCATTATTATTTTTAATTAGTTCCTTTACAGCCTTCACATTTTCTAGATCATACCCCATCTTAACAACCAAATGTTCTAATGATTTAATCCTAGTGTCTTTAGCTAGAGAAGGGATCTTCCCCATCTTCAGCTGAGATTTAATGTTTGATAGTGATACCTGCAATTTTGACACATTCATGGTTGTATTGGTTAGTTTAAAAAAGATAATCTCACCAGTCTATTTATGCATCTCCATTTGATAAATGGGATGATTGTCCTTGGTGTCAAACTCAAATGTTGTCTTTTTGTAGTATGTTGTTGTCTTTGGATGTGAAATTTGAGAATCTAGGAAGGCTATCTGCATCCTCCTTTTTTCTGAATCAAAGGTTGATAGAAGCTTGCTTTCTAACAGGCAGTATGCTTCCAGAACTCTGTGTAGGTGTTGTTCTTGAGAATTTCATTCTTGAGCTTGATTTTTTTTGTATTTATAAAATATACCCTTCTCCTTTTCTCCCTGAACAAGCTTGAAGGTTTGAGATGTGTTTGGTTGACCTTGTGACACTGATGACATTCTTGGAGATGTTATAAATTTTCTAGCTGATTGTGATGAAGATGGTTTTTCTTTGACGATTATCGAAACTCCTTGTTCAACATTATTTTATAAATCTATTTTAGGACTCATCTTGGTCCTATTTTTGTACATGATCTTGAATTCTTTCCCTACACTTTTTGTCACAAAAGGTGATTCTTCTTCTCTTCGTATTTTTCCTGATTTCTCCTTAGGAGTAGGAGTCTATGAAGTTGAAGTAGACACAAGTTGTTCTTCATCTTCCTGCAAATTATTCTCTAGCCACGTCAATTGAATTATATCTTTCAATTTCTGGCCTCTGAGGATGGGTATAAGGAGTGGTTTTGCGTTCCACCCTTAACGTAGAAATTAGGCCTAGAGGATCATATGACCATGTGAAATTGAAATTAAACTTAATATCTTTGAAAAATTTGTCTACTTCTTCTCTTATTTTCCTACTGTTGCAAACAAAGGGTCCAACTTGAGTTTTAACCCTAAATTGGGATTAATTCTTGGCTGAAACAAAATGGATTTCATCAGAGTTGATCATATGCCTTATCTATTCCATGGAAAATACTCTCGTTGGCAGGTATTTTGGTAACTTGTATGGTGGAAATTCACACCCATACACCCTGATCTCGGTATAATTTTGGTATAGGTACCAATCTTTGTTTTTTTCTTACTCTTTCAAATATAGAATCTTCTTGATTTCCTCCCTAATCCTCGATTCTACAGAACTAGTCAACATGCTCATCACTGAAGGTATGAAGTACTCAATGTACTGCTTGAATGTATATTCCTATGGATCTTTCATTACTAGGGAAGTCCAAAATATGACAGAATGTGGATTCCCTTCCTCATCTAATTTATGCATTGAAAAC
This sequence comes from Pinus albicaulis, assembly GCA_034641835.2. NCBI lineage: Eukaryota > Viridiplantae > Streptophyta > Pinopsida > Pinales > Pinaceae > Pinus > Pinus albicaulis. The sequence continues at coordinate 212,591,968 of CM076583.1, read as the reverse complement.
TTGAATCTGTCTACCTGATAATAGATAAACATATAAGCAAAAATACAAGTATACCTGAATACTCCTTCAGTTGCTAACTTAAGGAGTTTCTCATTTATACTATCAGTGAAGAACTAACTAAAATTGAAAATGATTGAAGGCTTATGGTCTGTAGAAAATATTAATAGGAAACCTAACAGGGGTTCATCTACCCATTCCTCAGATTAATAGCCTAAAAGGTAGGATAACAAAGAAATGATTTTCTTGGCCTGATCTGGGAACATGGAAGAGGGATAAGGTGGATTCTTCCCAGATAACTGGGTATTTTCAGGCAATAATATGTCAAAAATCTGTGCTCTTTTGTAAAAGTCCAACTTATGATAGATTTCAGTCAACGTTCCTATGGAAAAAGGGGTGTTGGCTTCTACAGGAGAGGCCTGCATCATATGGTCAATGGTCTTAGAGGTAATGGTGAGTAAAATTTCACCACTTTAGGCTATGATGGCTTTATGTTTTAGCACATGACAAGCTTGACATTTTATGAAAAATTTAGTTGAGTGAAAGGTTTGGTGAAAAATATAATGAGAGAGATTGGACTCTCAGATTCTAATTTCATCAGACATGTATATGAATTTGGCTTTGAGCCAACAATAGAGTTCAAAAATATCGAACTCACACTGAGTCTCAGAGACTTTATAATCTTGGTCTGGAAGGGGAATGTGATCCAAGTCTACAGAGGGATGTGCATTGTTTTGATAGAATATTTAGGGTTTTTCTTCTTTGGAGGCATCCTGTTAATGAAAATTTATAGAGATAGGAGGCAATGCGCAAGAAATCTCTTGGAATTGCGCCGATTTGTAGCAGACTGGTAGGATAATTAGGTCTTTTTTCGTGCTTGATCAGGTTCTTGGAGAATGGAAGAACAACAGTGGCGCATGAAATCTGGAGAACAAGGTGAATTGACAAAGTTTGCAACAAAAAAGGTGAAGAATGGTGGTGCGACAAAGTTTTATGTTAATGGGGATTTTTATGTTGGGGGCATGGGTTTGTTGGAGTTTCGAATGGTTACTTGGGAAAAAATTAATGTATTAATGGTTATCCTAGGAAATAATTTAACTCACTAACAATTATAGCCATGTGGTAGGATAATGACAGAGTGGAACACACGGGAAGGAAAATGGGAAAGGAGGAGTGGTTAGGCAGATTTCGGAGGGGGGTCGAGGCGATTTGTGGTATTATAGGGGGGTTGCGAAATGTAGAGGGTGTGATATATAGCGTGGGAATGACGAGAGTAAAACCATCTTATGGGACTCCCTCCCCCAGACGGTAAAGGTAGGATGGCGAGGGGGGGGGGTGGGGGGGGGCGAAAAACAATATATGTCGTAGATCTGAGCTGGTGACAATCGGGTGACTGTCAATTGCACGTGTCTTAACTGAAAGAGACAAACACTTTTGTCATTTAGCGACCTTTATCACATGGCATAACTTTGGTTAAAACCTTAATGAATTCAAACATTAAGCCTATAGTGCATATTTCATAATATTTTTGAAACTTAGGACAAAAATGCACGAATGAGCCTTTGAAGTAGAAATAACCACATTTTACCTTTTTGACTTAAAATTTTTACCTAATACTAAGACTAACCTTTTCATTCATTCCTAAGGGTGAATTTGGAGTTGCAAACCCTTTTTTATTTCTTTTCAAAAAATAAAAACCTACTCTATCCTATCCAATTATTGCTTCATTGATTCAGCTTAAACATTTGAATCAACATAATTTTTCTACTTAACTAACATTAGCAAAGTTTAAACAGTTTGGCTAACCTTATTCTCTAATTTAATTAACAAAAGTTTAAACTTATTTGACTATGATTAAACTGTATGATCAAACAAATGACTCAGGGTTGTGGAAATTTGGACAAGATGCACACAACTTTCACTTTATTTAACATAATCAAACTATCTATTAGGTAGTGGCATTTATATTTGCAACACTTTCAGAACTATTTTTTGTTTTTCTTTTTATGGGGTTTTCATCTTTATTTTTTATTCTTTTTCTATGTTTTTTATTTTTCTTTTTCTTTTCTATCTCTTTATTCTGTTTTTTTTTTTTTTTAAATACCCTCTTTTCATTTTGTTTTATATTTTTTGGAAATCATTTTAAAATTGAAATATTATTTACAATATCATATAACTGATATATAATATCCAATAACCTTGAGATCCTATAAATTATAAGACCCTAACAGCTTCAAGCCTTGTAATCTTAGCTTATGGGGTGACCATGGGTATGCCTTCCTCAACAAAGAAATCATGATGTAAATGTACTGTAACAGGTGGTAATTCTGACCAATTCTTCTTGATATGAATGTGTCACAAGGTAAATTGCTTCAGTCATCATCTATTGTTTCTAACTTTGTACTTTAGGGGGAAATCTGCTATAGATCATTTTGTCTCAACTAGTGAATAGGCCTACAAACCAGATCAATCATCATTCGTTAACATGTTGACATTATCCCTACACAAATACTTAAGCATGACCTTTCCAAGTGCTTGTGTTTACGGGTTTGATTATTTCAATTCATTTCTTTTAAGGTCTACTGCACCCTGGCCCTTTAGGGACCTACATTCAGCAACAGGTTGCTTCCTTCTACTCCAGCGGATATCAACAGCAAGTTGTCCCCTGTTGGAGGGAATTTGGATTTCTTAAAACAACCTCCTAAGAAAAATGTACAACCAAACTAAAATTTATAAGGACCAATAGGATTCAAGATGATGATGTCAACCATGGGGGATGATTCACCATTTTTGGAGTAAAAAAATTAAAAGATTAAAAAATAGTAAAATAATAAAACTACCTTTCGAACTCATATTTTCAACTTATCGCCTTAAGGTTTTACTCAAATTTCGAGCAAGAGTACTCATTGGATGAAAAATTTAATTCCTCATTCAAGGAGTACCCATGTTGCATACTTTCGATGGACCCAGCTACACGAAAAATGAGAAATACAAGAAAACATGTGATTGCAATCACATTTTTCATGTATTTTTATCTTTTCGTGTAGCAAGTTCCATTGAAAATATAGAACATGGGTACAACTTGGATGAGGAATAAAATTATGCATCCAACGAGTGTTTCCACTCAAAATTTTACTAAACCCATGTTGTGAAACCAGCTCCAAAAAGAGAAGAAAAGAGATATCAACGCCTTAGAAATAAGCCACTTCGAGGGGGCAAACTCCAATACATTACATAAATGAATAATTCTTGGATGATTCAAATTAAAAAACCTCCTTTCTATATATAGGATTCCATGGGGCCACAATGTAATCCTAGCCGACCTAACAATAATAATTTAAGGGCACAATAATAACAATATGGGGGTTACAAGGGTACAATAATAACAATAAGGGGGTTACACTAACAACAATAAGGGAGTATACTAGTAATATAGGGACCTAAAATTCCCCTGTCATTCAAAAGAGTGTTTTCCTCAACGCTTGAGTAGCTCTGGGTGCTTCTGTATAAAATTCTCATCCTCCCATGTAGAATCTTTAGTGGGTAATTTCTTCCACTTGATGAGATACTCTGAAATTAATCGATTCCGTAGTTGTTGAGTTCTTGTTTCCATGACCTCTTCAGGTTCCAATATGATTTTTCCTTCCTCATCAAGTTCTGGAAATATTGTTTGAACTGGAATATTTTCACCTATAACCTTCTTTAAGCATGAAACATGGAAAATTGGATGCACTCGTGAAGAAGCAAGAAGCTCCAATTTGTATGCCATAGTACCAATATTTTGCAATACCTTGTAAGGACCATAGTACTTTGGCGATAATTTATTATCCTTCTTAGCTTGCTTGAGGGACATTTGTTTGTATGGTTGTAGCCGTAAAAATACCCAATCTCCTACATCAAAACTTCTCTCGCCGCGATGTTGATCTGCCTGTTGTTTCATTCGATTTTGTGCCAAATTCAGGTTATCCTTTAAGAGTTGGAGAACTTCTTGCTGATGCTCGATGTGATCTTCCACTGCTTGAACCTTCGAATTTTCCCTTAAAGATGATGTGATGGATGGTGGATGATATCTATAAAGTGCCATAAATGGGGTCATTTTTGCTGCAGTATGGAAGGAAGTGTTATACCACCATTCAGCGAGAGGTAACCACTTGACCCATTGTGTTTGTTTATCAGATACAAAACAACGAAGATATCTTTCCAAACATTTATTTACTATCTCAGTTTGACCATCGGATTGAGGATGATAAGATGAGCTATGAGCTAATTGAGTATCCAAACAAGAAAATAACTCCATCCAAAAATTTCCAGTAAAAATGGGATCTCTATCGCTCACAATAACCCTTGGGCTTCCATGTAGCTTTTGAATTCTATCCATAAATGTAGTAGCAACTGTACTTGCTTTAAATGGATGAGATAATGCACAAAGTGTGCATACTTGGTAAGTCTATCAACTACCACCATGATGACACTCTTTCCTTCGGACTTAGGTAAACCTGTGATAAAATCCATTGAAATCTCCTCCCAACATTGACTTGGAATGGATAAAGGTTGTAGAAGACCCGGGGTCTTAATTGTCTCAACTTTATTCTATTGGAAAACCAAAAATTTTGCCACAAAATTTTGAATATCAGATTTAAGGCCATCTCAAAAAAATTCTTTCTTCACCCTGTGGTAAGTTTTTAAAAATCCAGAGTGTCCTCCTAAAGGAGAAGTGTGCAATTCCAAAAGAATATTTTGTTTTAGTTGGGAATTCTTACAAAGATATAAGCGATCTTTGTACCATAAGGAATCATTTTTCCAACTAAATGTATCAGATGTACTAGGATCTTGCTGCAATTTTTGAGTGAGTGTCCACACATCTTCATCCTTCTTCCATTCATCTCTTGCTTCGGTTATCCAATCTGGTTAGATAATAGAAATGGCACAAAGAAATGCTTCTACCTCTTCATTATTTCTTGAGAGTGCATTTGCAACAAAATTTAGCTTCCATTTTTTGTATATTATTTCAAAGTCATAACCTAACATCTTTGTGACCAATTTTTGCTGCTCTTCTGAAGATAGTCTTTGTTCCAAAAGTGTTTAAGACTATCATGATCAATTTTTACCTTGAAGTGTCTTCCCATTAGGTAAGTTCTCCATTTCTTTAGTGCATGCAGTATTGATAACATTTCCTTCTCATAAATAGGTTTATGTAAATACTTTCCTTAGATTGGACGACTTTAAAAAGCAATGGGTCTTCCTTCTTGCATTAAAACAGCACCAATTCCAGTTTCTAAGGCATCACATCCCACAATAAAGGATTTTGTGAAGTCTGGCGTAGCTAAGATTGGTGCTAGGCACATTGCCTCTTTAAGATTTTCAAAGGCCTTAGTTGCTTCAGGAGTCCATGAAAATGCATCTTTCTTCAATAATGTTGTTAGAGGTGCTGCTATTCTCCCATAATTCTTAATAAACTTTCGATAATACCCTGTTAACTCGAGAAATCCTCGCAACTGCTTTATGGTTGTGGGGAATTTCCATTCCTTAATGGCATTAATGTTGTTAGGGTATACCTTAACACCTTCGTGAGATACAATATGACCTAGATATTCCACCTCTTGTACTCCAAAGAAACATTTGGATATTTTTGCATATAATTGTTTCTCCTGCAATAGTTTGAGCACCTTGTCAACATGTTGAACATGATCCTTCCAAGACCTGCTGTAGATTAGTATATCATCAAAAAATACTAGCACAAATTTTCTAAAGAAGGGTTTGAAAATGGAATTCATCAACCCTTGAAATGTAGAAGGTGCATTGGTAAGGCCAAAAGGCATGACCAAAAATTCATAATGACCCTCATGAGTTCGAAATGATGTTTTCAGAATATCTTCATTTTTCATTTTAATTTGATGATACCCTGAACGAAGATCCAATTTGGTAAAATAAATTTCTCCATGTAGTTCATCCAATAATTCATCAATCACAAGAATGGGAAATTTATCTTTAATGGTGAGCTTTTTGAGCTCCCTATAATCCGGACACATATGCCAAGATCAATCCTTCTTGTGTACCAATACTACAGGAGCAGAGAAAGAACTTTGACTAGGTTGAATTACACCCGCCTCTAACATTTCTGCAATCATACGTTCAATTTCACTCTTTTGGACATAAGGATATCTATAAGGCCTGATGTTTGGAGGAACACTTCCTAGAATCAAATGAATAGAATGATCATGATCACGAATAGGTGGGAGTCCTTTTGGAGTTTCAAAAACCTTGGAATGATTGTCCAAGACTTTTTGGAGATCTGCAGAAATAGATGATTTTGATGTTGGAACTTCTAGTGAGCATAATTGTGCAATTATGCTTCATTTTTGTTTATTTATAAGCTTTGTCATGACATGAGAGCTTATTATCTTTCCCGACTTCCCTGCAATACCCCGTAATTCGACTTCCTTTCCTTCTAAAAAAAATTTCAAGAAAATTTCTTGAAAATTAAAAGCTACCATCCCCAAAGATTGTAACCATTGTACTCCTAGTACAACATCAGCACCTCCCATAGGAATGGAAAGAATTGGATTATTCAATACATATTCCCCCATGGTTAGCTTGATATTATGGCATTTTCCAGAGCAATTTATAGTTCTTCCATTTGCAACCATCACTTGACATTCTGGTGCTGGGTATAGGAAACAATTTAATTCCTTGGCTACCTTACAATGAATAAAATTATGGGTGCTACCTGAATCAATCAACACTATTACCTTTTTCTTCTTGATTTGTCCTTGTATCTTGAGAGTTTGAGGAGTGGCAATTCCTGCCAGTGCATTACACGATATGGTCGGATTCATTTCTTCCTCTTCTAGGGTTGGTTCCTGGTGTATATCCTCTTCTTGTTCATTTTCTTCTTCCTCTTCACAATCTATGTAAAATAATTTCTTCTCAGCACACTTATGACCTTTAGTATATTTTCTATCACAACTGTAGCAAAGCCCTTTTGCTCTTTTTTCTTCCAATTGTTGTGGTGTCAACCTTGCAGGTTGTGGAAATCTAGGCATAGCAACACTTCCTTCTTTATAGAAGTGAGTGGTAGGCTTCCTTGTCGCCATAATTTTACATTCAATTTTTCTTGCCAACCCGAATGCCTTCTCCAATGAATCAGGTTCCAAAACGCGAACTTCATGTTGGATGTTATCCTTTAAAGTGCCTATGAAGAGATCAATCCTGTGTTCCTCTGGAATATCAGTTACCCTTATATTCAATTTTTGGAAGTCCTCAATGTGCTGCCCCACTAAACCCTTTTGTTTGAGATTTATCAATTGGCTAAAGAAGGTGTTGCTATTTGTATCCTCATAATGTGCTATCATTTCCTCCGTAAAAATTGACCAAGTGACAATTTTTTTACGGGAGCAAAGCCATCGATACCATACAAATGTATTTTGTTCTAAATGTAAAGTTGCAATGCGTACCTTTTATGTGTTTTTCACATTATGGAGATCAAAATATTGCTCCATCTTTAGTATCCATATTATAGGATCCTTTCCATCAAAATTCCTCATTGTTGGGTATGTGTTATATTCTTTCCACGACTAGCCCCACACGTTGTATGTTGCGCCGGGCGCAGCGCCCCGATGAAATTTTTTTTGGTGTGCGGTCCCACTCATATGCAGACCCACCCATGTTTTGTGCATGAGTTTGCACATATTTTTTTGGGGTACAATGGTTTTAGACCCCTGGTATTTTGTAGATCCGGTCAAGGGAACTACGGTTATGTTCTAATCCAAGGTTAATGAATTGCGGTTTATGTATGCTTCGGCATGTATATATATGTGTTGTAACACTAAATGGAATATAATGAAAAATCAAGCTGGTCGTCCCGATTTGGGATCCAAGGGAAAATCTCTGTGTTTATCTGTTCTATGTTTTATGCTCTCGCTATTGTTTATTTTCTGTTATAAGATTCGTGTGTAGATAATTTTTGTTTAGGGTTAAAACCTACATTTGGTATCAGAGTTGTTTTCGGCTTCAAGGGGACGCCTTTGCTATGGAGGGTTTTTTTGCTCGGGCCTGAGGTAGACCTTGTTCAGTGGGAGATCTACGGGATCGATTCTTACGGTGAAAGAAGATGGCGAGCAGCGGAAAGATAGAGATTGAGAAATTTAATGGTCATAGTTTTGAGTTGTGGAAGCTCAAGATGGAGGATCTGCTGGTGGATAAAGATCAATGGATTTTGGTAGATCCAGGTACTAAACCAACGGAAATGTCAGATGAAGACTGGAAGAAACTGGATCGGAAGGCTAAGAGCACAATACAGTTGTGTGTCTCAGATTCAGTATTGTTGACTGTATCTAGGGAAGCTACGGCGAAGAATTTGTGGAAAAAAATTGGGACTTTGTACCAATCTAAGTCTCTTGTGAATAAGTTGTTCCTGCGGAAAACGCTGTATAACCTAAGGATGAAGGATGGAGACTCGGTGACAGAGCATCTGAACGCCTTCAATACTGTGGTAAGTCAGTTGTCATCTGTTGATATTAAAATCGCAGATGAAGATAAGTGCATCAGTTTGTTGTGTTCTCTACCAGACTCGTGGGACAATCTGGTTATTGCAATAGGTAGCAATACAACTACCTTGAATTTTGATGACATTGTCTCAGCCTTGCTGTTGGAGGAAATGAGATGGAGAAATATGGAGGGTCAAAATGGAGATGCCTTATCTGTACGAGGAAGGTCCCAAAATAGAAACAAGAATAAGGTTTCAAGTGGGATATCTAAATCTAGAGGGAGATCTAAATATCCTGGAAAGTTTGTAAAGGTGTGCTGGAAATGCGAAAAGGAAGGACACTACAAAAAGGAATGCAGATCTAAAGCTCCTAAGAAAGGAAAGGGATCTGATGATGCTCCTTATGCAGTGGAAAAAACCACCTCGGATGAAGGTGGGGATGTGTATTTGGCTTCTTCTTCAAATACACATGCAGATCATGAGTCATGGTTGATTGACTCGATTTCATCCTTTCACTTCACTCCCCATAGGGAGTGGTTTTGCGAGTATGAGAAATATGATGGCGGCGATGTATTCCTAGGGAATGATAGGAAGGAAATAATCATCGGACGTGGAAAATTCAAGCTAAAGCTACAAGGTGGAAGGATTAGAACACTTCCTGGTGTTCTGCATATTCCTGCATTGGCCAGAAATCTGATTTATGTAAGCAAGATGGATGATGCAGGTGTAAAAACAGTGTTCGGGAAAGATGCCTGCAAGATGGTTCGGGGAGCACTGGTATTAATGCAGGGAGTTTGGATTGGAACTCTGTACAAGCTACAAGGTAGCATTTTTATTGATGGGTGTAACAGTTTTGTGGTTCCTAAAAGTGGAGCGGAAAGCCTAGCTGTCTCTGGAGAAAAGACCATGCTATGGCATCAAAGGCTTGGACATATTGGAGAGAACGGCCTTCGGATACTGCATAGAAATGGTATGGTAGAAGGTATGTCTAATTACTCTCTGGATTTCGATTTCTGTGAACATTTTGTATATGGGAAGCAGAATTGGGTGATTTTTCCTTCTGGTTCTAAGAGGGTGAACAAGATATTAGAACTTGTGCACATTGATGTGTTTGGACCTGTGCCATTTCCATCACTGGGAAGGTCTGTGTACTATGTTTCATTCATTGATGAATTCTCAAGGAATACATGGATATATTTCTTGAGGAAGAAATCTGAAGTCTTTGACAAATTTAAAGAATTTAAGGCTCTGGTGGAAAACCAGACAGAGAAGAAGATAAAGGTGCTGAGGACAAATAATGGTGGAGAGTTATACAAGAAGGAATTTTAAGAGTTCTATAAGAAGTGTGGTATAGCATGGCAGAAGACTATTCCATACACACCTCAGCAAAATGGAGTTGCAGAAAGAATCAACAGAACAGTGATGGAATAGGAAAGAAGCATGCTCAGTGGTACTGGGTTAGGACAAGAATTCTGGGCAGAGGCAGTGGAGACTGCATGTTACTTAGTTAACAGATCACCTTCATCAGCGTTGGAGGATAAGACTCCACATGAGGTATGGACTGGTAAGAAACCCTCTCTTTCACATCTAATATTATTTGGATGTGATGCATATGTACATGTTCCAAAGGAGAAAAGGACCAAGTTGGATAATAAATCTGAAAGGTGCATCTTTATTGGGTATAAGGATGGTTTAAAGGGTTACAAGCTTTGGAACCCAAAAACAAGGAAGGTTGTGTACAGTCGAGATGTGGTGTTTAGAGAGGTGAAAAATGTTGTTACACATGAATTCCTACCAAAGGAACCTGAGAAGATAGAGTTTGAGCTAAAGGAGGATGAATCAGACTCTACAATAGAAGAAGACTCAGAAGAGGAAGAGCCACAAAATCCAGCTTTGAGAAGATCAGCTCGGGAAAGAAGACAACCAGAAAGGTATGGTCCATCTTCTTTCTATTCAAATTTTGCCTTAACTATAACTAATGATGATCCCAGAACTGTCAGGGAGGCAGTAGATTCAGAGGATGGAAAACTCTGAAAGGAGGCCATGGTTGATGAAATGGCATCCTTGCACAAAAATGAGGCATGGGATCTGGTGGAGTTGCCGGCTAGAAGGAAGCCCATTGGGAGCAAATGGGTGTTTGAAAAGAAGATGAATGTAGAAGGCAAGGTGGAGAAATAAAAAGCTTGGTTGGTAGCAAAAGGTTATTCCCAGGTGCCGAGAATTGATTTTGGTGATATTTTTTCTCCTGTTGCCAATGTTACTTCTATTAGATTATTTTTATCTGTTGCTGCTACATTTGATTTTAAGATAGAACAGATGGATGTGAAGACAAGATTTCTTCACAAGGATCTAGAAGAGGAGATCTACATGAAGCAACATGAAGGATTTATGGTGAAGGGTAAGAAAGAACTAGTATGGAGGTTGAAGAAGTCTTTGTATGGGTTAAAACAATCACCAAGGATGTGGTATCAGAAATTTGATACCTATATACAGGGACTTGGCTTCACCAGAGGCAAGGAGGATCACTGTGTTTATTTTAAATTAATTGGTGACCGTGTTATTTATTTGGTCTTGTATGTGGATGATATGTTGTTGATTGGAAATGACAAAGAAATTATCCAAGATTTGAAGACCCAAATGTTCTCCAAATTCGACATGAAGGATCTTGGTGCTGCAAACTATATTTTGGGCATGGAAATTAAGAGAGATCGGACAAAGAGGAAGCTCTGGTTAAACCAGAGGAAGTATGTCGAGACTATATTGCAAAGGTTCAATATGTAGGATAGTAAACTGGTGAAAGTTCCTATTCCTGTAGGTGTAAAGTTGTCTGCTGAACAGTGTCCCAATACACAAGAAGAAGAGGAGGATATATCCCGTGTTCCATATGCAAGTGTAGTGGGTAGCCTGATGTATGCAATGGCCTGTACTAGACCAGACATTGTGCATGCAGTGGGAGTATTGAGCAGGTTTATGTCAAACCCAGGGAAGGATCATTGCACAACAGTGAAGCAGGTTTTCAGATATTTACGTGGCACTAGTGATTATGGCTTGTGCTACCAGGGAAGATCAGGATTGGAAAGAATGTTGGACATTCATGGTTTTTTTGATGCAGACTGGGCTGGAGATCTGGACCAAAGAAGATCTATAAGTGGGTATGTGTTTAGCCTATTTGGAGGTGTATTCAGTTGGATGAGTAAAAGATAGTCTGTAGTGGCTCTTTCAACTACAGAGGCAGAATACATAGCAGCCACTCATGCAAGCAAGGAAGCAGTTTGGTTGCAGAGATTGTCTTCAAGTATGGGGTTGGTACAGCAAGCTATAAGGATAGACTGTGATAGCCAAAGTGCAATTTTCTTGGCTAAGAACCCTGCTTATCATTCAAAGACAAAGCACATTGATGTTCAATATCACTTTGTTAGAGATATGGTTGAGGCTAAAAGGGTGTTGCTTGTAAAGGTGGACACTTTGAAGAATGTTGCAGATGCATTGACGAAGTCTGTGAGCACTCAGAAGTTCTCTTGGTGTAGAGAAACAATGGGTGTTGAAGAATTGGGCCAATGACTAAGCTCTCCTATGGCCCCCTGCGGAAAGAAAACAACAAGTGGGAGAATGTTGGGTATGTGTTATATTATTTCCACGACTAATCACACGCGCTCGTACGTTGCGCCTCGGTGTATGGGGTCACAAGGCAGCCCCCCCGTCGTGTCCAGGCGTGCCCCGTGTGTGTTCTGGTGTGCGGTCCCACTCATAGGCGGACCCACCCATGTTTTGTGCATGAGTTTGCACATGGTTTTTTTTGGGGTACGATGGTTTTCAACCCCTGGTATTTTTTAGATCCGGTCAAGGGAACTACAATTATGTTCTAATCCAGGGTTAATGGATTGGGGTTTATGTATGCTTCGGCATGTATATATATGTGTTGTAACACTAAAAGGAATATAATGAAAAATCAAGCTGGTCGTCCCGATTTGGGATCCAGGGGAAAATCTTTGTGTTTATTTGTTTTATGTTTTATGCTCTCACTATTGTTTATTTTCTGTTATAAGATTCGTGTGTAGATAATTTATGTTCAGGGTTAAAACCTGCACTCATATCCATTTTTGGAATATGGTGGTTCTTCCCGCAAACATTATATTTTATGAAATCACGATTAACATTTATTTTGTTCTCATCATGAGTTTCCTCTACTATCTTTTCACCATTAGGAAACATTTCTTGTATCAACTTTGTCAAATCTTCCATGTCTGCTTTTAGATCATTCTTCATTTTTTCCATTTTCTCATCGATCTTAGCTTCCATGTCATCCATCTTAGATTCCATGCCAGCTTCCATGCCATCTATCTTAGATTCCATGCCATTCTTCAAACCATCCATCTTATATTCCACGCCTTTCTTCAAACCATCCATCTTAGTTTCCATGCCTTTCTTCGAAACTTCCATGTCATTTTTTGTTTCTCTTTGCGAGAGCGAAATTTGTTCCACTTTCTCTTGTAATTTTCATATGTCATGTTGGCATTCTTCATCTTCATGAGTCATAGTAGAGCTTTCTAAAGGCTTAATGGGTGTTGAATTATTTTTAGGGGCCATTTTAGAATCCAATACTGATATCTATCTTACAATATGCCCTTGGATTCAATTCAACTTGATTCTTCAAACAAGACTTATGCAATTTGGAAAAAAAAAATACACACCTTTTACTTGCTTTTGAGGAGCTCGATATTGAAATTGAATTATCTCTATAATTGTGGATCCTCAATATCTGAAATTTAGCACTATAGTAGCCCTCTGAAGCTTATTTCAAATTCCATAGGTCTGATCTGATTTGGATTCTTCAAGGCAAAGTTATGTCCAATATCCCACAATGACCCAATTTTGGACTGGTTCAGTAGAGAAACCTTGTACAACTTGTCACGTGTCATTGTTTCCTCCTTTGGCTTTGAAATTGATAGACCAAAAACTATAGTCCTTTTACCTGCAGCCACTTTTACAAAATTCCAATCTGATGCTCAGAGAGAGAGCTATGAGGATTTTCCCACGATCACCTCTTTAAGATGAAATTCAGAAGCCTCAAAAAGCCCTAACTTCCACAAATCATATCTCCGAAAATATTGTGAACCAATATCTGAAATTTTGCGATGATGTTTCTCAGGATTGTGGCTTCTCACTCTAAAAATTTCAATTTTTGAACCTTTGTAGAAAACACTTTATTACGAAAATATCACAATGACCTGTTTAGGTTAAATTCAGGAGCCTGGAAAATGACCTAACTTGCACAGATCATATCTCCGAAAATATTGCAAAATAAGCTCTGAAATTTTGCAAAGATGTTCCTCAGGAGTTTGGCTTCGCAATGTAAAAATTTCAGATTCCGAACCTTCGTGGAAAAAATATTATAGCGAAAAATCCACGATGACTTGTTTGGAGCAGCGAAACCCTAGAATCTCAAAGCTCTGATACCAAATGTTGTGAAACCAGCTCCAAAAAGAGAAGAAAAGAGATATCAATGCTTTAGAAATAAGTCAATTCGAGGGGGAAACCTACAATACATTACATGAATGAAAAATTCTTGGATGATTCAAATTACAAAACCTCCTTTCTATATATAGGAGTCCATGGGGCCACAATGTAATCCTAGCCGACCTAAAAATAATAATTTAAGGGCACAATAATAACAATATGGGGGTTACAAGGGTACAATAATAACAATAAGGGGGTTACACTAACAACAATAAGGGACTATACTAGTAATATAGGGACCTAACAACCCATAGGGAGATAAGTTGAAAATATGAGTTGAAAAAATAGTTTTTCTTATTTTTCTGTAAAATTTGATGATGTAATCTAATATTATTTTATTATTTTCACTATTATTTTATAATTTTCTTAGGAGACCCATTTTAGACTTCAAAACTTCCCTAATGGGGTGCGTTGATTCTAGAAATTTGGGAAAATTAAAAAGTAACTTGAAGCTTCCTCTTCTAGAAACTTCTAGGAGTAGTTTTAATCATTTACCTAGATAATAAGTTTGAATCCTACCTTAGAGATTTCACCTCTTATCGTTTGAGCTTATCCTTCCATATTAAGTGGATCGCAATCCTAGATTGGTAAATGGATAATAATTCCTAAAATACAGTCCCTCTCCTATATATTTGTTGCCATTCACAACATCATGGTTGGCTTTTGGAGATTGATCTTGCTCTCATGCTGCTGCTCTGAATCTAAGAGATCATCATCTTCATGGATTAGGGTGACATTGAGGTGTGCTTTGTGACAAGGAAGGAAAATTCAACTTGGGGAAATCTATACAATATAAATACTATGTTTGGTTGTAAATTCTCTCCTATTTCTATTAATACAAAGAGTATGTTTTTTTCCTATATGTGCTATGTTATATTTGCATTCATATATTTCAATGTCTCACTGATTTATTGAATAGAGTAATCATATTATGCTACAAAGATGTTGTATATCCTTGACTTGTTTTGATTGAGTGTGTAGGTTCTAATTATAGAAATCGGAGCTACGATTGGAGGTTACAATCCAGGAGGAAAGTAAAGCTAGTGACTAATTCCATGTAAGCCTCTTTCTATCTTTTAATTTATCTATAGACAAATTCATGTTCATTTATTTCTGTTGTTCTAGACAAGTCCACGAGATCTAGGGGAGATACTTTTGTTAACAATCGTAAATCTCGTATAACAAGGGGTTTTATTAGTGAGAGAAAAATACGTAAGTACATGGAAATATGGTTTAGTTTTGTGAGCTAATCTGTTTTAGGTCATTAATGGAATCTTAAGGCTATGTGGCAAGATAGTGTTGGTTAGGTTGGAGCTTCTTTTCGAAAGAAAATTATAAAAAGGATTCTCCTATACATTTTGGGATGAAGGTATACATAGAATTGGTTTTTTTTGGTAAGGTTTTGATGCAAATCCATATGCAAGTTCAATCACCAATCATTTTTAGATGTCATTTTCTGGCCAGGGGAACTTTAGGGAGAACCAATAATTTTCAGATGTCATTTGCTAGCTAGGGGAACTTTAGGAGGAACCGTGAGTGCGGTAAAATGTTGAAAAAATAAAGGGAAAACCTACCTTTCTATTCTAAAAAAATGGCCCTTTTTTAAAAGGTTTAAATAATGTCGCATCGAGGTTAAATCACTAATCATGTGTGTAGACTTATTTAGTGTGATAGATGATTCTTATTTGTAGTATGTGGAAACATGAAATCCTAGATTGGTGATAGCTGTCCCATCGTTTATTAATTTGAATCTCGAAACTGGTAACTTGAAATATTTGCAATCTTAAAAGTAATAAAAAAGAACAAAATCTCTTGAATTTCACACCCATTAGGTGGTGAATTGATATACTTGCAATCTTAAGAGTCATAAAAAAAACAAAATCCCTTGAATTTCATACCCATTATGTGGTGAATAATTAAAGAGGATCATTGACATAAAGTTGAATGTCTTTATAAATCAAACATCACAGTCACATTAGTTATCTCTTTACAAATTACGTCATCTCAAGAAATACAAGCCACATAATTAACTTCGAACACTTAAAATACTAAACATACATTACATGCACTTAACATTAAACATATTATATTCAATTACTTGAGCATAAATCAGAACATAATTTAACTAGTGGGAAATATCAATATTTAAAAAAATATTAAATCTATAAAGAAAGCTGTATCGAAATTAACGTAAAATGGTAAACAGCAAAAAAAATATTTGAAGTCCCATCAACTAGACTTCAAATATTATCCTTAGTAATTAAAGTCTATAAATGTGCATTAAAAAAATAAAAATATCTAGGTGTGCATAAATCATAAAGTTAAATGGAACACTCAATACTATTTTAAAATTTTAAAATGTATAACGCACTTTATCCACATACAACATAACATTTTTTTTTTCTTTGGAAAGAAAAGCATGGTAGTATTCTATGCCATCGCGCTCAATAGCTAAGCACACATTCAACCATCACAATACCTACAATGAAATAGAAATAACGACATGTCCTCGACAATTGGGCAATTGCATTTTCTTATTATAAGGAAGGAATTCAGAAAATTTATTTATTTTCAAATTTATCATTCTCAACTTATTAATTGAGGAATTACAATTTAACAAACTTTTCATATTAAGCTCTAGAAAATTCTACCTTAACTTGAGGTTGGATATATATATATATATATATATATATATAATTTCACGTTGCATTTTTAATAATACAAAGACTATTTAAATCCAACCTCAAATTAAAGTAGAATTGTCTATATATATATGCTTAATTTCACGTTGCATTTTTAATAATACAAAGACCATATAAATCCAACCTCAAGTTAAGGTAGAATTGTCTAGAGCTTAATATGAATAGTTTGCTAAATTGTAATTCCTCAATTGAAAACAATTTTTATTTAAAAAAACAACATTAACTCCAAAACCCACATTTTATATTTAAATATTAATCATAATAACAAGATATACCAAGAATCTTTAAAAGTCTCAATTAGTGAATGTTTTCCAGATTGTCAAACTTGTTTATTAAGTACCTTAAAATAGCTACGCGGTTTACTTGAGATAGAGCTAGGTGGAAACAATAAATAACATGAGGTATGAGGTGACATATAAGTAAAGTTTGTCTTTTATGAGAGTCGGTTGGTCTCTAAAGTATAGAGGTTTAGGTTTAGTTTCTATTAGTTGTTAGTTTCAATTATGTGAGTTGCATAAACTTTTTCCAGATTATATATCCTTCATATAAATTTGTTATATAATATCTTTTAAATAAATTTATCAAATTATATCATCTTAAATATCCAACCTTATTCCATGAATATGTATTGATGTGTTATTTTATTGTAAATATAAAAATAATAGTGAAATGATTAATATCACTCAAATATATAAGGTTATATTTATTTTATTAGCACAATTACATTAATAAATGTCGCTGATATGCGTTGTAGGTGTCAACTTAATATTTGTTATATTATGAACTTAATATCCTAAATTAAAATATTAATATATCAATTCTAAGATTATAAAGTCAAGGAATCAGAAACCCAAAATATTATTAATTTTATTATCTTAGAAGTTAAGAAACCAATAGGATTAATATTATAA
Source organism: Pinus albicaulis (assembly GCA_034641835.2). Taxonomy (NCBI): domain Eukaryota; kingdom Viridiplantae; phylum Streptophyta; class Pinopsida; order Pinales; family Pinaceae; genus Pinus; species Pinus albicaulis. Next base: position 212,574,356 of record CM076583.1, on the reverse strand, counting down.
ACCCCAAAAGCTGAGAAATCAATGAGATTAATATTATAAACTCAAAGTATGAATAAACCAAGGAATTAATAAACCCAAGGAATAAATATTGAAAATTCAAGTGAATAATAATAAACCAAAGGATTTAATATTTGAAACCCAATGGATTATTAATATTACAAACCTAAGAAATTGATAAACCCAACTCATTAATATTAAAAACCAGTGGGATTTATATTAAAAACCCAAGAGATTATTAATATTACAAACCCAATAATAAATATTCCTCGGGTTTAATATTATTCCCTTGGGTTTACAATATCAATCCATTGGGTTTATAAACCTTGGTTGATATTCATATTGAGACAAACTTTGATACAATATGGCATTGGACCATGGTAGAGAATAATTGACCATGATCGACTTTGTTTGACCAATGTTCACCATTCTTGATCATTATCGACCATAGTTGACCATGATTAATTTCCATATTGAGAAAAATCTTTGTCACAAACCCAAGAGATTAATATCATAACCCTGTGGGATATAAAACCTAATATACATATTATAAACATGAAGATAAACATTAAACCCTAACATTAATATTATAAACCTTAACATTAATATTATAAAACCAAGGGATTAATAAAGCCCAAGGAACGATAAAATCAAAGGAATAACATTGAACCCTAACATTAATATTTAACCATGGGAATATAAACCCTAAGACTAATAAACCCAAGGGATTAAAATTACTAACCTAAGGGATTAATAAACCCAAGTGATTAATATTAAAAACTCAAAGGTATTAATATTAAGAACCCAAGAGATTAATATTATAAACCCTTGGGATTAATATTATAAATGTAAGTGATTATTAATATTATAAACCCAAGGGATTTATATTATAAGCCAAAAGGATTATAAACACAAGGGATTTACGTTAAACCCTACGATTAATATTATAAAACCTATCAATAATTTCATACCCTTACAATATGAACCCTTACATTAATAAACCCAAGGGATTGATATTATAAACCCACGACACGAATAAACCTAAGGGATTGATATTATAAGCCCACAACACAAATAACCCAAGGGATTAATACTAGAAAACCTAAGGGATTAATATTGTAAACCCAAGGCATTAATACTAAAAACCTAAGGGATTAATATTGGGTAAACCCACGAAGTTGGCTTACACTTTTGTGAGAATTGGGGATGGAAATTTTTTTTTCTCAATAATTCGGCCGAACTTTTATAAAAGTTTGGCCGAACTATTCGAGAGTTCAGCCAAACTTTTGAAATTAGTTCAGTCGAACTCATTCTACCGTTTACATTGATGATCTACTGACGACGTGAGAAAACATATCTTTGGCCGGAGATCGGAAAACCGGCAACAAAATTTCAGCCAAAATTTTAAATAGTTTGGCCAAACTTGTGCTTATAAATATATTGGCCCAAAAACCTTAGTGAGTTTCTTATGCACATGTGTCTCGCGTCTGTCTCCGTCTCGCTCTGTTGCGGTCTTTCTGTTGTGGTGTTGAGGTATGTTGTGGTTTTGCTCTGTGTCTGTTGGGGTGCTACAGTTGCAATGTTTTTTTTATTGCTTTTTGTTTTGTTTGATTTTAATTTAATTGTTTTTGTCCGCAGGGAATTTGGTCCTGGATTTGTTCTCGTTGTGGCTTCGTCTGTGAATTTCTACGAATTGATCTCCCGGCTTCGTCCTCGTTTTGGATTTGTCTGCGAATTTCTGTGAATTGATCTCCTGGCTTCGTCCTCGTTGCGGCTTCGTTTGTGAATTTCTGCGAATTTCCAGGTATGAAATCCTGTCATTGAAATCCTGTTAAACATTAAATGGTTAAACTGGGATATGATACCATGCTAATTTTTAACAATGGTATGTTCTATCCTTGCATAAATTACTTCAATGTCCTTTTATTACCCCAATTACAATTCTACTTTAAATAGCAATTACATTAACCATTAGATCAATCTTGATAGTAATTGTATATAGAACATAGAAACTGTCCTCCAAAATCCAAATGACAGTTGATCGACTAAAAGATTCTCAGAAAACCAATTGAAACAACCAAGTGTCACCTCTGAAATCTCTTAGAAAACCCGAATTTAAGCCTCTCCAATTTTGGTCAAGGATCTTGACAATAATTGTAAATAAAACATAGAAATAAAATGAAAATCTCTTAGGAAACCCGAATTTAAGCCTCTACAATTTTGGTTAAGGATCTTGATAGTAATTGTATATAGAACATAGAAATAAAATGTAAAAGACAAAACAGATAAGGGAAAACCCAACAAATCTTCTTCTTCTTAATAGATATAAATGTTTAGAGAGAGAGATAATCAAACTGTCCTGACATTTAAATTGTCCTCCAAAATACAAATGACTATTGAAAATTGTATATAGATAATAATTTTGGTCAAGGATCTTGATAGTAATTGTATATAGAACATAGAAATAAAATGCAAATCTCTTAGGAAACCCGAATTTAAGCCTCTACAATTTTGGAGAAGGATCTTGACAGTAATTGTATATAGAATAGAAATAAAATGCAGAAGACAAAATTAATAACGAAAAACCCAACAGATCTTCTTCTTCTTAATAGATATAAATGTTTAGAGAGAGAGATAATCAAACTGTCCTGAATTTCAAACTGGTAGATAATAATTTTGGTCAAGGATCTTGACAGTAATTGTATATAGAACATAGAAATAAAATGCAAATCTCTTTCTCGGATGCAGGTGAATGATACGGGCAGGTTGACGGTGAGCCCAACACATGACACATGGCCTTGCCACATGGTCATGCATGGGCTCAAGCCGGTGGCATTTATATTCGCCAACTGGTCTCAACACTCCGTCATTAATTTGCCCGAACGTCGATGGGTCTACCACCTTCTAAAAATTCCTCCGCGGCGTTTCATTCTGCCATCTCCCTCCAGCTGCATTTGCCCCTATGTGGTCTCAGACCATAGGGAGGCAATGCAACCTATATAGTTGCCTTACGCTAGCCCCTGGTCACCATCTCCATTCAAAGGCTTCTTCGCCATCTCACGATGAGTTTTTAGCTCACTATCCTACAACTCATAGTGGCAGAGGCCGAGGTCATGCTTCTCAATTGTCTCGCTCTGTCTCTCCAGACGGCACTTCGTCTCTGTGCCACACCACCAACTGCCCCTCCCCACCTCCACCTCATTTGGAGACACGACCTCCTCTACCTAGGGATAACTCTACTCAATTCCACTATACCTATTCTCTGGACCGCCCTCACCTTACTTCCACCATCACCATCAGCTTCAAGGAGGAATATTTCCATGTTGTTGGCCACATCCTAAGGAGAAAGCAAAGAAAATCCACCATTGAATCGGTGCCTCTTCCACTCTCACGTAAGTCTGAAGCCCTTCCAGTCAATAAGGGCGCCCCCTCATCCAGCAACAAAGGAAATGGTAGCAGTAGAAGTAGTTGCAAAAATAGTGATAGCTCATATTGGTCTGGAGAAGAGGGATGCAAGGGTAGTGCATGCACTATTCGCACCACCATAACTGCAGAACCAACGGCTCAACAAACGAATCATGTAGATGAATCCTCTGAACAATAGTCTCATTGTGGAGGAACCACCACCTCAACACAATGACACCTAGCTTGCAGAGGTCTTTTTTTACTGTCATGTTAATTTTCTTGGTCACTATGTTCCTCCTGAATACTTTCATGATACTTAACTATTTTTTGTAGAAAGCTGGTTTCCCCTCTGTGGATAGCTGCAGTATGACTGGTTTCCCCACCTAGGGCAGTCAATATTTTGATTTTTTGACATATAATGCCTCTGTAATTGGCTAGTCCAGCGATTCCAGAGGCCAGTCTTTCCTTGTACATTATGTTACATTAATAGAATTTAGTCTAACTTAGAAAAAAATGAAAATCTCTTAGGAAACCAGAATTTAAGCCTCTGAAATTTTGGTGAAGGATCTTGATAGTAATTATATAGAGAACATGGAAATAAAATGCAGAAGACAAAACAGATAAGGGAAAATCTAACAAATCTTCTTCTTCTTAATAGATATAAATGTTTAGAGAGAGAGATAATAAAACTGTCCTGATTTTCAAACTGTCCTCCAAAATCCCAACGACAATTGACCAAAATATGCTCAAAAAACCAATCAAAACAACCAAGTGTCACCTCTGAAATCTCTTAGGAAACCCGAATTTAACGCTCTCCAATTTTGGTCAAGGGATGCATAGTTGAATTTCCTTCAATGTAGGTCAATAGAGGGTCCAAACCCGCAATTGATAATCCGAGGGCTTCATTCTTTCAGCCTTCAACAACTTGCTCAATATTCCTCTCAAAATATCCTTCTAGAAAAAAGATAATATTTCTTATGCATGCACAATTATAGTAATGTTAAAGTGAACAATTTTTTCTTTATATGTATTTGAGGTATGTTACACTCTTACCTATCATATCAAATAGTTTGGAATCTTTAACCTCCTTAAATATCTATGGTTACTCACCTTCATTCAATATTGGGTAAAAGGTCATGGTCTTACCTTAATTTCTATTCTAATTGCCCTTCCTAACTTTGATTTTCCTTTTAACCTTAGAGACAAACTCAATCATTAAAAATTATAGCCACCCCTTCTAAGGAACTTAGTATGGGTTTTTTAGTGGTTTCCAACCTTATTATGATGTGAGGTGGTGTTTCAAACATGGGAGTAACTTGTGTTTTCATGTGATGCTCACGAGCCATGGTTTCTTCTATGGGTTATAGACGGTTTAGTTCTACCTCCTAAGATAAACTTTCTAAAAAACATGAAATATTCCTTAAAGTCAAAATAGATCTATACTAAGGATTAATATTTATACGTATTTCTACCATATAAATATATGTGTTAAAGAAGAATATGAAATAGCCCTTTTTACACTTGGCTTGGCTCTTAGGTACATATACTGGTGGGTTTGGGAATGTGGTTCACATGAAAAGTAATAGGGAATGTATTTAGTGGAAAATTTTTATAATATTAGTACTCAAACAATGAGAGAGAGAAAAAACCTTTTATATTCAATGTAAAACACAACATATAATTGTCATATTTTCCCTTCTTTCCAACTTAGTGTACATCCTTTTAGAAAAATCCCTTTTAATGAAGCAGATATATCCATAGTGATCCACTGATATTTTTTTCACCAACAACTATTCCATTTTGGATTTATATATCTCAAAACTATGCTCATTGAATTTATGCAACTATATCTTTAAAATACTAAAGTATTTTATTTCACCATAGGAATAAATTCGATATATCTCCCATTCTAATGGGGTCTATCACATTTCAAGAGAAACACAGTAGCCATAAAAGTTTCCCATTGAAACCAAAAGTAATTTGATGCAAAACATAGGTTTTAACTGTATATAGTTGATTGTTTGAAATATATTCTTAATAAAATGAAAAATATTCAATGTACAACACATGCACATTAACATATAATTGTGATATTTTCCCTTCTTTCCAACTTAGTCCTTCCTTCTAGAAAAATCCCTTTTAATGAAGTAGATATATCCATATTGATCCACTGATATTTGTTCACCAACAACTATTCTATTTTGGACTTATATATCTCAAAACTATGCTCATTGAATTTATGCATATATATCTTTAAACTACTCAACTATTTTATTACACCATAGGAATCATTTCTATATATCTCCCATTTTAATGGGATCTATCACATTTCGAGAAAAAACATTAGCCATAAAAGTTTCCCATTGAAACCAAAAGTAATTTGATACAAAACATAGGTTTTAACCTTATATAGTTAATTGTTTCAAATAGATTCTTAATAAAATGAAAAATTTTCAATGTAAAACACATGCATTAACATTCAGTTTACTCAAGAAACCCAAAATAAGAAGATCATTTTTTTCATTAGTATATTAATTTTTAGAAGATCAGACACACACACATACATATGTTTGTATGTATATATGTATATATCCCACGACAATTATAAACTACCAATCCATTACCTTGGATCAGATAAAACTTTAGTTCTTTAACTAAAATTGTAGAACCATGGGGTAAACTACCATGCACTAGAAAAATGCTAAAAGAAAAAACCATGTGATGAAAACCATCATAAAGGGATATTTTTTTTTCCCAAAAACGTTTTTTTGGGGCACTACCCCTGAACACCTATGTGTGGGGAATTTTTCGTCTATATGAAACCCTAAAGTGGCGGTCCTTTCCTCCTATTTTATTCCAATCACTATGCTTAGAAAAATATATAGTGCATGGGGGTATTCACATAAAGAATATAACACATACCAAACATCCAATAATTCTCCTTAATGTGACGATCAATGTTGCAATGGTTAGAATTATTTCTACTACCCTTGCATGGATGTGTAGTAGCTATTGTATTCTTATCCTCCTATTTCCAGTTCTTATTCCCCTCCTTCAAATCTTGTTGGTGCTATTTTTTCTTCAAACCACTTAAGTAACATTTATTTTTGCCTATCGTTTCTAGATAATGTGCGTATACACATGGCTCATACATTATCCTTAGCTTGGAAAGAATCACTTGTTTTTGTAGATGGTTATATAGACCCCACATATGCTTAAGGAGTACTTTTGGGCTCTTGGGAAAGATATCCAATAATATGACCATATTTTTTTACTTAGTACACTCTTATACACCCTTATGTGTATGTAAAGTAGTGTGAGTGATTCCACGGGTCCTCTACACACTTCATAGGGTATAACACGGATAGGTAGTGTTAACTTCTACAAGTTCTATAGGCAGAGTCTATAGAGGGCGAGGTAGCCTATGGATCTCATCTTTTATGAAAGGTGACATATCCAGTAAATGCCCTACAGTCAATCTCTGGAATAGATCTAAATATAAGTTCTTCATTTTAATATCCATAAACCATAGCCACTTTAAGGCAAACTGTTTACATGTGTCATTTCTCCACTAAATTCTTAGGAAAAGTTTTTAAAGAATACATGTCATGTTGGCTTTCTTCGATTAAATTTAAAGAATGTTTTTTGTAAGCCTAAAAATTGAACCTAAAGTGGTTGAACTCTCATAGGATTTTTAACTTCCATAGGAGTTTAGTTTGTATGTTGAGTGTTAACTTTTACAAGTTCTAAAGGCAGAGTCTGTAAAGGGCCAGGTTGCCTCTAGATCTCATCTTTTATCAAAGGTGACATATCCAATAAATGCCCCTACAGTCAATATCTGTAATATATGTAAATATAAGTTCTTAATTTTAATATCCCTAAACCACTACCACACTAAGACAAACCTTGCACATGTGTCATTTCCCTTCTCCCATAAAATTTTAGGCAAAATTTAAGGCATGTTTAATTTCTATTTCATTTCTCCCACAAACTCATAAAGGTGTGACTTTTGACATAACTAGTTGTTTTAGTAAGTGAATAAAATAATTTTGCAAACCATGCAAATGTCATTTCTCCCACAAACTAAAGACTTCCTCCCATTAATTCAAGGCAAACTTTAAGGCCTAAAAACTGAACGTTGTTTTAGTAAGTGCATAAAATAATTTTGCAAACCATGTAAATGGCATTTCTCCCACAAACTAAAGGCTTCCTCCCATTAATTCAAGGAAAAATTTAAGGCCTAAAAACTGAACCTAAAGTGGATGAACTCTCATAGGATAGTATCCCCAAACTCAAGGCTTTCCCCCATTAATTCAAGGAAAATTTTAATGCCTAAAAACTGAACCTAAAGTGGCTGAACTTCCATAGGATTTTAGTTTGTTGGTTGAGTCTTAACTTCTACAAGTTCTAAAGCAGTCTGTAAAGGGCTAGGTAGCCTCTGGATCTCATCCTTTCTTAAGGCATGTTATTGAACTAGATGTGATTTATGCCATAATTTTAAGGAAAAAATTCATGCAAACCATGAATGAACCATGTATATGTGTCATAAATCTCCCTTAAACTCTAGGCAATCCAATATTTAACGCATCTCATTTCTAGATGTGAATTCTACCATAAAATTTAAGTCAAAATTTAAGATGAACCATGCACATGCCATTTATCTCATGCGCATGTGTCATTTCTCCCATGCATTTGCAATAAATTTCAATTTAATATATTTTTATTAAAAAAAAAATCAGGGATAATAAAATCCACTAAATATGGTTGAAAAATGGAAATTATGCACAGATGTTTCTTGCTATCCCAATATAGGGAAAGTAGTGATTACATATGTGATTTCCAATATTGTGACTAAGAAAGTCATCCAAAGTAAAATGAATATACCGGGAAGAACAACAAACAACGAGGCATATTATATTGCATTGATAGAAGGCTTGAGAACAACTATGGAGTATGGATTAAATGGAATTGTAGTTTTCACCAATTCTGAACTTGTGTGCAACCAGATGAATGGTGTGTACTAAGTTAAGAAGGAGAGGTTAAAAGAACTACATGGAATAACAAACAATATTGTTAGTCAATTTCATTTTTTAGTATAAGACATTATACAAATGTGAATAATATGTCTGTTGATCTATTGCGTGGGGCAATGCCAATTCAGGATTCATCTATCAAAGATGAATTAATAGATGAATTATAATTATACAGGGAAATTCCAATGCAAGATTCATCTCTCAAAGATGAATTTTTTTGAGACGCTCTTCTTCAAAAATTCAAGACTTATCTCTCAAAGATGAATTAGTTTTGAGACACTCTTCTTCCAAAATTCAAGATTCATCTCTAAAAGATGAATTAGTCTTGATACGCTCTCCTTCAAAATTGATTGATGGAAATTGTAACATATCTTGGATATGTGTGTGTTTTGTACTTATAAATGCGTATTTTTTAATGACCATGTGTTTTTTTCAATTATATACCAAGTGTGCTCCCACCACGCCATGTAAAGCGCAACTTTGTGAACTTCACATTTGCAATAAGTGGTGAACTTCAAATTTTTATAAAATTAAAATGTGGGGACTTCAACATTTTTTTGTTTAAATAGAGTTTCACACTTCTTTTTTAATGACCAAGTTTTCTCCCACCATGTAAAGCGCAATTTGGTGAACTTAACATTTTTATAAAAAAAAATTCTTAAATTGAGTATCACACATCAATTAGTGCTTTGAAAGTTGTATTTTACATAATTTGTGTACACTATATTACATTAATTTTTTGAAATTTATTTTGAATTTATTTTTAATAGTAATTTAAAAAAATAATTGTAAATGTCCACTGTAGATATATATATCTTGGAGGATGAACAAAGAAGATCAACAAAATCCCATATCTCTATGAGAGAGGGGGATTAGGGATTGAGGGCTGTTCATGGTATTTAAATATAATCTTAAGTCTCCATACATATACATACATGTGTGTACATATGGAATTGATTTTTTTTATAAATTTTGTGAGTTAAATTGGTTATTAATAAGTTTTATTTTTTATTTTTTAGGAGCGAAGAGGAGAAGGGTGTCTACTCCATCAATGGAGCATGCCCATGGTTCACACAATTGTGGTATGTTTCACGCAATTTAATTAATAAATATGTACATTTATTCATACATATGAATGTATTTTTGAATTGATTATAAATTCATATTTGTTTATGAAGCTTCTCTCGTGTCTCGTGTGGTTGGTGGTGGTTCAAATTTCCTTAGAGGGCTATCAGTAAGTGCTAGTGGGTTGCATGAAGGTGGTGATATGTATTCCCCTAGAGGCCAATCAAAATATGGCCATGTTGGTTCTCAACCAATCGGTGGTTATGCTGGTTCTCAGCAGGGTCGTTCTGGTTCTCAACAGTATCAGGGTGGGAAAGATGCTAGCCAACCACATTGAGGTGGCCATCAATTTGAATATTTTTTTCATTCAATTTGTACAAATTTGTTTACATGTGTTTTTTTAATATACAAAATTTTATATATTGATACAGAGGCTGAAAATGTTGCTCCAAATGTTGCTAAAAAAATACATAGGGCAGAAGACGTTATTCAAGAAGAAGGTTCTCCACCAACCATGACTTATCCGGTCGACATTTCTGATATACCTTGGGGAGAAAACATATAATAATGCACCTTATAAAGGTGTCAACATCTTCAAGAAAAATTGCATAGGGATCTCGTGGCTTTGACTCTACCTGCTGAGAGTCGAAAAAGCTTGGAAATTGTTACACACTATTTAGGTGAACTAGTAGATGTGTACCGAAAGCTTGGACCAACCACTGATAGTTTTGTAGAAGTCATGAGAAAAATAAAGGAAATCATGATGGGTCTCGATAAATGGGAGGTTGTTAAACAAAGAGTTACAAAAGATATGGCCAAGTATATGTTGAATTTCAAAAGAGGGCTGAAAATAAAGATGTTGAAGGTGAAATATTTCAAGCACCCTAATATAGCTCACTATTTGTTATATAGACACCTTGCGGCCTATGGAAGACTCCCATGGAACGATGAGGATCCACTTTATTTTACAAAATTATTTTATGCAGAATTATTTTTGGAAATGAAACCCAATTACAATGACCTTCTCTCTAAATTTTTTGGTCCTGGGAAAGGTCGATTGTGTGACGGTAGGTGTGCTAGGCGTGATGTTGAATTTCCTTGCCCTGAGCCACCATTGGTTAGTCAACATTTTCATGTCGAAAATTTGCGGTCAAAGATGGAAACCACTTCTCAAATTAGTTGAAAATCAAGGGATGCCATCATTGAAAATGTTCACAGTGGATTGGGTGGAGTCGATGTTTTTCTGAATCGACAAATAGCACGTGAGAATGCACGCGCTAATTTTGTGTATTATACATATGAAGAGATTGACAACATGAGTGTTGAAGATCTCAAAACATATGCAAAGAATTTTTGCAATGGTTGGCAGGACCTAATTGTTCATGAGGAAGAGGGCATGGGAACAATATGTGTTAATGGTTAGGGTTCAATTATTTTAACACATTTACAATTTGTAATAAATATATATATACGTACATTTGTTTGTATACATTAATCTAACAAAAATGTATCATTATATGTTAACACCATTTGCAGTTCTCACACTTGATGAATGAAGAAAATGTTAGTATCACGGTTGGAGCCTCTGGTTCAAACAATCAAGATGGGTCTCACCATTAATCATACAATCAATATGGTTCTCACCATCAAGATATGTTGGAAAATTTTAGTGTTTTTTAAGTGAACATGATCATGTACAATTATTTTTTATCTGTTATTATATATATCGAAACATGATGAGATATTTTTAAAATAAATAATTATGCACACTTGTACATGTACATATATATATATAATAAAATGTTTTAACATATTCCGATTCCATCTGATGTTTTTGGGATGGCAATTATACCTTCTTCTTCTTTGGGAGATGTACCTTCTACTTCCTTAGGAGATGTGCCAAATCCACAATCACAAGTATTGACAATTTTTCACTTTTAAAATTTATGTTTTTAAGTTATATATTCCACCTCAAAAAGTTCCATTAAAAAATGAGATATATCTATATCTTCAGTTATTTTAATTCTTTTGAATTTTACGTTTTTGGGGATTTTCTTTCTGAACCACTCTTAGGAGATGTGCCAAATCCACCAACACAAGTATTCAATTTTTCACTTATATATATATGTGTGTGTGTGTGTGTGTGTTTTTAAGTTATAAGTTATAAATTGAAGTTTAAAAGTTTTATTATAAATTGAGATCTAGAGATTTTGAGTTATTTTAAATTTTTTGAATTTTAGGTTTTTAAGGTTTTCTTTTGGAGCCTCTCTTAGGAGATGTGCCAAATCCAGCAGTAGAAGTATTCAAATTTTCACTTAAATATATGTTTTTAAATTATAATTTATAAGTTTTTTACATGAAGTTCTATATATTCTCACTCAATTTTAAAACATCAAATTTTAATGTTTGTACACATTGTGTACGGGTGCCCCATGCTTTGCAGGATAGCTCGAGGATTGAGACTTTGCTGGGAAATACACTGCATCCATTTGTATTTGATGGATGATTCACATGCACACGTGCAACATTATAGTTTCAATAGATTTAGTCTTAAATTTACTTTTTTATATATCTAGTCTTATCTAGATGCAGTCATATATAACTTGATACTGGATACTTGTGAGATCTACAAATTTTGGACATATTTTATGTGAACTACATTTGGTACATGTGAATGTGATATATAATGTTTTTAAAACTTAAGTTTTGGATGGTTGAACTACATTTGGCATGTGAAGTAATGTTACAATGTTATATATAATTTGTTTTGTTATTAAAACTCAAGTTTTGGATGGTTGAACTACATTTGGCATGTGATGTAAAGTAATGTTGTGTTAAATAATTTGTTTTGTTTTTAAAGTGTTATGGTTGAACTACATTTGGCATGTGAAGTAATGTTACTTGATACTTGATACTTGTGATCTATAATGTTTTGTTTCTAAAAATTTTTGATACTTGTGATCTATAATGTTTTGTTTTTATAACTCAAGTTTTGGATGGTTGAACTACATTTTTCATGTGAAGTAATGTTGTGTTATAAGTTGTTTTGTTTTTAAAATTTAAGTTTTGGATGGTCAAGAATACATTTGGCATGTGAAGTAATGTTGTGATCTATATTAATGTTTTTCTTTTGAAAAAATCAAGTTTTGGATGGTTGAACTACATTTGGCATGTGAAGTAATGTTGTGTTATAATTTGTTTTGTTTTTAAAACCTAATTTTTGGATGGTTGAACTACATTTGGCATGTGAAGTAATATTGTGATCTATATTAAAATGTTTTTCTTTTGAACTAGATTTGGCATGTGAAGTAATGTTGTGTTATAATTTGTTTTGTTTTTAAAACTTAAGTTTTGGATGGTTGAACTACATTTGGCATGTGAAGTAATGTTGTGATCTATAATGTTTTGTTAAATTAAAACTTAAGTTTTGGATGGTTGATCTACATTTGGCATGTGATATAATTTTAAATGTTTTTATTGGATAATTGAACTACAATTGGCATGGCATGTGAAGTGATGTTGTGATATAATCAAAAATATTTTAAAACTGAATTTTTGGATGGTTGAATTACATTTGGCATGTGATTATGATATTATGTTTTGTTTTTAAAATTCAAGGTGTCGTTTTCCAAACAAAAAAAAATTCACATGAATATATGTACATGTAGACATTATTTTACACGTGTTTGAATATATATGTTAAAATGATTGAAGTACAATACATATTGATGTCTCTCTCTCTCTCTCTCTCTCTCTCTCTCTCTCTCTCTCTCTCTCTCTCTATATATATATATATATATATATATATATATATATATATATATATATAAACAATCATAAGATTCTAGGTCTTGTTAGATGTGTCAAACAATCATAAAATTTTAAAAATGCATTCTATAATGTATATATATCTAGTACGTGCAACATTTTTCATCAATGCACATAGAAAAGCTACTTGAATAGTTAATTTCTTTCTAGAACATATATATCGAGTACTTCAACACTTTTCATCAATGCCAATAGAATTTAGCTACTTTCAGTAAATTGCATATATATATATATATATATATATATATATATATATATATCCAATACATGCAACATTTTTAATCAATTCATGTATAGAAAAGATACTTTCAGTTGATACTAGTGTGCATGTACCAAAATAATGTACATGTGCAAACACTTGCATAGATAACACAATAAGGCAACTCAATTTTTAGTTGAGTTTTGGAAGTTCTAAAACATGAATCCAAAGAGAAGAAATTGTTAGGCTGAGTTCAATCGAAAAAATTCCAATGGAATGTCATCTTCAATCATCTAGTTCATGATCAAAATTTTACATTTTCCATTTCTTAATTCGTTTTTTTCTTTGATTGAACCTCTATCAACTTTATGCATCTTCGGACACCAAGCGACTGTATTGACAACTTATGACATCAGGTTCATAGTCTTCAACGTAAGAAAAATCCCTACTTTGATTATTTTTTCTGAAAAAATAACCTTTCAGTATAATAGATTCTGTTTCATATGGAAACCCGCGATCATTATAGTTTTCTAATAATTTCATTTTTCATTTAGTGCAACGCATCAAATAATACTTCACATTTTCACCGTTGTCAGTTGGTGCAATTACAAAAAAAACATCTCCTTCACAATAAAACAAACTTAACAAACTTATGTATTTAAATTTATTTCTAGATCTCTATCATTTTAAAGCAATTCAAATGTTACTTTCTCTAACAAGATCAAAAACTCGATCACCATCAGATGATATTGTAGTCTCCTCTGATTGCATTTCCTCAAACATTGCAACAGACATTTTCCCCTTTGTATTTAGCTCTGTATATTTCCAATCTTTTACATACATTTTGTTTTCACAAACGTCATTGGATTCTATGTTGTCTATGCAAACATGACAAAAACAAGAATATTTTCTTTTATCCAATGCAAACACATTTGTGGACAAATTTGTTTTAATTGAATGCAATTTTTGAGTCAATTTTATTGTTTCAACGCCATTTCCAATTGATCTATCTACATCTTCATTCCCAATATGCCAAAAAGACCTATATAAGGAAAATTCAAAGAAAAATGTAAATATGATATCAAAATACCATCAAATATAATCATTGTGATAAATGTAAATTATTTAAAATTAGATATCCAATAAAAATTAAATTGAATGTACCCTCGCACTTCCCTTGATCTGTTAGTCTCATGGCTTAGAGCTGTGATGCACCATTGAACAAATTCTTTAGCGTCCACAAGTCAGTTTGCAGAGGGGTTCATTTGATATCTTCGAAGTGCTCATTTTATGCATGCCCCTGCACTGTCATGTTCTCCTTTTCCATGTCTAGTCTCAAATAAATTCCAACAATGTTTAATGCAGGTTTTCTTATAAAGACAACACAGCCAAAAGAATTATTGTGAATATTTGAATTGACCTGCGCATCCATCTGACCATATCCAATGTCCATCAAATTTTATTCCATGGCTTTTCAAGGAGTCATAAATCTTTCCAAAACAATTTTGTACAAAATATGTATCATGTGTACAATTGTCATTAATATAAAAGTGATATTCTTTAATAACATGTTGATTTTCACTGGTGCTTTCTATATGATCAATGTTTTGTTCAACATATCTATCTAGAATATGAACGAGCATGGAGACTTGGTCAAAATGATAGTATTCACTCTGAATTTCTTTTTGTGGAACAAATCTTTAGTTTTCTGCAAAATCAATTACTGACAAAATGGTCCCTGGTTGAAAAACTTCACGGGATTTTTTGAATTGCAAGTCTTGCCATCGAGATCTATGGGAGTGCTTGGTGTATTTATAATTTTCTACCTCAAAATTTCTCAAAAAATCTATCACATAAATTTCTTCCTCTTGTAATTCAATTCTTTTAGCACTATTTTAACCTTGAACCAATGTATGGATATATTCATATCTCTTCCATTTAACTTTCATGTTGGACAATGATTGATCATTTATATCAATATGATATTTGTTTTAAAAATTAGTCAAATTTCCACAATCATCACATTTTTTACCACCAGCACATTTCTTTTCGTAAAATAATTCATCGCTTTCTTTTTCACATAGAATTTGAGATATGAAATCACAGATAGTGGAAGGAGGAGGTGAATCTTTCCAAAATGTTCTACCAAAATTAAGGAATGTGTCATAATATAACTCAAATTCCACATGATAACAACAACAACAAGTGTCGCATACGGTGATAGGTTTTAAATACCATGGTTTTTGTTGAAAAAAAGCACTGATTGAGACATGAATTTCATGATTCTCTTCTTTGAACTTGTTGAAAAACTCTATCTAAGAGGTTTCCAAGAAATGTTTTTCATGTTGTTTGTACTGATTGCATGCTATTCTTCTTCGCATCACATCCCTTGCATTTGGCAAAACACATGAATTTTTCTTCCAATATTCATATATTGTTTTTTTTTTTAATTTTAGCCAAGTCTATATTTGCATGGTTGCCTAAAATAGCTCTCCAACAAGCGAGTTCATCATTTACATCTATTTGCAATTGAAATTTCTGATGTTTGTGCAAAGTTTTTCGTGAGGTTCCTAATGCTCATGCCATAGATTTTACCAAGTGATTCTCTTTAGTACTTGATGAAACCACTGCCATATGTATTGCTCTACGTACAAATGAAACATTTTTCTTTCTAGATTTTCTAATTGAATTTATAGCACTATTTCTATTTTGTATCACATTTTCCTTCATTTTTTTAACTTTTGTTGATTTTTGAATACCCAATAAATTCATAGCTTCTTTTAATTTCCTTAATGATAGGAGACCTTTCAAAATTGGGGCTTGAATTGTCACATTTTACTTTATGAAGTACGTATCAAAAATGTGTTTAACATGATATCTTATAACATGGTCATCTCTTTTATCTCAATATGTGTGAGTGTCAACATTTTCTAACATCTCATCATCGACATTGATTTCATCTGTACATATTCAAATGAATAACACATAATAAGTTTACATATTCAATAAAAAACTAAATTAATAAATATATTATCAATCATAATATAATATATATATATCATTCAACATATATATATATATATATATATGTATATATATATATATATATATATATATATATATATATATATACACACAGATTGTGATTAGTTCAGCTACTTAATTTCTTTCAACATTTTCACCATATTTAATCATTGGTTCAATATCTCTTTCACTTTCTCTTTCAAAATTTTCTATCTCATCATCAATGTTTTGAGGAATATCTCTCTCTATTTACATTGCAAAATATTTTTCAAATTAGTTCATCAAATAAAAATTAAGCTTCACATTTTAAACTAGGAAAATTTTAAATATCAAATTCATAATATTTACATTTACATACCTGCTTCAACTTCTAGTTGAGGTTTATTTTCCCTTTCAATATTTGAGAGTGCTTCTCTCTTGCTTTTTCGATATTTTCTAGTCTCTTCTCTATGTTCCTCAGGGTCTCTTTTTCGATCATATTTTCTTGCGCAATTCCTTCGGTTTCCCATGATAATAGAGTATGAAGTTCAAAAACTTTCCTTCAAAAATTTAGACAAAATCTCCATTAAAAAAAACATCAAAAAATATTTAATTTAAAAAACCTCATTTTAAAAAGTTTGCAAAAAATACATACTTCGATCCAAAACACTTTAAAAAATCCAAGAAAAAAATGTCTTATAAAAATGAAACAAAGCTCAAAATATTTCCTTCCAAGTCCTACAAAAAAATTTCATTTAAAAAGTTAGACAAAAACTCATTTTAAAAAATCATTATAAAAGATTTACTTCAACCCAAAAAACATACTCTAAAAAAATGTCACTTCAAAAAATACCTCCAAAAAATGTTCATTGAAAATTAATTCCAACTTGTTAAAAAATACCGCTTTAAAAAATACTTTCAAAAAGCCTTTAAAAAAAGATCACTTTAAAAAATACCTCCAAAAAATGTCCTTTGAATATTAAGCCTAAAAAGATTCCTTTCGAAAATAAGCCTCAAACCTCTAAAAAAAATGAAAATTAAGCCCAAATCCATACCTTCAAAAAAAATGTAGCCCAAAAAACATCCAAACAAAGTATCACATACCTCCAAGAAATTTCCTTTGAATGTAATTTCCTTTGAATGTACCTCCAAGAAAAGTCCTTAAACCTAAAACAATCCTTTGCAAAAATGTCCTTTGAATGTACCTCCAAGAAAATTCCTTAAACCCAAAACAATCCTTTGCAAAAATGTCCTTCGAATGTACCTCCAGGAAAAGTCCTTAAACCCAAAACAATTCTTTGTGAAATTAGACTAAGATCTTTGCAAAATCAGACTAAATGTGTGAAAATAATGAATGCTTTCGCAACAATTTATATTGTCACAATTTTTTTTTTGGAGGGGCTTTGTGGTAGTTTCCGGCCAATGGAAAGTTAGGTAAAAGTTCGACTGAACTTTTATAAAAAATTTGGCTGAAATTTTATGTCGATAGACTTGACGTCCCGTCGATGCAAAAAATAATTCAGCCGAACTTTTTTAAGAGGTCAGCTGAACTAACACGTTTGCAATTATGCAGAGCCAAGCTCTGAATAAATATATTCAACTTTGGACTAATTAAAATCCATGAAACATTCTGAATTAACTGTCAGAACCAAGACAATAATTTTCAGAATTCAATATACTTTCAGGAAATATAACTTTTATGAAATTTCATAAATATTTATTAATTTTAATTAATTTTGTAATAAAACGGGTGCAAACAATTTCTGAAGGTCATTATGATTTGGTGAAATCATAATTTGTAATATTCCCAAATTTTCACCTGATATTTGGGATATTCGAGTTCTTAATTTTATTAATGAATTAAGTAAATAAAAGGGTGGAGGGACCCATAATCCTCAAGATGAATAAATATCCACTTTTTATGTGTGAATTTGGATTAATTAAGCCTAGATCTACATAATGAGGTAGTGGAGCCACCACTAATATGTATGGAATTGGAGATCATGTCTCATTTATGAGATAGATCATGGAGGTTGACACAATCAACTAAGATATTGGAAGAGATCAAACAAAAGATCATGAAGCATTCATGATGAGATGATGGAGGAAGTTGTGCAATTAATGCACACATGAAGTATAAGATGTACATTGCACCTAGACATGATGAATGACTTGGATAGACAATGCAGTCAAACATGGAGGACCTTGTCCACATGCACATTTCAGTTTAGATGAGGGCCAAGGCATGGGAAGGCTCAAACACTATATAAAGAATATTAAGGCAAGAATGAAGATATTCTTGAGATTATTGATGTTGAGGATCTGTTTAGATTTGGAATTTTCATGTGACATTCCATTGCTTTCTTGGGTTGTTTAGCAAAGATTGCAAGTGTTGTTTAGCATAGGGTGTTCTTGGTCAGGAATCCCACCTCTTTCATTGAGTAGCTCTTGAAATAGTATTGTACTTCATTCTACATCAGGCATTGGTGCAAATTATATTTTCCTACTTTCTGCAGAACATTCATTTTCATAAATTGTAGATTTCTAAAGATGAGTTTGGAAGGTGGAGGTTGTCTTAAGTATTTTAGCTGGAGAACTAGTGAAGGTTTATTCCTATCACCTTGGGCTTGAAGATCAACATTCCCAAAGCTTCATTTAAGATCTGGCATCAGGCCAAAAGTTATTGACCTCCTAGCAGCAGTAATCCCTTCAGGAATTACACTGTCCATTATTGCAGATCCAAAAGAGGAAGGAAGTTTCTATCATTTCATCTAGTAATCCTATGAGGGATCATCCCCTCACCTTTCCATCAGTATTTCCATCATCCTAGAGTCTATTGCAACATATTTCAATAGGCATAGAGCCTCTCTTTCCCTTACATCGCAGTTTTTATGAGTAGTTGTGTTGCAGCAGCTGTAATCATCATTGGAGGATTGAGAAGCTAGATCTAGAGCTTCTAGCTCTGAAGGAGGGATCAACCCTTCAATATTAGATATGATATTGTGGCATATTTCAGCCATCTATGTGACAGATCTAGTTGGAGATCTGTAATCCTAGCAGATTAAGGATCAAACTCTAGGAGGGTGATTTTCCAAAGTTGTAGATCTGGAAAATCCTTTTTGGGTTATCTTGGGAACCCATCACATTGGCCAGATCTTGAATCTTGGCATCATCAGATATCTTGAGCTCCCTAGATCTGCATTTTCCTTTGTAGCATTTACATGTCTATCAAGAGCAGCAAGGACAATGCAGTATTGCTTTTGTAAGCTCACCAGTTACGCAGTGCTAGTTGCAGCACCATTGTATGGTGATTGTAGGCCTTCTCTTGGGCTAGATCTACTCATTTTCTAAACATTCTATAACTGATTATTCTCCATATAATAAAATGGCTTAGCTTCTCTGTAAATTCTGATGTTGTCTTGAGATTTGTTGTTTACTTAGTTGCAGTTCTTATATTGTGTTTAAGTATTACTGCATTCTCACTTTTGGGATATTACATAATTTTTTATCTTCCAAAATACACTATAAAAAAAATTGAGAAAATTATGGTGCATTACATTGGTCCGTTGTCTGTAATGGGTAGTTTTAAGATTTTTATTTTATAACTTATATGTTAAGAAATTTCGTGCATCGCGAAACATATTCAAAATATGCAGTTTTTCATATAGGACCAGTTCAAAAAATTCTAGTAATTATGATATGCATCAGTTGGCTTTGTAAATATAATGAAACCAAAGTAGACTCTATCTAGATTGTTGTAACACGTTTTGTTTCTCAAAAACACAAAGTTTCAAAGAATGCAGGAGTGCGTATTAACATGACTTCTTATGAATCCTTTGATTGTTAAAAAACACACACTCAAAGAAATGCTAAGTTCACATCTCAAATGTGTATAAAAAAATTCCAAAAAATAAGTAATAGAAAGCTAATAAATTTTCTGACAACTTTGATTTTTATTGCAAAATAAATTTCTAAACAGAAAATTTGTTTTGGCTTGCAGAAAGGTGAAGAATAGAAAAAAATGAAATTTTTTCCTCAAAAAAGGGCAAAAAGTGTAACCCAACTTCACATTTTCACTCTATTGTAAACCCAAAGATAAATATCATAAACCCTGAAAATAACACGGTTGACCACTGTTCATTTTCATAGTGATACAATCTTTGTCACAATGCAACGCTAGACCATGGTTGACCATGATTAATTTTCATATTGAGAGAATTTTTGTCACAATGTGGCGTTGGACCATAGTTGACCATGGTGGACTATGGTTGATTTTCATATTGAGACAATATTAGTCACAATGTGACATTGGTAGGGAAAATTTTAGGGGCTAATATTTGCAGGTGGACTAATTTTCCATGTTTTTTTCCAAAAAAATGATTCATTAATTTCCATTTTTTCTAAAAATGATTCGCCCAAATTTTATAGTATAAAATTATTTTACTTTAAAAGTCACCAAAAACTCATGTAGAATATATAAAATTATTAGAAGTTTGAATATTTGTACAAAAATATCACCAAACATTTTAGAGATTTCAAATTATGGACTTGTGATATTTGCCAAAGTTTCTCAACTTTAAGAAACAATTTCATCCTTAAAAGTTTCCCTGAACGTTGGACCATGGTTCACCATGTATGACCAAGGTTGGCACAATGTGACGTTAGACCATTAGAAAATATTTTTCACAATCTGATCATGGTTATTGATCACAGTTAACCATGATTAACCATGGTTTATTTTCAGATTCAGACAATATTTGTCACAATGCGACATTGGAACATGGTTGGCCATCATTAATTTTCATATTGACACAATATTTTTTGCATTGCGACGTTGGACCATGGTTGACTATAATTTATTTTCATATTGAGATAATTTTTGCCACAATGTGATGTTGGACCATGGTTGACTATGGATGACCATGGTTATTGACAATTAATGGCTATGATTAACCATGGTTGATCTTCATATTGAGCAATCTGTGTTAGAATGAAACGTTGGACCATGATTGAACATGGATGATGATGGTTTACCATGCTCAATGTTCATATTGAGAAAATATTTGTCGCAATGTGACATTGGACCATGATTGACCATGATTGATTTTCATATTAGACAATCTTTTTCATAATGCGGTGTTGGACCATGGTAGACCGTGGTAGACCATGATTGACCATGGTTGACCATGGTTGATTTTCATATTGAGACAATCTTTGTCAGAATGTAACATTAGACCATGGTTGACCATGGATGATGATGGTTGACCATGCTTGATATTCATATTGAGAATTAAATGTTTGCGGCAATGTGACGTTGGACAATGATTAACCATGATTGATTGTCATATTAGACAATATTTTTCATAATGTGGTGTTGGATGATGGTAGACCATGGTGGACCATGACTGACCATGGTTGATTTTCATATTGAGAAAATCTTTGCCACAATGCGATATTGGGCCATGGTTGTTGAAATGTGACATTGGACCATGAGATAACCATTTTCACAATGCGGCCATGGTTATTGACCATGGTTGACCATGATTGATTTTCATATTGAGAAAATATTTCTCACAATACAACACTGGACCATGGTTGATATTCATATTGATGCAATCTTAAAACCTAACATTAAATTTATAAACCTTAGTATTAGTTTTATAAAACCAAGGGATTAATAAACCTAAGGGATTAATATTTAAAACCGAAGGAACTATAAACCCAAAGGAATAACATTAAACCCTAATATTAATAAACCCAAGGGATTATAATTTAAAACCTAAGGCATTAATAACCCCAAGGGATTTATATTAATTAATATTGAGAACCCAAGAGATCAATATTATAAACCCAAGGAATTCATATTATAAACCTAAAGAATTATAAAGATAAGGGATTTCTATTAAACCTTATGATTAATATTATACAACCTATCAATAATATTATACCCTTATATAAATAAAGTTAAGGGATTGAAATTAGAAACCCAAGACACAAATAAACTGAAGGGGTTAATAATAAAAACCCAAGACAATAATATTAAACTTAAGGGATTAATATTGTAAACCCAAGGAATAAACCCAAAGATAACTATTATATACCCTAAATCAAACGTGGCTAACCATGGTTTATTTTCATATCGAGACAAACTTTGTCACAATGCGAAATTGGATCATGGTTGACCATGATTGATTTTTAATATTGAGTGGATTTTTGTCACAATGTGGCGTTGAACCTTGGTTGACCATGGCTGATTTTCATATTGAGACAATTTTTGTCACAATGCGATGTTGTACCATGGTTCAACATGGATGACCATAATTTTTCACTCAAACAATCTTCATCATAATGTGACCATGTTTAACCATGATTGACTATGCCTGACCATGGTTGATTTTCATATTGAGAATGCAACATTGGACCATGGTTGACCATGGCTAACGATGGTTGAAAAAGGTTAACAATGGTTAATGATGGAGCCACTCAAATACATAAGGTTATATGTATTTTAAATTGAATTATATGATCCTCATGATAAGATCAAAAAAATTATAAAATAAATCCTTTGAATTTCTTAAACCACCCATATGTTGTATGATTAATACTTAAATAAACACTAACATGAAAAGAAAATTCCCTAAATACTTGTTAGTTGTTTTTTGTTAAATAAATATATTTAAATATATTAAAATATTAGAAAATTTATTTAAGTGTATTATATCTAATAATTGAAAGTAATGAGTTTTTCACTATTATATAAGATTCAATTACTATGAGGGCTTAGCCTAGAACTATGCGATAGACTTAGGTAGCCTAGCCTAGGGCCACAGGAAAGTGTGAGGTAGTGATTGACCATATGGTTTTCTTCTTCAAAATAGTAATATTTATATCTATCATCGATAAATCCCCTATATTCCTAAACAAAACACAAGAGATAGTAGAAAATAATTGAAAATCATAAAAACATAGTAGCATTCATGAGATGACCATTACATAAAGTAGATTTATTTTAGACTAACTAGCCTAATAAAATTGATGCGTATGAAATCTAGTTTGCTTTCACTTTGCTAGCATGCGATCCTCCTAAAAAAGGATTAGGTTGAAAGGGGATCCACTTAGTCCTAATGTCCCCCTGAGTTATTTCATGTCCACATTATCATTTTCTTGAATATCAATACCTATGATACTAACACCAAAGATAATTTTGAATAATTCATAAAATTTATTAACCATGAGATCCAACTTGTGGAGAATGAGTTGATACTAGATGACCCTCCCCTTTTCCACTTGAGAAATAAAGGATTTATTGACTGAGTAGAGCTTAGTCATCTTGAAAATATTGGCATATTGGTTTCATTAGAAACCTGGCTCTATGATCTAACCCTCATATTATTTCCTAATTTTATCATTATACACTCTTTCTAATACCCAATTGATCAACATATAAGAGGATATATTATATGATTTAGAGGAAATGGAATAAATAATTTGAGAGAAGAGGAAAGACAAATAAATATTGGAATAATAAGCTCTGAGAAGAAAGAATGTATCATCTGAGAATGAAAGAATGAAAACAATTCAATGCAATTTAATGCAGTATAATGGAATAATAACTTACACACTTTCATTATTAGTGAGTAGGTTCTAGCTCTTCCTCAAGTTTTCACATAGCCCTAGATAAAAGAAATAAGGTTCTAAAAAATAGGACATCACCTTGCAGCTATAGATATACGCACTCTTATCCTTAGGAAATAGGAATTAACTTCTAGAAAATTGGTTCACATGCTATAATTGTGGAAATAAGTGCTCATATCCCTAGAAAAGTTCAATTGAATGAAGATAACACCCTAGAATCTATGAGTGAAGCCTAGGTATGCCCTAGGAGAGACAAAATACATGTTATGGAAAATGATGCATGCACACCCACACTACCCCTTAAGCCTAATTTAAGATATTGTGATAAATGGAAAATTATTTCTCCACAATAAGAAGCCATGGTAGGTACACAAGTACATTAAATTATCCCTAAAAATGAGGAAAGAGGGAAAAAAAAGTGAATTCCCCCACACTCTTCCACCCCCCACCCTGTACATTAAAGAAAGAGGACAATGTGGAGAATATTAATATGTAGATGAATCCTTCACTCGAAAGTGAAATTCTAACTCTATGAAATTTTCCTTGGTGAGTTTGTAACAACCTCAGGTTAAAATCTCATGTAATAAAGTTAATAAAGGAAAAAATAACAATAAGGTCATGGGACACGTATTCCAAGTTGAATGTTTGGCAAAAGATCCTAGTGGGTGTCACTTTTAGTTATTATGGATAAGGAAACTTAAAAAGGAATTGGAAAGGGCGTTGGAAAGGAAATAGAACATTAATTGGAATTTATTTATGAAAATAAAGGAAACTAGGAGAAAATGGAGATGAAACATCACAGGTTTGCATGAGAGGAAAATTGAAGGAAAATTAGAGGAAATTGAAGAAAATAGAGGCCTCAATAATAAAAAGTCTTCTAAATATCAGTTCACAGCTTTTGACAATTCTACGGTGGAGCTCTCTCTCTATTCTTTCTATTCTCTCATATTGTTGCACACTTACAACATTTTCGGAGCACTCTAGCATTGGAGAAAGGAAAGAAAAGGAAGGAAAAGGAAGAGAAGGAAAGAAAGGGAAAAGTAACAAAAAGTTGGATCAAGTAGCTTCAACAAGAATACTTGAAGGTAGCAGGTTTCATGTTTGATTTCCTAACTATTATGTGAATGAATGGTACATGCATGTACGTATTATGTTCTATTGTTGTCACGGCATGGGTTTTGTGAGGTGTGATAGTGGTTTCAGTCTTTCATTTCCATTTCGATAACCATGGTGTGATGGGGTTCTTTCATTCGGTTGATATTTGGATTGCTAGATGGTTTTGGAACCAGGTGAGATAGTCTTAGGAAAATTACCAAGGGCCTAGGAATCCCTTGACTGGTTTTGACAAGATTACGGTAAAGCCTAAGAGTGGAGGTATTTTAATCTCTGGTAAGCACTGGTTTTTTATGTGCTTTTTGAATGGGCATTTCTATAGTTATAATACATAATGAATAACAAGTTTTTGGAAAATAATTGTGTTAATAATCTTTGAAATGTCTGAAATTTTTGGTGAAACCTTCACCCATCATCAGGTACATGAAGCAAGAGAAGACATGAAGAGAAATATATACCAATAATTTTCAAGAGAAGTGATGCCGAGAGAGACGTTAGGGATTCAACATTAGAATTTAATAAAAATATTAAATATATTATTATTATTATTATTATTATTATTATTATTTTGACTATTAAGATTAATAGTCAAAATAATAATAATAACAATAATATACACTTTTTGAATCAATTCAGCAGATGAGCATTTCTCTTGAGAGTGTTTCTCAAGGATTTGATCATATAGTGAAGAATGGTCAACATGGGGGTTTTCTATAATAGTACAAATTAAATCACATTCAATATTTTATTTAAAAGTATAAACTTGTTTGATGGTTAAGAGAGGTCTAGTGGAATCATCATCACTATATTTAAACCATAAAGGATTTTCATAATCCAATGAAGTTTTGGAAGGAGGATAAAGAGTAATATTTTTCATGGAATTCCCATGTGAAATAGTAATATTCCATAACCTACAACTGATGTAAGTATATGTTGTGGCTAGCCAGGGTTTCCATAGAATTTGCAAGTAGGCTCTAAGGTTAATGTTAGGTTGGAGAATCATGAAATAGGTTGGATATTCCCACAAGTATATATAGATAATAATATATTCCACCACTCCTTCTGGCTTGATGGTAGATTGTGTTGAGAATTTGGAGGGGTTATGGTTAATACAAATTCTCTTCTTGATAATTAGTTGTGAGCTATCTTGTGTAGCTTATGTATTCTCTTAGTTAATCTTTCATCAAGTCAATTATCAAAATGCATAGGACACAAATATTTACGCAGAAGTAATAATTTTATTGTAGGAAGGTAAATCACAGATTTACCTTCCTTACATTACACTTCCGATCTGCACTTCGGCACTTCACTTTCCTTCAGCATTTAGCATTTACTTTCAGCACTTCGAATTTACCTTCAGCACTTCGGGGTTACCCACAACACTTCATATTTATACTTCGGATTTACCTTCAAACTTTCGGACCTTTAGACTTCACTTTTACCTTCAAACCTTTAGACCTTCAGACTTCACTTTTTCCTTCAGATCTATATTGTTCCTTCCACAATTTATACTCTTGAATCCACACCAAATTATGTTCTTTAGATCCATACTTAAAATCTGAAAAGGCTCAGACTAATCCACAGATTTCTTGTTCTCCAAATGAGCTGAAGTAAAGTAATATATATAGATGACTTTTCTAGCTATTAGGCCGACCATTCTATTGGTATTTAGGCTGACTAGGTAGCTTGAAAATTAGGCCGACTTGAAGTTTATTTTCTTCAGCATTTTTATGAGGTATTACTTCACATATATTCCCATATTGTTGTAGGTTGTTTCTACTATATTTTGAGCTTGTATGCCAACACTTATGGAGGTCTGTTGAGAGATTCTTTATAAGGTCTTGAAGCATATCCATCTGAAGTGGATCCTTCATGATTTTGACACTTAATCCTAGAATACAAGAACCTAATTGACATCAAGAAGAAGTCTATCTACATAATAAAATCTTTCTCATGAAATCCATGAAGCGAGTACAACAAAATACATTTTATTATCTTTGTCTCCTTTTCATAATTACATAGTCATCATGAAGACCAACCTAGTTACATTTTACAACACTCCCTCTTAACTAGGGAGGTATTCATTTAGTAACATGATAACTTTCAAACTAAATAATCTCACAAGAAAAATCGGATTGGTAACCGCATCTGTATAACATCATATCAACCAAAAATGTCCTAGTGCAAGGCCTTGACTAATAGCCCCATCTCTTCAACGAGACATGGGCTTCAATGCTGGTGAGACACATGACTTATAGACACCTTCATCATTGTCTCTCCAAGGTACATACTCCACCCGGGTGTTCCCAAAGTATGAACTTCTTAGACTATTCTTCTCTTAGGTAACTAGCCCTCAAAGAATATCAGTCCCTGACTACTCTTATCTTGAATGCCCTATCACATTCTCAAAGAGTATCGAATGCCAGATGATTACCAAATCCTCCATTCTATCTTCCCAAGACCAAAATGATGTTTCTATCTCTCCCTCTCAACTAGGGAGGACCTATTCCACAAGGGAATATACTCATTCCTAAACGAGGAATGTACCTAAGCTCATTCTTAGGAATTACCAATTTTCTTCCAAGAAAGAAACTTACCATCAGGCTCCCTTTTAACCGGGGACCTCCAACAACAATGGTGAGACACCCAGTTGCTCATGAATAATTCCTGTCCTCGATGTCATGGATTTTGATATTGAGGAATCTCCATCTTTTATCTTCATAGGGCATAGATCATCCATCACTTTTATCCTAAGTCAAGTCATCTATCAGAAACTGATTCATCAGACTTCCTTATCTGGTTCACTTGTTATGCCATGTTACTTTCCTTAGAATCATCTCAAGGATCATACATCATTTCTTATTATTAGCAGCCCTACACAAGTTCATCCAGATAAGCATATACATAGGAAATTTTAGTGATGATCTTCCACCATGAAATCTTCTTATAGGCATCGACGTCCTTTATACAGATTGACACATCTCCTGATGATATGTTTTTCCAAGGGTATTCTTCTTTACCAAACTTTTGTCAGAGTCTACATATCCTCCCAAGAGATCTCCTAGTCACATATTCTTGGCCTTCGGATGATAAATACCTCTTGACATGGTTGCATTTCAAGATCTCTTCCTCTCTGCACATTCTTTATTTCCAGGAACTTACAACCTTTCTAGCTTCTTGTTCATACACAAACAACTCGTATTTCATGAGGAAATATTATGTTGATTTCATTTGTCCATGCACTGAGAGATAATCCTCCATATATCATGCTTCTAAATAAAAAATTTAATTACCTACAACCATATGACATGAATTCACCGCATCGAATGTTAGAATATAAATATATACATACCTCATACCCTTTTTCCCTTGAGTCATATTGCATAAATTTCTCAAGAATGAAGAGCTTCATTCTCTTGGCATGCTTCATCAATATCCCAGAGATTTGTTTCCATGATGACCCTTGCTCTTGATGACTTCTTTCGATTAGTAATGTTATTAGATAGGTTTTCTCAGAGCTGATTCACCAAGAGCTCCTACCATGCTTTCATCAGGATGCTACAGTGCTTCCTATCGTATAACCAATAGAAATTCCTTAAAGAAGAAGATGATCTTAATCGTAGTGTAGATCCATTGCTTCTTCTTTCTTAGACTTTCTTTGAATCAGGTTCTTCCTTTTCCTTCAAATTTTTGACTTCTGCAAAACTATTGCCTTCAACTTGTCTTCTTCCATAGAAATCCTAGGTTGATGAGTGAGGTAACTTACTTATCCCATCATTTTTTTACCCTCATGATCATATGAGTTCTTGTTTCTTATACTTCCATGATGTCACATTGAATCAAATATTACGCAGAATCTAGGAGCCATAAAGAGACTTATTATGAGAGGGACTATTCTTAATGATCTCTTACTCCCTCTTTCCATCCACTCCTTCCATCCTTTTTGGTGACATGAACTTTCTTGTACTGTTCATAATTCTTCTTCCAGCTTCTTTTGTGTCTCCAATATTGTTCATGTGAGAGAACCTTAAGAGTTCCTTTCCATGAATTCAAAGGAGACCCCTATCTATGAATTTAGTTATCTATGAGGACCATGACTATCCTCCTTGTTTCATGCAAGTATCTTGGTATCCCAACCAGCTTATAGATCTCCCTGCAAAAAAAAAAGTCATTTAACCAAATTTGATTATAGAATGAAAGATACTTACTTGATAAGTGAAGATAAGGTCTTCAGCTTGATTTCTTCGATGGTGGTTCATAAAATATGTGTTAGTGCTTTCTATTTGGATGGTATTCTTCAAGGGTAAGGATTAGATCTTTGTTGTAATAATGATAAAGCCTTATTTTGGTTGTTTATGTCTTTTTGCCATTTATGTCATGAAATTGAGGTCTCATTTTTGGTGTTCAAATCATTCTTTTATGATAGCACTGTGAGTTCTCCAAGATTGTGGTGTCAATATATACATATCTTTGTTCCTTTAGTCATGAGGTGGCAGTATAGATATGACTTGATCCTTTATTACTTTGATGGAAATATAGAAAAGGTTTTACAGTACGATTTTGTGACAGCTTGAATATCTCAGTTTGTAGTTATATAATACTTCTATCTGAGATAGTACTATGAACAACCTATCTGAGATATCTAACTTGATTTATGAGATATAAAACTTGATCTATGATATATATCAAACTCTTTTCTATTCTAAAATTGCACCGAACCTGTTTTATGAAGTTTCATTGAACTTGTATCACTGAATTTGCATCGAAGATGTATCTTTGCAATTTCACCGACCTTGTATCAATACCACTGAGATTGTATCTCTACAATAGCACCCAAATTCTTCTATGTAATAGCACCAAACTTCTTTTCTCTGAATTTGATCTCAGACAGTAAATTTTATCAAATTTTCTTGACAATAAGGTGATCTTCTTTTACGATAGCTCTGAAACCATCTTGAGAATTTGTAGGGGTTATGGTTAATACAAATTCTCTTTTTGATAATTACTTGTGAGCTATCTTATGTAGCTTATGTATTCTCTTAGTTAATATTTCATCAATTCGATTATCAAAATGCATAGGACACAAATATTTACGTAGAAGTAATACTTTTATTGTAGGAAGGTAAATCAAAGATTTACCTTCCTTACATTACACTTTTGATCTACACTTTCAGCACTTCACTTGCCTTTAGCATTTAGCATTTACTTTTAGCACTTCGAATTTACCTTTAGCACTTCGGGGTTACCTACAACACTTCATATTATACTTCGGATTTACCTTCAGAATTTTAGACCTTCAAACTTTGCTTTTACCTTCAGA
Organism: Pinus albicaulis; assembly: GCA_034641835.2. NCBI lineage: Eukaryota > Viridiplantae > Streptophyta > Pinopsida > Pinales > Pinaceae > Pinus > Pinus albicaulis. Next base: position 212,543,758 of record CM076583.1, on the reverse strand, counting down.
CCTTCAGACTTCACTTTTTCCTTCAGATCTATACTGTTCCTTCCACAATTTATACTCTTGAATCCACACCAAATCCTGTCTTTTACATCTGTACTTAAACTCTGAAAAGGCTCAGACTGATCCTCAGATTTCTTGTTCTCCAAATGAGCCGTAGGATAGCCATATATGTAGATGACTTGTCCAGCTATTAGGCTGACCATTCTATTAGTATTTAGGCCGACTAGGTAGCTTGCAAATTAGGTCGACTTGTAGTTTATTTTCTTCGACATTTTTATGAGGTATTACTTCACATATATTTCCATATTCTTGTAGGTTGTTTCCGCCATATTTTGAGTTTTTATGCCAACTCTTCTATAGGGCCGTTGAGAGATTATTTACAAGGTCTTGGAGCATATCCATCTGAAATGGATCCTTCATGATTTTGACACTTAATCCTAGAAGACAAGAACCTAATAGACATCAAGAAGAAGTCTATCTACATAATAAAATCTTACTCATGAAATCCATGAAGAAAGTAAAAAAAAATACTTTTTATTATCTTTGTCTCCTTCTTTTCATAATTACATAGTCAACATGAAGACCGACCTAGTTACATTTTACAACAGATTGATCAGCCAGCTGGAGGACAGTTGGAGTTGTTCATAGATACAATAAGACAAGTTTTTCCATCGTTAATTAGTGATGATGTTTATGGCCACCTATAATTTTATTAAAGTGTTAGATATAGGGATATTATTGATGTTGACATTTACAATGTTGCTTCTATGGCCCCCATATGTTTATCTAAGCACCTTTCCTTTCATTAAATCTAATAGTTTCCCTAAGACATGAACCGTCTCAATGTCTTTCTTCTTCCTTCATGTCTCTTTAAGACACAATTCCTAGACTTATTTAGTATATATAGGAATATACTTAATGTCTTATAATAATAGAATATTCACACATATATTCCTTTTCTTTCCTAGAAAATCAAACTGAGGTTTTATAGGTGGATTTTCGAAACATAACCCTTCAAGATAAGGAACAAATTTTGATTATTTTTCAAGAGGTTGTTTAACTATTGTATATTGAGTCATAGAGGAATCTAATTATGGTTCTAGGGAATTATCCTGATCATTCTCTTCTTTAATAATGAGAGAATTATAATTTTTGGCTACTTTCCCTAAACATGGAAAAATGTATTTATAGTCCAATGTCAAAAAGGTTATAAGTTGGGAAAAAGGGTAGCTCAACATTGTAGGTGGGTCAAGAAAATTTATTATTTGGATTGAGTAATGGCTTATTTAGAAACAGGGGTCTTTATTGTTCAGTCTAATTAGAATGATTTGAGGATAGTTGAAGTTGTTACAGATGATTTTGAGATGGATCTTGTGGTGGCATGTTTCCATAAGGAGAAGGGCCACTCAACCTTATGATCCAATCCTAACTTTGCATCTAAGGGGGGCATTATGGCCAAGGCCTAGGAGGGTATCAACCAAAGATTGGAGTGAATTATTGAGAAGGATCATGGGATGTAGGATCATGTGTTTGAGAGGGTGAAGGTTTATTTACAGCCACAAAATATTTTTTATCAATTTCTTCATTGGATTATTGGAACATATCCTTAAGCCCTGATAGAGAAGGACATTCTTGAGTTGAATGGTTTTTCTCATGGATGTTACATGTTTTGATATTATCTATTGGGAATTCTGTAAGAGAGTTATTTTTACAACTTTTGGAGAAAAAAAAATTTAAAGTGTAGTTGGTGGCCTCCTTATTTTTATCTTGCAAGGTATGTAATTGAGAGCTAAGATTACTAATATTATTAGTTTTGACAATTTCTGACAATTTTCCTAGCTCTGCTTTATTTACCCTTGTCCCTCCAGACTTATTATTTCTATAAATCACATCCTGAGAGCTTCTATTTTATTTAAAATTACCTTTATAGTAACATTTACAAAGATCATACATATCATTATATGACATCAAAGTAATATACCTTGTGCCTGATCCAAATCTAACCCCAAAGCCAGGGGGTGCCACTAGGTGTTGGAGGCGAAACTGGAGCAGTTAGATGCCAATTTCAGCAAATTAGTAGTCTCTTCTCAATATTTTTGACATTCTGAATCCATTGAATGGAATTTCAGAGCCATTTGAATACTTCTGAAGGTTGAAGAGCCACAGGGATGTTTTGGGCAGCCCAAGGCCATCAGTGGATGGAGGCCTAGATTGGGGAGCCAGTGCTCTTTTGGAGAAAATGATTAGTCCATTTTGGAGGTTTGATATTTTTTGGAGATAGTAGGTGAGGTTTCAGGGATAGAAAAATAATTCTGAAGGAGTTAGTGCCATAGTGAAGTTCAAGGAAGCTTAAGGGCACTGATAGAAGGAATCAAGTCTAAGGAAGCCTATATTTGTTTTCAAAGTGATGAAAACCATGAAAAGAGTATAATGGTATTATAAACCAATTGTTTCAATTCAGATAACCATTGGAGTTGATTTTGTAACTTGCAAAACAAATTTTCCATAATACCAAAGAGCCAAGTCACGATGACAAGAGCTCAAGGAGACGTAGCTCGCGATATTCGGGTGAGATCCTATATTAAATTTGTTGTTATGTGTTGATTTTTATTTGTTGCATTGTATGGATGTTACACATGTTTAATATTAGTAAAAAAAATGGTATTAAAGCACTTAAACAGTAAAAAAAAATGCACCTCTTTCAAGTATAAATTTCAGCACAAGTCAAGTATAAGCTAGATATTTTATTTTCTTAACTGAGTGGGAGGTTCTTGAAAAGAATAACAAGTTACCCAACCCATTTTTAGATTAGGTTGGTATCAGAGCACTAGGTTTCTTGATTGATAGAGCACAATTTTTCTTGTTTGACTTGAAAGGTGTTTGCACTGTTAAATAATTTGACTATTTGCAAACTGATTGTTTCTTGAGTTTACTAGAGGAGAAGGGAGAGCTACTGTTAGCTAAGTCTAGAAGAGGAAAAGAAGGAGGAAGTGCTAAATGCATCTTCCTACCCAAAGGACCCCAAGGAAACCCTTGAAGCAGAAGAGGTTTTTTTTGCAAAAGGCTACTTGAAGAAGAGCTTGACTCTACGACCTTTTTGTTCAGAAGCTTTGTCAATTGTTTTTAAAAGCTTTGTAATTTTTTTTGAAGTTCTTTAGTTCATTTTCAGAATTAAAACTTCATCAAGTGAGGTTTAAAAATCCTCCTCCTTCACAAGATTCTTCGATGACGACATGAAGCGAGACTTTTACATCCTGAAGGATATGGTGCAAATTCTGTTTGAAGGTATAAGAGAAAGCACTAGATGTCATGAGAAATTGGTTGCTATGAAGGAAGAGAAAGAAGGACTTCTTCTAAGAATGCATGAGAGGGAGATGCAACTCCATCAAGCCTAAGATGCCTTTACCAAGAAAATGTGTGAAGTAGAGGTAATTCACTCTAATTTTTCTTTAGTTTCCTCTTTAGAAAGATGTGTTGGTTCATTTGAAAAGCACACTAGAGGTATAGGGTCCAAGTAAATGTTTAAAATGGGCTATGAAGGCAAGGGTTTAGGAAAAAATGCACAAGGCATGATCGATCCTATTTTGGTTGAGGAAAGACCTAAGAAGTTTGGTCTTGGTTATGTTCAATCTTATGGCGAAAACTCCAAAGCCATGAAGGCATGTGAGACAAATTCAAGAAGAAATTTTTCGCAAGTTCTTAACCACAAACATGTCAAGTTTGTTTTCAAGTTTATTGCCTTTGTTTGAAGCGTATGTTGTAGCAAGAAGTTTTTAGACATGCAGCTTATGGCAAGCATGAAATTTCCGACAGCTATCAAGACATGAACACTGATGTTAGTCTTCAAAGGAAAGTTGGAGCCTCTACTAGTTCATCACCTCATGAAGGTAAAAAGGATGGATGGACATGAAAAACAACATTTGAGGTATAATTCTTCCCATAGTCAAGTTGATTATGATTCTGAAAAGCATGGAAAATCTGCATGCAAGAATGGAAGAAAGATTTGTTGTGCATATTGTGGTCTATTTAACCATGTTGTTTCAAAATGATGGAGTAGGATGAAGGCATACATGAAATAGTTGAGGCAAAGGCAACTTGCAAATAAGGTGAAAAAGACTTGCACACATTTCTAGAGAAAGGGACATGTTATTTCCCAATGTTGGACATTGCATCCAACTGACCATCCCAAGCACATGAGGCAAGAGGATAGAAATATTCACGAAAGTGGAACCAAATGATCCATCATTGATGTGAGAGCATATGTTTCCCATGAAGAATATTTTCAACAACAAAAGTCGTCGTGGAAGTGGATTGGTAAGAAGTGGTTTGACTTCTTGACAGAGTAAGACATACATTCATTTGTACATATGCAAATTTCAATTATGTATGATTTTTTTTTGTTGTACTCTCTCATTTGTTTGAGCCACCTTGGATCGATGATCAAGGACAATATGTTCAACTACCTTCTATCAATTTCTCGCCAGAAATTTCCGAGTGAGTTCAAGGAAGACAATTCTTGACAGGAGGACAAGCGCATCAGGAAGGGAAGTGTCGACTACCTTTGAGTTATTGTTGAAAGGCACTATTCCAAGCAAGGAAAGTGTATGGAGGCTAAAAAGGAGGGTGGTGTACTCTCATCTACTAAATAGATCAGGTAATAAATATTTTGGGGTCCAAATATTCCTAATGGGGAGGTGTGATCAAATTTGGATCATGGACCTAAGTGATAGCTGAAATTTCAAAGTGTTAAAAAGTGTGTCAAACCTAAGAGACTGGATAGATCTTGTCTTCCTGATTCTAGTGCTACGAATAGTTCAAAAACCTGATATCGTATGAAGAAGTTATCGCGATTTTAAAATTCCATTAAACTATAATTTCTGGCTTTTGACCAAGTTTGACTGGATTTTTGGAAATTCAAAAAAAGAATATTCCAGGGAATATTCCTCAAATATTCCTAGAATATTCCTTGGAATATTCCCTTCAGGCCAGTTAGAGGCTGACATATGGCATTGTTTCATTGGGTAGTTGGTTGACTGTTTTCAGTTTGGCCAATGGGAGGCTGCCACATGGTAGGCTTGGAGGCCGCCATGTGGCCTAGTTTTGTGGTGTAAAATTTGTTTTGGACTCCAAAGAATTGAATGTGAGAAAACAGCCCTGCTAGCCCGCCTGCGTGCCATCGTGCCATACAACAATTCTTAACCAGATATGAACTCGACGTATATTTAAATTATAAAGTTTCCTGGTTTGGGGGTCCATAGGTTCCATCCCTAAGGGCCAACCCCTCCCCACATGACCTTCGCCCCAAGCCAAAGGGCTTAATACCGACATGCCAAAACAACTAACCATTCGCAGCTACTTAGAACCTGTCACATGCAGTATATTTCCATGGTAGCAATTAAATGCAATGGTTTGCAGAATTGTCCAATGGCGGTTACGGTTAGAAAAATATGGGATTCCAGACATGTGCCCAACAACCCCAAACCACGCAGTAAATTCCAATGGTTTTCTTGGTAGAGTTTGGATTGGGTGCGCCATTTTTGGCATGATGCCAAACTTATCTAGAGTTAACTTCAGTTCCACGATTTTTAGTGGAGAGTTGTTAGGGGACCATTAGGGGAATTTTGAGGTCTAAAATGGGCCTCCTAAGGAAATTATAAAATAATAGTGGAAAAAATCAAATAAGATTTGATGACATCATCAAATTTTAGAGGGAAAAATGAAAAAACTACTTTTTCAGCTCATATTTTCAACTTATCTCCCAAAGTTTTTACTCAAATTTCGAGCAGGAGTACTCATTGGATGTGAAATTTAATTCCTCATCCAAGGAGTACCCATGTTGCATACTTTCGATGGGTCCTACTACACGAAAAATGAGAAATACATAAAAAAACGTGATTACAATCACGTTTTTTTATGTATTTCTCATTTTTCGTGTAGAAGAGTTCATCAAAAGTATGCAACATGGGTACTCCTTGGATGAGAAATTAAATTCCGCATCAGCGACACTCCCACTGAGTGAGTACGGGATAGTTGAAAATACGAGTTGAAAAAATAGCTTTATTATTTTATTATTTTTTAATGTTTTTACCCTTTTATTTAAAAAATGGTAAATCATCCCCCATGGTTGACATCATCATATTGAATCCTATTGGTTGTTATAAAGTTTATTTTTGTTGTACATTTTTCTTAGGAGGCCCATTTTAGACCTCAAAATTCCCCTAATGGTTGGACAAATTGAATCTAGGCTCTATCTTGAGCTAGATTCGTCCATTCTGAGAGTGCCAATAGTCAATTTCGACTTTATTGGAAATTATAGACTCATTGGTGAGGGTTTCAAATCCATCAGAGGGATTTTGCGTGAGGTTTAGCTATAGATAAGCTCTAGGGGCCACTAGGGCCACCATGGGCCAGGAGTAGTTTGAGGCTTAGCTAGTGCAGTTAGAGGCCTTATTCAGAAACAAAATAGTAAATTTTTGATGTCTCAGACATTTTTGAACTAATGGTGTGGTTTCCAGAGCCTGTAGAGGACTTTTGAAGGCCTATATTCTTCATTGAAGTTCTAGAGGCCACCTGGGCCAACAAATGCCAGCAGGAGAATGAGGCCTATCCAAAGCATCCCGTATCTATTCTTAGAAAACCAATAGTCATTTATGATTGTAATGAGAATTATGAATCCATTGGAGGAGTTTTCAAATTGTTCGAGGACTTCCAGAGGTCGAGAAACCACAAAGAAGTTTTCTTTGAACCTAGATCCAAGGGGTGCCACCAGGTGTTGGAGGTGAAATCGAAGCAACCGAAGGCCAATTTCAGCAAACCAATAGTCTATTATGACTATGTTTGACATTTTCAATCCATTGAAGAAATCTTTCAGATCCATTTGAAGGATTTTGAAGGTCAAAGAGCCACAAGGAGATTTTGGGCAGCCCAAGGCCATTAGTGGATGGGGGCCTAGATTGGGGTGCCAGTGCTCTTTTGGAGAAAATGATCAGTCCATTTTGGAGGTATGATATGTGCTCAAGATAATAGGTGAGGTTTCAGTGACATAAAAATTTTTTTGAAGGAGTTAGTGCCACAGTGAAGCTCAAAATCATCCTCCTTCATAATATTCTTCGATGAAGACATGAAGCGAGACTTCTACATCCTGAAGGATATGGTGCAAATTCTGTTTGACGATATAAGAGAAAGCACTAGACTTCAAGAGAAATTGGTTGCTATGAAGGAATACAAAGAAGGACTTCTTCTAAGAATGCATGAGATTGAGATGTAACTCCATCAAGCCCAAGATGCCTTAACCAAGAACATGTGTGAAGCAGAGGTAATTCACTCTAATTTTTCTTCAGTTTCCTCTTCAAAAATATGTGTTGGTTCATTTGAAAATAACACTAGAGGTATAGGGTCCAAGTTAATATTTAAAATGGGCTATGAAGGCAAGGGTTTAGGAAAACATGCACAAGGCATGATTGATCCTCTTTTGGTTGAGGAAAGACCTAAGAAGTTTGGTCTTGGTTATGTTCAATCTTATGGCGAAAAATCCAAAGCCATGAAGGCATGTAAGACAACTTTAAGAAGAAATTTGTCTTAAGTTTATTTCCTTTGTTTGAAGCCTATGTTGCAGCAAGAATTTTGTAGACATGCAGGTTATGGCGAGCATGAAAGCTCCGACATCTATCAAGACATGAACACTGATGTTAGTCTTCAAAGGAAAATTGGAGCCTCTACTAGTTCATCTCCTCATGAGGGTAAAAAGGATGGACATGAAAACCAACATTTGAAGTATAATTATTTCCATAGTCAAGTTGATTATGTTTCTAAAAAGCATGGAAAATCTGCATGCAATAATGGAAGAAAGAGTTGTTGTGCACATTTTGGTTTGTGTAACCATGTTGTTTCAAAATGCTAGAAGATGATGAAGGCATACAAGAAACAATTGAGGCAAAGGAAACTTGCAAAGAAGGTGCAAAATAATTGCACACATTGCCATAGAAAGGGACATGTTATTTCCCAATGTTGGACATTGCATCGAACTAATCATCCCAAGAAAATGAGGAAAGAGGATAGAAAGACTCGCGAAAGTGGAACCAAATAGTCCATCATTGATGTGAGAACAAATGTTTCGCATGAAGAAGATTTTCAACACCAAAAGTCGTCATGGAAGTGACTTGGTAAGAAGTGGTTTGAATTCTTAACACAGTAAGACATACATTCATTTGTACATCTACAAATTTCAGTTATGTATGCATGTTTGCTATTGTAATCTCTCATTTTTTTGAGCCACCTTGGATCAATGATCATTGACATGATGTTCAGCTACCTTCTATCAATTTATCGCCAAAAATTTCTTAATGAGTTCAAGGAAGACAATTCTTGACAGGAGGATAAGAGCATTCAGGAAGGGAAGTGTTGACTACCTTTGAGTTATGGTTTAAAGGCACTAAGCCAAGCAAGGTAAGTGTATGGAGGCGGAAAAGTGAGGGTGTTTTACTCTCATCTACAGAAAAAATCAGATAATCAATATTTTGGGGTCCAAAAGATTCCTAATGGGGAGGTGTGATCAGATTTGGATCATGGACCTAAGTGATAGCTCAAATTTAAAAGTGTTCAAAAGTGTGTCAAACCTGAGTGATAGGATATATCTCATCTTCCTGATTCGGGCACCATGAACGGTTTGGAAAACCGATACCGTATGAAGAAGTTATCATGATTTGAAAAGTCTAGTAAACTATAATTTCTGGCTTTTGACCAAGTTTGACTAGATTTTACGAAATTGAAAAAATGATATTCCAGGGAATATTCCTTGAATATTCCTAGAATATTCCTTGGAATATTCCTTTTGGGCCAGTCAGAGGATGACATATGGCATTTTTTCATTGGGCAGTTGGTTGACTATTTTTGGTTTGGCCAATGGGAGGCCACCACGTGGCAGGTCTGGAGGCCGCCATGTGGCCTAGTTTTGTGGTTAAATTTTTTTTTGGCACTTTAGAGAATCAAACATTAGAACATAGCTCCGCTAGCCTGCCTGCGTGCCATCGTGCCACATAATAAGTCTTAACCATATATGAACTCGACGTATATTTAAATTATAATGTTTTCCGGTTTGGGGGTCCAGAGGGGCCAGCCCTGAGGACCAACCCCTCCCCACGTGACCTTCACCCCAAGCCCAAGGGCTTAATACCAGTGCACAAAAACAAATGACCATCTACAATTGTTTAGAACCTGTCACATGCAGTATATTGCCATGGTAACATTTAAATGCAATGGTTTGCAGAATTGTCCGCCGACTGTTACAGTTAGAAAACTGGGGGATTTCGGACATGTGTCCAACAACCCCTAACTGCACAGTAAATTACAATCATTTTCTTGGTATATTTTGGAGTGGGTGCACTATTTTTGGCATTATGCCAATCTTATCTACAGTTAACTTTAGTTCCTCCATTTTTAGTGCAGGGTTTTTAGGGGACACTGGACAAATTGAGTTCAGACTCTATCTTGAGATAGATTCGTCAATTCTAAGAGTTCCAATAGTCAATTTCGATTTTATTGGAAATTATAGAATCATTTATGATGGTTGAAAATCCATAATAGTACTTGTGAGTGAGGTTTCACTATAGAGACGTTCTAGGGGCCACTAGGGCCACCATGGACCAGGAGTAGTTTGAGGCTTAGCCAGTGCAACTAGAGGAATGATTTAGAATCCAATAGTCAATTTTGGATGTTTCAGAAATTATGGAACTAATGGTGTGGTTTTGGAGCCCATAGAGGACTTTTGAAGTCCGATATGCTTCACTAAAGTTCTAGGGGCCACTAGGGCCAGCAAGTGCCAACAGGAGAGTGAGGCATATCCAGAGCAACCAATATCCATTCTCAGCAAAAAACTAGTCATTTCTGACTGTAATGAGAATTATAAATCCATTGGAGGAGTTTTCAAAATATTTTGAGGACTTTTAGAGGTCGATAACCCACCGAGAATTTTTCTTTTACCTTAGAGCCAAGGGGTGCCACCAAGTATTGGAGGTGAAATTGGAGCAACCGAAGGCCAATTTTGGAAAAAAAATAGTCTATTATGACTATTTTTGACATTATGAATCCATTGAATGGATTTTTAGAGCCATTTTAATACCTCTAAAGGTCAAAGAGCCACAGGGAAGTTTTGGGCAGCCCAAGGCCATTAGTGGATGGAGGCCTAGATTGAGGAGCCAGGGCTCTTTTGGAGAAAATTATCAGTCCATTTTGGAGGTATAATATGTGCTAGAGACAATAGGTAAGGTATTAGGGACATTAAAATAATTATAAAGGAGTTAGTGCCACAGTGAAGCTCAGGGAAGCTTAAGGGCACGATAGAAGGAATCAAGTCTAAGGAATCATAGATCTGTTTTTAGAGTGATGACAGCCATGATAGGGGTATGGATGCATTATAAACCCATTGGTTCAGTTCAGATAACCATTGGAGTTGATTTCGTAACTTGTAAAATAAATTTTCCATAATCCCAAAGAGCCAAGTCAAGATGACAAGAGCTCAAGGAGACGTATCCCACGATATTCGGGTGAACTCCTTTATTAAATTTGATGTTATGTGTTCATGTTTATTTGCTTCATTATATGGATGTTACACATGTTTAATATCATAAAAAACAAGTGGTCTTAAAGCACTTAAATAGTAAAAAAAAATTACACCTATTTCAAGTATAAATTTCTGCACAAGTCAAGTATAAGCTATATCTTTTATTTGTTTAACTGAGTGTGAGGTTCTTGAAAATCATAACAATTTATCCAACCCATTTTCAGATTAGTGCCCATAGGATTTAATGTCTCGGGGTAGTCTTCTTGTATTCCTTTAAGAAAAATAATACGCAAGGTCTGAGGATATAGGGTATTCTATTTTTTCCTTTATAAAGTATATTGAAACCTTTCCACATAATATTATAAAATATTATCATCAACTTGGGACATCCTAAAAATTTCTTCCGTAATATCCTAGACTTTGCAATAGTCCTTTTACAATTCCTAATTAGCCCTAAGCTAATTGGAATATTCAATTTTGTTTTCTTTCTTTGTTTAAAGAATAAGAGTGTAAAGGAGGTTCATAAAACTCCTAATAAAGAATAAATCAGAGCCAAATGTGAAAAAGGCTAAATCTTGGCTATGTAAGGAAGCACCCTTAGGTGTGAAAGGGGATGGATATTTTGACTGGGTCAACCTTCACCAAATCTACAGCATTGTCATGAAGGAGTGGCCATCAATGAGGCACAATGTAGTTTTAGATGGAAATGCTTGGTGTGAAAGAAATTATCTCATTGAAGGTGGTTTAGGATTTGAAATCTCTCAGCTTATAAAAGGAAGAGGATGGCAGCATGAGAAGGTTTTTGATGATATTATATTTTCTGTTTAGACATATATCATTCTCTTACTGTTTAGCTGAGAATAGTGTTTTTTAGCACCGGGTTTTCCTGGTCGGGAATCCCGCCTCTTTCCTTGAGAGGCCTCTTGGAAGAGTTTCATTACATAGTCCACTATCTGGCTGAAGGCCAATCATTTTATTCCAACTACAATGTAGATCTTGTTGAGGGTTTGGTTGTCTTTGAAAGCTGTAGCAGGTGGAGGCTATATCTACTCAAATCTAGACCATTCTAGTGCTCCTTCTTAGTGGGGAAGTCTTTTATCCCATTGGCAAGGGAGTATTGGATCATTGGAGCATCATTTTCAGATCTTAGCATGTGGCCAAAGTTATTGTAAACCCTACAGTGCAGTATTTCTTCCAGAACTTCGTTATTCCTGTAGGTGCTATTGCAGGGTGTTTTGGCACATCAGTTGGAGAGCTAGTTTTCAGGTGTTGGGGATCTGCCCTCCACTTTGATGATCCATTGAAGGAAGATATATTTCTTGTCATATTAGATCTGACCTGAATACGTTTTTATACTTCAGAATTTCTAAATATTTCTGTAGATCTGCAGACTTAGATCTTAGATCTACTACTTGTACTTGGTGTAATGCTAAAAACCCCAAGGGGATCTGAAAGAGGAATCTATCTAGTGTGTGGACCTGTTATAGATCTGAATTTTCATGCACTGATTATCTCTAGATCTTACATGTAATCAATATTTTTTTGCATCCCAATAAAATAACATTGTCAAGGCATTTTCAGTCAATACATGTGGTTTCAGCACCTCTTTTTGAGGATTTTCTACTATTGGTGACTTGTATTTCCAACTATGCATCTTATGGGGCTCATTATACATCTATTTTTATGTTGTAAATACATTTGAAGGGTATATTTATTGGCCTCCTGTTGTCTCTCATATGAACTCTGTTATTTTCTTGCAAATATGCTTCCTATTGTTGCATTCCCCATTTGGGAATATTACAGTCTTATCAAAGCATCATCTTGGCACAACCTGTGCTTTCTAAAGAGCCAATATGTATTTTTAAGGAAATAAAAGATAGAATAAGTTTAATTACACTAATGAAAAATTAAACAAGAGTAAAACCCCTTTATCTGGAGAAATAAAAGTGAAGGAGATCTCAATACTTCTTCTCCAAAATATGCATGAGCTTAATAGAGAAATAAATGGAATGAAGAGGGAAAGACATGAATGTACCTCATGAAGATATTGACATGAAGAAAACTCCAGTCCTTAATACTATGTGTGTGAGAATTCAGCCACACAATCATATCTACAACATTGTAGCATGCCTACATTCTTGGCAAGAGAAGAAGCAGAAGGAGAAACACCAAAGGAGAAGACTCTTGGTGATTATCTCTAAAAATATGAATCTCAGTCTACAAGATTCAAGGAGCATTTAAGCTTCCAATATTTTTGTCAACTTGAAGAAGAGAGAAGATCCAACAACTACAATAGAAGAAGATGGTGCATGTAGCACACTTTGGGTAGATTCTTTCTACCTAATTTTGATGGATCTCCCAAGAGCTCAGCCAAGTCTTGGGTAAGGAATCTAGACACATATTTATAGCTGCATAAATTTTCAGAATAAGAAGCCATAAGAGTAGCAGCGCTGCATCTTCAAGGTAAGGCTTATGCCTGGTAGCTATTTGAATCTTCTTCATTAAAAAATACAAATATATCTACTTATGAAAAGTTCACTAGGAGGTTAGAGAAAAGATTTGATTTTAAACAATATCAGACTTCCTTGGGAGAGAAAACCAAGCCCAAGAAATCATAATATTTGCATGAGTTGTAAGGATCCATGAAGCCAACTCCATTTCATAACATTGTTGAAGGGGTTAAATATCTGCAGCATTCTTTGCCAATGGAAAAGGCCCCACTTCAGCAAGAAATTTCTTCTCAAGAAGAAGACATGAGGATTCCTTTTTCAAGGGGAGATCAAGAAAAAGGGTCTCTTAATGATGAGGTATTCTCCATTTATGAGGAGAAGGAAGAGGAAGAGCTAGGAAGATCCTCCAGTGCTATGACAGTAGGAGGAGATCTACTTCTATTTGGAGATGGAGGTGAGGCAATTGCTTCCACTAGAAGGGCTATTGTGTCTTTGCAAGAATCTCCAAGGGATATACACATGAAGATCATGAGCAACATGTGTCTATGTTAATAAGCAATGAGACAAAACAATGGAGGAAGTGTGTTCCAACATTGGATACATTCTTGGAAGCACACAATATGTTAGATAATTCCTTTGTTATCAAGACTTTTGACACCAAGGAGATGTTGGGTGCACATGGGTTAATTACATCTGAAGGAATCACCTTGTACTGTGAGATCTTGCAAAAGATAGGAGAAGAAGAAAAAAGGAGGGATCACAATGCTGACATGGTAGGAGATGGTCAACTATTATATGGAGGAAAGGATGGGGCAATTGCTCCAATCAGAATCACTCTTGCATCCTTAAGAGTGATACCCCATTATCATGAAACTTCCACACAAAAGATAGAGATGGATTTGCACAGTGGAAGCAGGGATATGATGAACCCATCTATTATGCACATGGGGATGATCCATGAGACATCATTATATTGTGGATAACCACTTCGGAGACCACCTGATTTAGATTTAGTGAAATATGTGTCACACCTTGATGCTCCATTCATAGATCCAAGAAGGAAGGGAGCATTATAAGACCATACTACAGCGTTGAGAGTGTTGGAAGAGCTCAAGGAGGAGGGAAATATTTTCCCCTTATCAACATTTTCCACTCTCTCATCTCATACTACACTGAGAGAAGATGCCGAAAGAATGAAGAAAGACACCATCATGGGGCAAGAAGGGTAGTCCTTGGCTATGAAGATTCAGAAGATAACCTCACTTGGAGAGAAATATTCTATACATAATAGAAGGTGGTGGCCTCACATGCATACTATGGAAAGACCAAGGAGGTTTTGGATAGATGATAGCCTTCCATGGGAGATTAACTTCCAAAAAATTCCATCTTCATTTGAGCATGTGCACATGTAAGAAGGGAAGCAAGGAGGGAATAGAAGCCTTCCATCATATACACTTGGCATGGGATATGTAAAGGAGGAGAAGAAGGAAAGAAATAATGTTTCAACATATACCTTTGGCATGGGAAATTTCAAGGAGGAGAGTAGCCACATGACAGACATTTCTGTTGATACATCATCAGCGCTGTCATTGTTGAGGAGTCTAGATCCATATTGGAAATCCCAACTGTTGGTGGATTATTCCAAGGATCTTCACACATGCATGATTCTTGATGACCAGCTACATGAGGAGGGATATTGAGTCCAAGATGGATTCATCTATGATCATGGTAGGATCTTCTTGTCTAGAGCCTGCAAGCTCAACGAGAAGTTGCTACAAAAGGCCTATAAAGAGGTTTGTCTTAGCCACACATATTCCATGAAGCTCAACAACATCATCATGAGGAGCTACCATTGGGAGGGCTTTGAAGGAGAACTATATCAAAATTGTCAAAGATGCATGTACCATGTGGAGATGGAGCAACAAAATAACTCTATGAGAGAGTTAATTCAGCCTTCCCTTTCTTCTTTTGGGAGAGGAGATAGATCTATGCACCACTCCATTTGTTTGAGGAGAAATTTTGGTGAGACATATACTCATGTAAATAATGTTTCATTTGATTATTGTTTGCATTATTTCACCATATTTATGCAAGCCATGACTCCAAGGAGGAGTGTTGTACCTTATAAACTTCATGGCCAACTTTGGGCCAAAACTATTTCTGAATATGGCCACTCCCTTGGTGGACAAAGGGAGATTCTGTTTCATGATAGGTGCATTCCTAAGGCACCAAATATATCTCACACTTTCAGCCATGGTGAGATAAATTGGATAGCAAGTAAGTGGTGGGGAAACCACTTATGACATCATGATCTGATGCAATCAGGAGATGCACTGTGCTGGTTCCACATATGGGACTATGATCCACCTCCATTCTGGCACAATTTTGTTCCTATGTACTTGGTTTTGATCCCATGCATTGATGATGTACTTATTATTTTTTTGGGGATGATTGGAGGGAGGATGAAAGGATGGGATGTGTCTTTTGGGAGAGAGATTCTCCATGGTTCTTATGTTTTAGATATTTGGGAAAGCATTGGATCATCCATGATTTCTACATTAGATCTCCTGTTTCCTTATGGGATGAGCCATTTGGGTAACTTGAGCATTTGGGAGATGCCTCTCACATGGGAGGAGTTTTTTTATGAATTACCAATCTGGAGGGTGATTCATTTTGTATGGATGATAGCTTGGAGATTGGAGCTCCATATGAAAATGAAGGCTCCCCACATCTTCAGTTCTATCCTTGTAGTTTCTTGGGGACAAGCAATCTTTGGGAGGGGAGGACTGTAATATTCCTAATTAGCCCTAAGCTGATTTAAATATTCAATTTTGTTTTATTTATTTGTTTAAATAATAAAAGTGTAAAGGAGGTTCATAAAACTCATAATAAATAATAAATCAGAGACAAATGTGAAAAATGCTAAATCTTGGCTATGTAAGCAAGCACCCTTAGGTGTGAAAGGGGCTTGATATTTTGATTCGGTCAACCTTCACCAAATCTACAATGTTGTCATGAAGGAGTGGCCATCAATGAGGCACAACACAATTTTAGATGGAGATTCTTGGTGTGAAATAAGTTATCTCATCGAAGGTGGTTTAGGGTTTGCAAGCTCTCAACTCATAAAAGGAAGAGGATGGAAGCATGAGAAGATTGTTGATGATGTTATATTTTCTGAATATATTATCTGTTTATACATATGTCATTCTCTTGCATTTTAGCTGAGAATAGTGTTGTTTAGCACTGGGTGTTCCTGATCGAGAAACCCACCTCTTTCCTTGAGAGGCCTCTTGGAAGAGTTGCATTGCATAGTCCACTATCTGGCTGAAGGCCAAGCTTCTTCTTCCAACTACAATGCAGATCCTATTGAGGATTTGGTTGTGTTTGAAAGATGCAACAAGTGGAGGCTATATCTACTCAGATCTAGACCATTCTAGTGCTCCCTTTCAATGGGGAAGGCTTCTATCCCATTGGAAAGAGAGTATTGGATCATTAGTGCATCATTTTAAGATCTTGGCATGTGGCCAAACTTATTTTAAACCCTATAGCGCAGTATTTCTTCCAAAACTGCATTATTCCTATAGGTGCTATTGTCGGGTGTTTTGGCACATCAATTGGAGAGTTGGTTTTCAAGTGTTGGGGATCTGCCCTCCACTTTGAAGATCCATTGAAGGAAGATCCATTTCTTTTCATATCCGATCTGATCTGAATACCTTTTTATCCTTCATAATTTCCAAATATTTCTGTAGATCTGTAGACTTATATCTTAGATCCACTGCTTTCACTTGGTGTAATGCTAAAAACCCCAAGGGGATCTGAAAGAGGAGTCTATCTAGTGTAAGGATCTGTTATAGATCTGAATTTCTATGCACCGATTTGCTCTAGATCTTACATGTAATCAACAACTGTTTGCAGCCCAATAAAATAACATTGTCAAGGCATTTTCAGTTAATACATGTGGTTGTAGCACCTCTTTTTGAAGATTTTCTTCTACTGGTGACTTGTATTTCTAGGTATGCATCTTATGGGCCTCATTATACATCTATTTTGCTGATTTAAATACATTTTAAGGGTCTCTTTATTGGCCTCCTAGTGTCTCTTAGCTGAACTGCGTTATTTTCGTGCAAATATGCTTCCTATTGTTGCATTCCCCATTTGGGAATATTATAGTCCTAATATTTTTTTTAGGAATATTTTCTTCATGTTGTCCCTAGTTTTAATGTGGTTCCCTCAGTAACATCCTTGGTAAAGAATTCATGTAAAAAAAATATAAGACCATGGTTAATGGGGCACGTATTCCAATCTAAATATTGGGAAAACATCCTAGCACGTCTTAATTTTGGTTATTATGGCTAAAAGAAATAGGAAAAGGCAATGGATAAGGAATTAAAGAGGACAATTTTTTTTTGGAACATTTAATTATGAAAAAAAGGAAATTAAAAGAAAAGGGAGGTAAAAGGTCGTAGGTTCCATGTGTGGAGGAAAATGAAGGAAAATAATGGAAAATGAAGAAAATAGAGGCCTATTCTATAAAAATGCTTCTAAGGATCAGTTGGTACCTTTTGTCAGTGCATTTTTTGAGCTCTCTCATTATTCTCTCTCTCTCTCTCTCATACTCTAGGATACTTAGAGTTTTCTTAGAGCACTCTTGGAGAGAGTGGATGCTTAGTGATTTGGAGCAAGAAGGCAAAGGAAGAAAAGGAAAGCACATGTAGGGATCAACATCCAAAGAGTTATTTGATTGCAGGTACTAAGTTGCATGTATGTTTTCCTCACTATTTTTTGTATGCATGGTGTACGCATGTGGATTTTCCTTGCCTTGCCCTTTCCTGGAAAACCATGGTATTGTGGGTTTATTTACATTGATTATTTTATGGTTGGCTCTCATGATTCCTTTAGTTTTTGGGTTGATTTATTACTTCCTAGAGCCTTGGTTGGAAAAATGCTCTAGAGCCTAGCGGAAAACTATTGGGTTGAGTTACTAGTCCTCTAGCCTTGGTTGGACAAACACTCTAGAGCTTTAGGTGGGTTGAGTAACTACTCATGGAGCCTTGGTTGGATAAACGATATGGAGCTTGGGAACAACTAGGTTTGAGTTACTATTCCTAGAGTTGTGATTGAAAAAAACACTATGGAGCCCTTGATCAGCTTGGGTGGAGACTAATCCGTGATGATTAGTGATGTCTAACTATGAGGTGGAATCAATATTTTGTGTTTGAGACGGTTTGGTATCTAGATCCCTAGTTTGGAATTGATTGGCGTGTTTGATAAAGTCCCACATTAATGCTTGGAATATGGAACGAGGGTGATTGGTTGAAGTGACACTTGGATCATCCAATCTATGGTCGAGTGGAATGCACAAGTCCCATCTCCAGTTGGTTTTTACATTAAAAAATGAAGAGATCATTCCTCTAGTATTCGGTATGAAAATTTACTAGTTTATGTATGGATTTTATTGTTGTATTATCCATTGTATTTTTGTTGTTATTGTGTTGGTTATAAGCATGTATTCGACCAGTGATGATGTATGGCTATATCCATATTTTTACCTGTAAATGAATACACTATGTATCTATTTTCAAATAGACTGTATTTTAGCTTATGATGTAGGAGAGAAATTCTTCTTAGCAATTCTTAGACAATTAAGAGACCCCCATGTTTAAATTTGTTGTTTATACATGTAGATGCAATGTTTGAGACATGTTTGATGAAATTCATCTCATGGATAGGAGGGGTTTATATGAGTTCCTGATGATTTGATTTGTCCTATACCTTTTTTCTAATGTTATTTATTATCTCCTAAAGTTTCATGAAGTTCTGGACAATGACATGGGCCCTGGGCATGAAAAGGTGGCACAAATCTCAGAGTTGCAGGCACAAAACTAACTTTGTGGGGCCCTGATTGTGACCCTGCCTTAGCATGCCCATGGATATAGGCTTCTAGCCACTCTCTTTCCCTTACATGCCAGTAGCCAAGGCTCAAAAGGGTGAAAAATTAGTTCTCCCTCAAGTTTCAGGGGTCTAGGAGGTTGGGTTACGTCCTGGAGGTGTTGTTCATGCTATGTAAGGTATGTTTGTCACATTTCCATCGGTTCCACTTCCTTAAGGTCATGTAGGAGGTTTAATATCATATTAGTAGCCTCTAGTCACATGTTAACCCTGGTTGGCCGATTACATGGGTAGATGTGGGAAGAGGGTGTTACAAAGTGGTATTAGAGCATGGTTCAACCCTTGGACTGGATCATCCATTTATGTTGGTTGAATATGTGATTAGTATGCTTACAGTCTATACGTGCATGTTTCATTCATGTTACGTTGGCCATGGAGGAAGTGGTGTCGCCATGGAAGGGTTGATGGTATTGTTGTCAACATGTTGTCATGAGTGTATGGTTGGTTATGTGTTGCTCACGCTTATGTATTGTCGGTGCACGCTTGATTCCATATTTTTTCATATTATACATGCATTTTTTTTATGCTAGGTCACATATTGGTCATGATTGTGTGTTTTCCATGTATTATTTCTTGTGTGATGTCATATGTGGGACATACATTGGTCATTCATGGTTCGTTAAACATGAAAATTGGGTGCATATGGTCAAGTTTTCATTGGTTTGATTGAGGTTGTTGTGCATAAGGTCATTTTATGAAATTAGGTGATCATGATGATATTGGTATGTTATGATGCTAATGTGTTGGTTGAGATAGAGAAGGAGATTCAGACCATCAAAGTGAAGTTGTAACATTGGATCTCGAGGCAAGATCATGTCGTCATACAGGTTTGGATGTTAGGCATGTAGGTATGTAGGTTCAGGATAATTGTTATATGCATTATGGTTATGAGTATTCCTTTCATTTTGTTGATGTTATGGTTACATACCTTATAGATGCTAGTTAATTAGTGTGGTTTATGTACATGTGTCAGATTGTCAAGAATGGTAGAAACCTATGGTGGTATGCATTATTCTTGTTTTTTGTGTTAGATAACATATATGTTGTTGATGAGCATGATATATAAATTTTTGTTGTTACATGGTAGTGACTAGATGGCTAGGGTATTGCATTAAGATATTGATGTTATATGTAACATGCTAATTTGGATTGGCCTATACAGTTGGTTAGCGTTATGACGTTATGGTATGAGTTAACTTATTTGTGATATTATGTCATACTGATCTAGATGATTTTGCATATGTGATTATTATGCTTGAATGAAATTTGTTTATCAGTCTATGATGTGAAAATGTTAGTTAGTTAATGTTATGGATATCATGCCCTTATTTAGGTTTGATTTGATGTGTTTTGAAGTCATATTTTGCTAACCTAGATTGATTGTGTAGACAAATAGCCTCCCTTGAGATATGTTGAGGTATGTGTTTACTTATGTTGTGTACTTGATTCTTGATTGTTTGGTTATGTCATCTATTTGGTTTTTGAGTGTTGGTGTCTATTATTTCGTATATTTATTGTTGAAATTTTTATTAATTACATTATATGAGTATGTGTCTATAAGATTGCATGAAGAAATGATTTGGTCTTAATATGGTTGTACTAACGCAATGTGTGTTGAGATAGTCAATGTGTACTTGAGTATAAGTAGCTGATTGTTGCAGTATTGTGATTTTGACTACTAGTTGATTATGACATGAATGTTAGTCTTAGTAGAGGCTGATTTTAATTAATATATATATTTTCATCATATTTGGTACATAGGCTTGTTAGCCACCAATAAAATTTGTCATATCAAATGGTGGATAAAACGTTTTTGGAACCTTCAAGGAACAATTTTTAATGCAAAAAATGTTATCTCTTGAAGACTCATGAAAGGCATCTAGCCCTTTGTTCAAATATTCACTCTTGTTTTCTTTTCCAACTCAGAAATTCTGTTATTTTCCATGAAGATAATACTACTGCAAAATCCATTTTTCCCCTCCCTCCACTTCAAAACTAACCTTTATTTTGCCTCCTCTTTTCCTCATAAACTTCCTCTATTTTTCCATTTTTCCCATTCCCGCTTCATAAAGTCCACATTACAGAGTTTAAAACTCCCTTTTAAACTCTACCGAAACCCCCAAATCCATCAGAAAACTCTAAAAATTTCATAAAAAATAAGTTTCTTTACTAAGGGTTTAAGCCCACTTGGGCTAAGTCCTAACCACTTTCCCACCACGTGCCCTGGTGCTGGAACCAAGCACTAGGCCCTTTCGGTGCTTATCACAATAGAAAAATCAGAGTATGAAATTATGTTGGCCATGTTAAAACCTCTGATGTGATTAAGCTCTTTGTACACAACCCTCGATCTTATTATCGCTCCATATAACCCCTGTGCCCGCAATCGGGCGCTAAAACATTGTATATTTCCATCTCCTTTTGATATTTTCCTTTGTAAATTCAATAAACCAACTTTTTCCTAAGTTTGGTCTAAACATTCCCAAACAATGTTTTTTAATGTAAAATGGGTAGATTGAAAAGCCCTGCATCAAAATTTCCGATGCGATTAAACCCCATTGTATAAACCCCGCCCTCCGCTCCTACTCCATATAACTTACGCCCAGGACCAAGAGTTTAAGTCACGAAGCGTTAATCGCATTGGATAAAATCAGAATGGTTAGATTGAAAAGCTCGCATCAAAGTTCCGATGCGATTGGCCCTTATACATAAAGCCCCGGGCCTTTACTCTCCATACATCCAAAGGCCCTGTAGACGGGCGCTAGCCTCATATGTATAACCTACCCAAATACCAAAAAAATTTGTATTTCATTAATTTTTGGGTTTTCATATATTATAAAGGGGTTTCCGCTGGCACATGTCTCAAAAATATCCGCCATTGATCTTAAGCCGATCAACGATTAGCGCAACATCGCATCAACAATTTTCAAAGGGCACATTTCGCGTGCGTTATTTCCTCTCCCCGATTGATCATCCCCCGATCAATCGAGAGCCATTCATCTCCTCCCCACCTTCCCAGATCTAACGGCCCACATTTTCTCCGATCATTGACCTTTCCTCCACCTTTGAACCCCTATGATTCACTCCCCACTGTCGATCTGATCTGCAGATTGACAGTCAGTGCTCAATCGCATCGGCGCCATTCAGTTTGTTCCCCCCGCCGACCGCATGCCTCCGATTGCATATAGACCGTCCATGTGTCCAGATCGGATGGTCCATAATGCATCTCCTGACTTTGGTTAAGTTCTATGTATCTTGCTTCATAATGTTTTCAGCAAATCCCGACCATTGATCTTTGCAGATCAATGGCCCTCATCAACCCTTCCTCCACCATTGTATTATTTCATTCGATCCTCACATGCAATCTCCGCCATTGATCTTTTGATCAGATGGTCCATAATAAAATGACCCTCCCCACTATCTGCCCACGCATCTTTTCCATATTGCACTCGTTTCCCCACCATTAGATCTGACGTCCCAGATATAACAGCCCACATTCCATATTGCGTAACTTTCAACGCGAAGGATAATTTCCTGAAGGCTGCGCAATATTGGTGGTTTTGAAAAGCCACGTGTCAGGCGAGAATGCATATCGCGTTCAAAAAGGCAAAACTACCTCCCTGCCTTTTTCTCACGTGAAAACAGTGGTTTTACCTCCTGAAACCACCTTCCCCATTTCCATTATTATTTATCACGTGCGACTCCCACCGTTGATCTTTGCAAATCAACGGCCCAGATTTAATTTGGCCTTACACTATCGCCCTCCACCCTCGCCAAAGGTTTTCAATGCATGATCTCCACCGTTGATCTCGTGGGCTGATCTCATACAATGGCCCACGATCATCCTGAAGCCCCAATTCCATTTCATTTGCAATTTCCTCCGAAACAAAGGTTTTAACCCCATTTCTTTGCATTTATTCTATTTTTCCAAACAATGTGACTCCTTCACACTATTAAATCACAACCAATCCCGACCGTTGATCTCTGCGCAATCAACGACTTTGACTTAATTCTTCCTCCACTTTCCTTTTTAACCTCCCGCAAACGAATCTCCACCGTTGGATGCTGCCATCCAATGGCCACGCTCCTCCCCACAACCTTCAAAGCTGTTGAACCCAATAACATAGGATTCCTTAATTAGTTTTGTATTTTGCAAGTTTTTAATGGTTTTTCCATTATATTGAAGAAAAGTTAAAGGCCGGGGATGATGATTCTCGTGCCTTTGATTCATAAAAGTGAAGCCATTCACAGGGTTCACCTCCATGTTTCATCCATGCTTCATGGGAATTGATACCATATGAGCCTTGTGCGGCCCTGCACATCAACAAGATACAGAGAATGAAATAAAACAAAAGATTATTAGTGTTGAATACGTACCACAACATAACTGAAGATTGAATATGAATTCCATAGTTTCATGGATTACGGAAAATATTGGTTATCAAAAGCCTAATATATTAAATTAAAACATAATTAAAGACAAATAAAAAAGATCTATCAGACAGAAAGGCCTCCACCACCAAACAGAGGCCAATTGATTCCTCTCAGCTACCACAAAGCCACATGTTGCCTCAAAGCATTCAAATAGAGGCCGAAGTTATTGATCAGAAAAGATATTTGCCTCAGTGCAGCCCAACAGTTAATTCTGCTAAAGGAACTTAATGTAAAAATATCAGCAGAGCTATTACTACATGAAACAGAGCCTTAAAAGTAAACAAAAGATCCCACCGAGCTTAATCCTTTAACGCAAATCAATTAATACAGTGAAAATATATGTACTCTTCTCCATTGAGCCCCTCAAAGGCTGAGAAGCATTAATATGTATTAATTGAACCTTGGAGATCTGTTATCAGATCCCACCTCCTCATTCCTTCTATAAATACTTCCGTAAAATATGAGAAAATGTTGGTTGGAAAACTTTGAAATATACTTGTGCTCGAAACTTCTGATTGTAAATAGTGTTCAAAGGCTCTTGAAGCTTTGCTTGTGATAGAATAGTTAGGCTGAGAAGTGAAGATTATTGCTAACATGAAACACTGGACTTAAAGCTGTAACTGGTTTGAAGCATCAATACAAGCTGATTTATGGGATCTTGGTCTATGTCGACAGTGATTTTTTTCTTATTGTAAATCGTTATTTTATTTCCGTTTTCACTTTTTCCATATTCTCTTATAAATAACAACAAGCATAGAGTTAGGATTTACTGTATATTAGTACCCTTCTCTGACTGAAAAGCTTTATCTAAATGTTTTCTTCCAATTTGTGTTGTTTAGGAATGATTTAATTCAGTTTGAGCAGTTAGGAATGTTGGAATTCCCTCATCCTACTGTCTTAGCTAATTTTTATTCTTGAATGTTATTTTTAATTTATGTTAAGTAGAGATGAACTAAGGAAGTTATGGTGAGCCCTGTCCTAGTTTTATCCCCAAAGACTATCTGAAAGTTTCCCTAAGAGTGTGTTGAAAGCTAGCTAGTTTCAAAGTACTTACTAGATATTTAGACCATTCTTCGTTATCATTTGTGTTTCCTTTGTGTTTAAATGTTTTTCTATTGAAATTGTATCAAAGGCTGGCTAGTTTCGAAGTACTTACCAAACCCTGGATTGCTTTTATGTTTTTCTTAAGTGTATGTCAAAAGTTGGCTAGTTTCAAAGTACTTACCAGATCTTGGGGTGCTCTTTGTTCTTCATTTGTTTAATTCCCCTTCTTGTTGTATCATTTCATTCCATAAAATCAACTTTAAAGAGATCTGTAGACATAGATGACTTGCCCCATGGACCACTCTTGATCCTTCTTATCTCAATTATATCCTATTATGACTCCATATCCCAATGGACTAAAACAAGAGAGACATCCATATTTTTAGCCAAAACTCATTCTATTTTCTTCAAATTCACACCTTTGGAACTCTTTCCATTCAGAACTTTCCACTCATATAATAATCATGCTCAAACATCCAAAAAAAACAAAATCCCTCGGACTTCATAACTAGCCTAATATCATTACCCAAAACCTTAAAGATAAATCCATCTTTGCACTTATTGGAGAGATCCCTCTCCGGATTCAGGAGGGCTAGATCCTAGAGTCCCAAAGTGGTTGAAATGGTGTTTCTCCCTGCGGTCGGAATTTTTCCAATCTTGCTGATTACAGGGAGCTAACATTTCTGGCGACTCCACTGGGTACTTGAGTCGAATTTTCATCTTAGGTTCCCTTAAACACTTTATAAAACCTCATGAGTAAAAATAAACCTTTTCAAGTACTACCAAACATACAGTAATCATGATAAAATTTGATTGAATTAGTGACAAGCTAGGTAAACCCTAGGATTCTCATAAGACTTTATCCAACCTTGAAATATCAAATAGCTTAGCCTTAAGAGTAGACTGTCTTTGTCTCATAACTGTAGCTAAGTTTTGAAACAAATTTAGGACACTCTTAACAACCAATAGGACTAAAAAATAACTCAGAAAACCCAAAATTATTTCAGATTGGTATTTAATAAACATGGTGGTGGACCATAAAACCGTTTACCTCCAAAAGAGCTAAAACTTCCACTTTGCGACTCCACAATCCTTAACAGACCTTAAGACTCCACTGGGAAGAACCATTATCATTGTAACATCATTTAAACTTAGTTACATGACTGTAGGATTAAAATTTGTGTAAAACAGATTAGTTAACCTCTCAAATATTGTCATATCTGGTAAAATTGTCTCTGTTTAGTAGGGCCTTAAAAACACGGCATAGTGGCTCCTAGAAAGATTCATACTAGAGCTTATCCTGACCCAGATCCACCTGAGATAGTTAATAACCCATAATGTATTCTTAGGAAGTCTCCTAAGATAAATTTTTCAACTGTTTTCAGATCACCTTTGAGAGTTAATTCAGTTCCTGAAAATATTGCAGCTCTACAACAATCACAAGTAGACTTAAGAAATCCATTTAGAACTAGGTCTCTTGATGATTTAGATCAACTAGATTCTGAGTCTTCACTTTCATCACCTGAACAAAGTGAACATCCTGCTAGTAGAGAAACAACACCACCTGATTCACATTTCATTTCCAATTTAGGTGTTTCTCATCCAATATCAGCTCAGCAATCTATTCCTGGTCCATCCACATCTATTCATCTTACATACACTGTCCAGACCACTCCACTCCAACCCACTTTACCTTTTTTTAATCCCCCTCTTGTAAATCCACCTCCACCACATATCATGGCAGCATGGTATGCTCCCTTAGTCCTTCTTGTACCATTAGTCAATCTTCCACAGGACTATTAGTCCAAAATTCCATTATATGATGCTATTAATGCTACTACTACATCACAACACGTGGATAAGATGAATGACTACTTTGACAGAAATGAAATTGATGATGAATCTGTCAAACTAAGACTATTTTCTCAGAGTCTGGGGGGAGAAGTAAGAAAATGGTTTAAAGGCTTAACCCCCCATAGTATCAATGATCTCCAAGCCTTCCATCAAACATTCTTAAACAAATGGGAAGTGAAGAAGAACCCTCTCCAAGTCCTTTATAATTACAAGAACCTCCATAGAAACACCGGGGAAAGTGTTCAAGCTTACTACACTAGATTTAAAAGCGTGTATAATGCACTTTCCCTAGATCTAAAACCTCCACAAGGCTCAGCTCTAAAAAAGTTTCATGAAGGGTTTGACACTGAGATGGCCTATCAGCCGAGAGAGAGAGATCTTGCAACTCTTGAAGATATGCAAAAAGGAGCTCTTGTTGTGGAAGTTAACTTAATGGAGAAGAGAGCAAGAATGAAAAATGAGAAGAGAGTATCCTTCAGAGAGGAATCTACCCCTTCCACTTCCAACTCAAAAATGGAAAAAATGATGGAAGAGATGATGAAGAAAATGAGCATCCTTGAGAGAGCACAAGTGAGTCAAAATCAAACTGCTCCTCAAAACAGAAACCAGAACCAAAATTAGAATTTTAGAAGGAACCAACCTCCAAACAGACCTAGGGAAGATGATCAACAGATCACTCCTCCCTTTCAACAAAACTATGTAAGTGAGGTTGAGGAAACAGATGAAATAACAAAGGAAGATGATATCAACATGTTGGGAGTAGATAATGATGACTTTGAGATTCATTATGATAGAAAACAAGGTCTATACACACCTTATGATGACAAAAGAGATGACGATGAAAGTTATTATCAAGAAATGGAGAATTTCATCATAGAATCTCAAAGGGAATATGACCTTAGAAGTAAAACCAATTAACAAACTCCAAACTCCAAAACCTCTGAAAAATATTCACAAAACAACACTGTAAACAAGCGTAAAGTTGTCAAACAGAAAGACAAAACAGCGGTTGTGGATTCTGATAAAGGTAAAGAGAGAGGCACTCAAAACACTACAAAACAGAGTGTAGACCTTAGTAGTACTAACATTTCAACTAGTACTCATGTTAAAACCATTTTGTCAAATGTAAATAGAACGAATAAGAAATTAGATATTGCTCATAGAATGGCAGCTAATAAAGCTTAAACAAGCACTTCAAAGAATCAAATCCCTTTCAACTTGGAGCATGAAATTTCCAAAATCAAAATCTCTATTCCCTTGACTGATTTAGCTTCCCAGAATGTATATAGGATCGAAATTTTGAAGGCTTTAAACATTGAAGAGAATAATGACACATTCAATCTTAACGATGATCAACCAGAGCTTATTTTTGGTCTTAAGATTGAAGGTAGGTATCAAGAGGGACCTGTTCCTCCCTTTTATGTGAGTTTAAACGTTCATGAAAATATTTTTCACAATGCTATGCACAATTCCTGGGCTTCTCATAATTTAATGCCTAAAGCTGTGATGGAGAGCCTAGGACTAGAAATCACCAGACCTTATAAAGACCTTTACTCCTTTGACTCGAGCAGAGTAACATGTTTAGGATTAATAAAAGACCTCTACATTAACTTAGCCCAGATACTAGCCAAATTCTTAGTCATGGATATTGTTGTGGCTGATGTGCCCCCAAAGTATGGAATGCTATTATCAAGATATTGGAGGGTTAAGTTACAAGGAACTATGCAGATGGACATGACCTATGCGACTATCCCTGTTTTCAATCAGACAATAAGACTTTATAGGGAGTCCCATATGCAATACATGGTTACAAGCCAAGACAGACCACAAAAATCTCCTCTGTACTCTGTGAATACAGGCCTCGATTATTTTATCTTTTTTAACGATGAAACTTTTGGTGAACAAGACACTTTAACTGAAATGATGGCCGATAGAGAGGAAGAAGAGAATAACACAAAAGTGTCAAAACAATTTGTTGGACCTTTCAACCACAACAAACTAAACACAAGTCTTGAACTGCAAGTCATGTGTCCTTTGTTTTTTAACTTAGACACTCAAGAAAACATTCCTCAAATAAACGAAAAACCTGAGGAGTCAAAACAAATTCAACTAAGTGTTGATGCTCATGAACAACCTGAAAACACTTTAGTTGAAGAGGAAAAACACCAAACAGATGAACCTAAATCTAGTCCTCTATGGAGTATGAACTTAGACGGGTCATGCACTAGAACTAACGCTGGTGCAGGTGTCTGGATATGCAACACTAAGAACAACCACACATAAAGAATTTCCTGTAGATTAAACTTTTAGTGTTCAAACAACATAGCGGAATATGAATCCTTGCTCTTAGGCTTACATCTGTTGAAAAACTTAGGAGCCAAAAGAATCAAAGTATATGGAGATTCAGAGTTAATCATTAGGCAGGTCAATGGGGAATACAATGCAAATCACACAAGACTTAGGGCCTATCGAAACGATGTTGTGGATCTTTTCAAAACTTTTGAGGAGTACCAAATCATTTTTGTCCTAAGAAAAATAAATATCATGGCCCACAACTTAGCCTTTGCAGCTAGAACATGATTAACACCATATTAAACCAAAGACTACACAATTCAAATAAAATTTAGACCATTTGTTCCTGATAACGAAAAATATTGGCAAGTGTTCGACGGAGACAAACAAATAGAAGACTTCATGCAACTCAGAAATGAATTCGAACTACACAGTTTGGATTCATATTATGAAGCAGACTGCAATAATGAAGAAAATTTTCTTCGTGAAGAAGAACCATCTCTTGAGGTTGCTAATATTAATCTACTATCTAGAAAACTTGAAAACAAAATAGAAATGAGTGCAGGGCTAGAAACAGAGGATTTAGAGACCTTGCAGTCTAAATATTAGAGTTTGCCTAAGGGTCTAGCCCCTTTAGAAGAGTTGTTTGATTGTAACGATGTGGCCAAAAAGCCAAAACTGGAGCCTGTAGAGACTGAAGTGGATGAGTGCAATATAGGCAGTGAACTAAAATCTTTGATGATTAAACTGTCTAAGACTTTACCATCTCACATTAAAATCAAATATATAGAGATGTTTAAAGAATTTTCTGGTGTTTTTGCGTGGAGTTACGAAGATCTTAAATCCTATGACACTGAAATAATACAGCACAAAATCCCTCTCAAGGAAAACCAAAAACCATTCAAACAGAAGCTGCACAGAATTAGCCATGTTCAGTTGCCTTTGGTTGAGAAGGAAATCAAGAAAATTTATGAAGCTGGTATTATTGTCCCTATTAGATATTATGAGTGGGTGCCTAATCTGGTGTCAATTAGGAAGAAAAAAGGAGAGATCAGGCTTTGTATAGACATTAGAGACTTAAACAAAGCTTGATTGAAAGACAACTACCCTTTACCTAAGATGGATCATATTTTACAAAGGGTGGTGGGGTCTAAAATAATTTTTTTACTGAATGGCTATTCAGGGTATAATCAGATTTTAGTTCACCCTGATGATCAATTAAAGACAGCTTTTAATACACCATGGGGCACTTTCATGTATGTGAAAATTCCCTTCGGTCTAATGAATGCTGGTGCAACTTTTCAGAGAGCCATGGACATAGCATTCTCTGAAGAACTGGGCTACTTCATCATTATATACCTTGATGATGTCATCATTTTTTCAAAGACAGGTGAGGAGCACTTAGAACATTGAAGAATAGTCTTTGAGAGATGCAAAAATTTTGGGATATCTTTGAACCCTAAGAAAACATTGTGTGGGCTCCAAGAAGGTAAACTTCTTGGGCACATTATTTCAGAAGAGGGTATTAAGATAGATCCAAAGAGGATTGAGGCCATATTGCAAACCTCTCATCCTCAAAACATCAAGGACTTGCAATCTTTCATTGGAAATATTAACTTTTTGAGAAGGTTCATCCAAAACTTGGTTGAGCTCCTTAGGAATATTACAAACATGTTGAAGAAGGAGTAAGGGGTAAAATGGACATTGGAAGCAAAGAATTCCTTTGAGTTGGTGAAACAAGCGTTAACCGAAACACCTGTTCTAATAAGTCCTGATTTTTCAAAATATTTTTATATTTTTTCATTTGCATCAGAACATACAATAAATGTTGTCCTTCTACAGAAAAATCCACAAGGACAAGAGAAACCTATTGCATTCTTTAGCAAGGCTTAGGGGATGCCCCTTTGAAGTATAACATTATGGAAAAGCAAGCCTTTGCTTTGGTTAAAGCTTTAAAGGACTTCAGAGTATACATCTTACACTCACACATCATTGCCTTTGTCCCAAATTCATTGTGAAAGACATTCTAACACAAGACCCAGATGGTAAGAGAGGTAAGTGGATTAATTTTATTCTTGAATATTATTTAGAGATAAAGCCCACTAAACTCATCAAAGGCCAAGGTCTAGCTAGATTAATGGCTGCATAAAATTTTGATGTTCTTGATATTAATATGATTAATGCTTTGGATGAACAAGAGGAAATCTCAACTCCCATTGTTGAAGGCCATTTTATGAATTCCTCTTGGTATGCTGATATTCTTTATGTGTTGCTTAATTTGAATACACCTCCTGGTTTGACAAAAACAAAGGCAAGGTTTCTAATGTTAAAAGTTGTAAACTATTGCATTATAGATAAATGTCTTTATTGGAAAAATGCAAGTGGTATATTGCTTAAATTTTTGCCTGAGTATGATGCAGGGAAGGTTAAGCATGAGTTCCATGAAGGGGAGTGTGGAGGCCATTCATACTGGAAGAAAAAAGCCAAAAAAATCTTGAGGGCTGGTTACTATTGGCCTACTCTTTTTCTTGATGTATACAAGATGATCATTACCTGTCATAAATGTCAACTTTTTTAGGGCAAAAGAAATCTGCTACCCTTACCTCTGCATCCAATCACTGTTGAAGCTCCTTTTCAACAATGGGGACTTGAATTCATAGGTGAAATCCATCCACCATATTCTACCCAACATAAATGGATTGTCACTGCCACATACTACTTCACTAAATGGATAGAAGCCATCCCTTGTAGGCAAGCCAATGATTCTGTCATTATAAAATTCACATAGACTAATATTCTCTCCAGATTTGGTTGTCCTACCAAGATCATCACTGATAATACAGCAACATTTGGATCAAAAAATATGGTTGAGTTCTGTCACAAATATCAGATAACATTGGGGCATTCCATGGCCTATTACCCTCAAGGTAATTGACTTGCAGAATCCTCAAACAAGAGTTTAGTGAACACAATCAAGCAGTTGTTGGAGGACAACAAAAAGTCTTGGCACAAAAATCTTGTGCATGCACTTTGGGCTAACAGATTTACATTGAAGAAATCTATTCGTATGTCACCCTATAAGCTTGTGTATGGCACTGATTCGATTTTTCCTGCCAGCCTTGGTGTGCCAGTTATGAAGTTGATTCAAGAGGTTCAGCCTGAAGATAATGACATGATCAGAAGGATAAATCAAACTATTCACCTTCAGCAAACCAGAGAGGAGGTTTATAACAAAGTATTGCAGAAGCAAGACAACATTAAAAAGATTTTTGACAGAAGAACAAAGGCCAAAAATTTTAATATTGGGGACAAAGTTTTAAAGTGGGACTCAAGGAGGGAAGACAAGGGCAAGCATGGTAAATTTGACAACTTATAGCTTGGCCCTTACTTCATTCATTTAACTGCTGGTAATAATGCCTTTTTCTTACAAGAGTTGAATGGAGCTTAATTGTTTGGGGGTCCTGTCAATGGCAGGATGCTTGAACATTACTTCTCTTGATCCATGTCATGTTCTGAGAGCCTTTTTTTTTCTCTCTCTCTCATTATAAATATTTCATCCACCATTGCATTCAAAGTTAGAATAATAAAAAATACAAAAAAAAGTGAAAGAAAGAAAAGAGGGCAGTTTGTAAAAGCAATAAAGGTACAGCCCCATAGCAACAAAAAGAGAAACAAATCTGAAAGTGTGCAAGCTTAAATGCTACTCCTAAAAAACACACTTCTAGTTAGTCAAACAGCCTAATCTTGACTAATTAGTTTTAAACTGTCTGCTGATAGGTTAGTGAATTTAATTTTCCAAATTGTTTAATCTTGGCTTATCAGTAGGTAGATTAGGATAGAAATTAAAGGTTCAAGCATGCTCAAAGTCTCAACCTAAGTGTCCAAAGAGAGATGACTCAAATATGTTTATTTCTTGAGTCTAGAACAGAGGTAAAAACGGGTTCTAATCAACTCAAAATATGAACCAGTCAACAAAGTAAAAATAGCTCATACAAAAGAAAAAATAAAGCTGAAAAAATATGAAGGAAGTGCTTTGAAATTTTAGATCTTAAGCCTTCCATTTTTGTTTTAATTTTCTGCAAAATAACATCGATGTGCAGCTTGTTTTTTATGCCATAGATATGCATCAAGTTAGACTGTTCAATCCTAACTTGTATGCTTTTGAATTTCTATTTTAAAAATTAGAGAATAAAAATCTGTTAGACTGTTTAATCCTAACAAATTGGTAGATTAGGTAGTGAAGCATATGAACTCAACTGTTTAATATGAGTTCATGGCGAAATAAGGAGTAGAATTAGATTAGTTTTATGCTTTCAAAAGAATAAAATGTTGTGAAAAGAGTGCACTCTAAAGAAGAAAAAATGTTAGATCAGTAGGATTGGGTAGGTAGAAAGCTTGTATTGATGAAGTTCCATTGTTTTCCATGGCTGCTAATATTTTTCAAAATAAACAAAATCATTCAAGTAAAGAAAGGCAGCCCAATGGATGAGGCACTGATCAGCCTCCCCGAGAATGCAAGTCTAAAGTTCTTGATGCATTCAAGAAGGCACCATCCCCAAGTGGAGCCACTGTTAGCCACCAATAAAATTTGTCATATAAAATGGTGGCTAAAACATTTTTGGAGCTTTCAAGGAACAAGTTTTATTGCAAAAAATGTTATCTCTTGAAGACGCATGAAAGGCATCTGGCCCTTTGTTCAAATCTTCACTGCTGTTTTCTTTTCCAACTTAGAAATTCTATTGTTTTCCATGAAGATAAGACTGTTGCAAAATCCATTTTTCCCCTCCCTCCACTTCAAAACTAACCTTTATTTTTCCTCCTCTTTTCCTCATAAACTTCCTCTATTTTTCCATTTTTCCCATTCCCCCTTCATAAAGTCCACATTACAGAGTTTAAAACTCCTTTTTAAACTCTACCGAAACCCCCAAATCCACAAGAAAAATTTAAGAATTTCATAAAAAATAAGTTTCTTTACTAAGGGTTTAAGCCCCCTTGGGCTAAGTCCTAACCACTTCCCCACCATGTGCCCTAGTGCTGGAACCAAGTGCTAGGCCCTTTTGATGCTTATCACATCATAAAAATTGGAGTATGTAAGTCTGTTGGCCATGTTAAAAACTCTGATGTGATTAAGCTCTTTGTACACAACCCCCGATCTTATTATCGCTCCATATAACCCCTGTGCCCGCAATCGAGCGCTAAAACATTGTATATTTCCATCTCCAATTGATATTTTCCTTTGTAAATTCAATAAACCCACTTTTTCCTAAGTTTGGTCTAAACGCGCCCAAACAATGTTTTTTAATGTAAAATGGGTAGATTGAAAAGCCCCGCATCAAAAGTTTCGATGCGATTAAGCCCCATTGTATAAACCCCGCCCTCCGCTTTACTCCATATAACTTACGCCCAGGACCAAGAGTTTAAGTCCCGAAGCATTAATCGTAACAGAGAAAATAAAAATGGTTAGATTGAAAATCCTGCATCAAAGTTCTGATGCGATTGGCCCTTATACATAAAGCCCCGGGCCTTTACTCTCCATACGTCTAAAGGCCCCACAGACGGGCGCCAGCCTCATATGTATAACCCACCTGACTCCCACAAACCTTTGTATTTCATTAATTTTTGGGTTTTCATATACTATAAAGGGGTTTCTGCTGGCACATGTCTCAAACAATATCCTTCGTTGATCTTAAGCCTATTAATGATAAGCGCAACATCGCATCGGCAATTTTCAAAGGGCTCATTTCATGTGTGTTATTTCCTCTCCCCAATTGATCATCCCCCGATCAATCAAGAGTCGTTGATCTCCTCCCCGCCTTCCCATATCTAACGGCCCACATTTTCTCTGATCATTAAGCTTTCCTCTGCCTAAGAACCCCTCCGATTCACTCCCCACCGTCGATCTAATCTGCAGATCGACGGTCAGCGCTCAATCGCATTCGCGCCATTCAGTTTCTTCCCCCCACCGATCGCATACCTCCGATTGCATCTGGACCATACACATGTCCAAATCGGATGGTCCATAATGCATCTCCCGACTTTGGTTAAGTTCTATGTATCCCGCTTCATAATTTTTTCGGCAAATCCCGACCGTTGATATTTGCAGATCAATGGCCCTCATCAACCCTTCCTCCACCATTGTATTATTTCATTTGATCCTCAGATGTAATCTCCGCCGTTGATCTTTTGATCGGATGGCCCATAATAAAACCACCCTCCCCGCCATCTTCCCACGCATCTTTTCCATATCGCGCTCGTTTCCCCACCGTTAGATCTAACGTCCCAGATCTAACGGCCCACATTCCATATCGCGTAACTTTCAGCGTGAAGGATAATTTCCTGAAGGCCGCACGATATTGATGGTTTTGAAAAGCCACGTGTTGGGCAAGAATGCATATCGTGTTCAAAAAGGCAAAACCGCCTCCCCTCCTTTTTCTCACGTGAAAATAGTGGTTTTACCTACTCAAACCACCTTCCCCATTTCTATTATGTTTTATGACATGCGACTCCCACCGTTGATCTCTGTAGATCAACGGCCAAGATTTATTCTGGCATTACACTATCACCCTCCACCCTCGCCAAAGGTTTTCAACGCGGGATCTCCGTTGTTGATCTCGTGGGCTGATCTCATCTGACAGCCCACGATCATCCCGAAGCCCCAATTCCATTTCCTTTGCAATTTCCTCCGGAACAAAGGTTTTAACCCCATTTCTTCGCATTTCTTCTATTTTTTCGAACAATGTGACTCCTTCACACTATTAAATCACAACCAATCTCGACTGTTGATCTTTGTTCAATCAACGGCTTTGACTTAATTCTTCCTCCACTTTCCTTTTTAAACTCCCGCAAACAAATCTCCACCATTGGATGTTTCCATCGAATGGCCATGCTCCTCCCCACAACCTCCAAAGCAGTTGAACCCAATAACGCAGGATTTCTTAATTAGTTTTGTATTTTGTAGGTGTTTTGTGGTTTTTCCATTATATTGAAGAAAAGCTAAAGGCTGGGGATGACGATTCCCATGCCTTTGATTCATAAAAGAGAATCCATTCACAGGGTTCACCTCGATGTTTCATCCATGCTTCATGGGCATTGATGCCATATGAGCCCTGTGCAGCCCTACACATCTACAAGACACAGAGAATGAAATAAAACAAAAGAGTATCAGTGTTGAAGACCTGCTGCAGCAGAACTGAAGATTGAAGATGAATTCCATAGTTTCATGGATTACGGAAAAGATTGATTATCAAAATCCTAATCTATTAAATTGAAATATAATTAAAGACAAATCAAAAATATCTATCATACAGAAAGGACTCCACCGCCACAACAGAGGCCAATTGATTCCTCTCAGATACCACAAAGCCACCTGTAGCCTCAAAGCATTCAAACAGAGGCATAAGTTATTGATCAGAAAAGATATTTGCCTCAGCGCAGCCCAACAGTTAATTCTAATAAAGAAACTTAATGTAAAAATATCAGCAGAGTTATTACTACATGAAACATAGCCTTAAAAGTCAACAAAAGCTCCCACTAAGCTTAATCCTTTAATGTAAATCAATTAATACAGTGAAAATATCTGTAATCTTCTCCATTGAGCCCCTCAAAGGCTAAGAAGCATTAATTTGTATTAATTTAACCTTGGAGATATTTTATCAGATCCCACCTCCTCATTCCTTCTATAAATACTTCTGCAGAAGATGAGAAAATGTTGGTTGCGGAACTTTGAAATATACTTGTGCTCGAAACTTCTGATTGTCAATAGTGTTCAAAGGCTCTTGAAGCTCTGCTTGTGATAGAATAGTTAGGCTGAGAAGTGAAAATGATTGCTAACCTGAAACACTGGACTTAAAGCTGTAACTGGTTTGAAGCATCAATACAAGTTGATTTATGGGATCCTGGTCTATGTCAACGGTGATGTTTTTCTTATTGTAAATCGTTATTTTATTTTCGTTTTCACTTTGTCCATCTTCTCTTATAAATAAAAACAAGCATAGATTTAGGATTTACTGTATATCAGTACCCTTCTCTGACTGATAAGCTTTATCTAAATGTTTTCTTTCAATTTGTGTTGTTTAGGAATCATTTAATTCAGTTTGAGTAGTTAGAAATGCTGGAATTCCCTCGTCCTAATGTCTTAGCTAATTGATATTCTTGAATGTTATTGTCAGTTTATGTTAAGCAGAGATGAACTAAGGAAGTTATGGTGAGCCCTATCCTAGTTTATCCCCAAATACTATCTGAAAGTTTCCCTAAGAGTTTGTTGAAAGCTGGCTAGTTTCAAAGTACTTACCAGATCTTAGACCATTCTTCGTTATCATTTGTGTTTCCTTTGTGTTTAAATGTTTTGTTATTGAAAGTATATCAAAGGCTAGCCAGTTTCGATGTACTTACCAGATCCTAGATTGCTTTTATGTTTTTCTCAAGTGTATGTCAAAAGCTGGCTAGTTTCAAATTACTTACCAGATCTTGGCCTGCTCTTTGTTCTTCATTTGTTTAATTCCTCTTCTTGTTGTATCATTTCATTCCATAAAATCAACTTTAAAGAGATCCGTATACATAGATGACTTGCCCCATGGACCACTCTTGCTCCTTGTTGTTTCAATTAAATCATGTTATGACTCCATAGCCCAATGGACTAAAACAAGTGAGACATCCATATTTTTAGCCAAAACTCGTTCTATTTTCTTGAAATTTCACACCTTTGGAACTCTTTCCATTTAGAACTTTCCACTCAAATAGTAATCATGCTCAACCATCCAAAACAAACAAAAACCCTCAGACTTGATAACTAGCCTAATATCATTACCCAAAACCTTAAAGATAAATCCATCTTTGCACTTATTGGAGAGATCCCTCTCCGGATTCAGGAGGGCTAGATCCTAGAGTGCCAAAGTGGTTAAAACAGTGTTTCTCCCTGCGGTCGAACTTTTTCCAATCTTGCTGATTACACGGAGCTAACATTTCTGGCGACTCCACTGGGGACTTGAGTCGAATTTTCATCTTAGGTTCCCTTAAACACTTTATAAAACCTCATGAGTAAAAAGAAACCTTTTCAAGAACTACCAAACATACAGTAATCATGATAAAACTTGTTTGAATTAGTGACAAGCTAGGTAAACCCTAGGATTCTCATAAGACTTTCTCCAACCTTGAAAGATCAACTAGCTTAGCCTTAAGAGCAGACTGTCTTTGTCTCATAACTGTAGCTAAGTTTTGAAACAAATTTAGGACACTCTTAACAACTAATAGGACTGAAAAATAACTCAGAAAACCCAAAAATATTTCAGATTGGTATTTAATAAACAGGGTGGTGGACCATAAAACCTTTTACTTCCAAAAGAGCTAAAAACTTCCACTTTGCGACTCCACAATCCTTAACAGACCTTAAGACTCCACTGGGAAGAACCATTATCATTGTAACATCATTCAAACTTAGTTTGAGGATTTTAGGATTAAAATTTGTGTAAAATAGATTAGTTAACCTCTCAAATATTTTCATATATGGTTAAACTGTCTCTGTTTAATAGGGTCTTAAAAACACAGCATAGTGTCTCCTAGAAAGATTCATACTAGAGCTTATCTTGACCCAGATCCACCTGAGATAGTTAATAACCCAAAAATTATTCTTAGGAAGTCTCTTAAGATAAATTTTTCAACTATTTTCAGATCACCTTTGAGAGTTAATTCAGTTCCTGAAAATATTGTAGCTCTACAACAATCACAAGTAGACTTAAGAAATCCATTTAGAACTAGGTCTCTTGATGATTTAGATCAGCTAGATTCTGAGTCTTCACTTTCATCACCTGAACAAAGTGAACATCCTGGTAGTAGAGAAACAATAGAACTTGATTCACATTTCATTTCCAATTTAGGTGTTTCTCATCCAAGATCAGCTCAGCAATCTATTCCTGGTCCATCCACATCTATTCATCCTACATACACTGTCCAAACCACTCCACTCCAACCCACTTTACCTTTTTTTAATTCCCCTCTTGTAACTCCACCTCCACCACATATCATGGCAGCATGGTATGCTCCCTTAGTCCTTCTTGTACCATTAGTCAATCTTCCACAGGACTATCAGTCCAACATTCTATTATATGATGCTAGTAATGCTACTACTGCATCACAACACGTGGATAAGATGAATGACTACTTTGACAGAAATGAAATTGATGATGAATCTGTCAAACTAAGACTATTTCTCAGAGCTCCGGGGGAGAAGCAAGAAACACAAAGGCTTAATTCCCTAGTATCAATGATCTCCAAGCCTCTCCATCAAACATTTCAAATGAAATGGGAAGTGAAGAAGAACCCTCTCCAAGTCCTTTCTAATTACAAGAACCTCCATAGAAACACCGGGGAAAGTGTTCAAGCTTACCGCACTAGATTTAACAGCGTGTATAATGCACTTTCCCTAGATCTAAAACCTCCACAAGGCTCAGCTCTAAGAAAATTTCATGAAGGGTTTGACACTGAGATGGCCTATCAGCCGAGAGAGAGATCTTGCAACTCTTAAAGATATGCAAAAAGGAGCTCTTGTTGTGGAAGTTAACTTAATGGAGAAGAGAGCAAGAATGAAAAATGAGAAGAGAGTATCCTTGAGAGAGGAATCTACCCCTTCCACTTCCAGCTCAAAAATGGGAAAAATGATGGAGGAGATGATGAAGAAAATGAGCATCCTTGAGAGAGCACAAGTGAGTCAAAATCAAACTGCTGCTCAAAACAGAAACCAGAACCAAAATTAGAATTTTAGAAGGAACCAACCTCCAAACAGACCTAGGGAAGATGATCAACAGATCACTCCTCCCTTTCAACAAAAATATGTAAGTTAGGTTGAGGAAATAGATGAAATAACAAAGGAAGATGATATCAACATGTTGGGAGTAGATAATGATGACTTTGAGATTCATTATGATAGAAAACAAGGTCTATACACACCTTATGATGAAAAAAGAGCTGACGATGAAAGTTATTATCAAGAAATGGAGAATTTCATCATAAAATCTCAAAGGGAATATGACCTTAGAAGTAAAACCAATCAACAAACTCCAAACTCCAAAACCTCTGACAAATATTCACAAAACAACACTGTAAACAAGCCTAAAGTTTTCAAACAAAAAGACAAAACATCGGCTGTGGATTCTGATAAAGGTAAAGAGAGAGGCACTCAAAACACTACAAAACAGAGTGTAGACCTTAGTAGTACTAAAAATTTAGCTAGTAATCCTGTTAAAACCATTTTGTCAGATGTAAATAGAATGAATCAACAGTTAGATGTTGTTGATAGAATGACAGCTAATAAAGTTTAAACAAGCACTTCAAAGAATCAAATCCCTTTCAGCTTGGAGCAGGAAATTTCCAAAATCAAAATCTCTATTCCCTTGACTGAGTTAGCTGCCTAGAATGTATATAGGACCCAAATTTTGAAGGCTTTAAACATTGAAGAGAATAATGACACAATCAATCTTAACGATGATCAACCAGAGCTTATTTTTGGTCCTAAG
Source organism: Pinus albicaulis (assembly GCA_034641835.2). Classification (NCBI taxonomy): domain Eukaryota; kingdom Viridiplantae; phylum Streptophyta; class Pinopsida; order Pinales; family Pinaceae; genus Pinus; species Pinus albicaulis. The sequence goes on along the minus strand of CM076583.1, from coordinate 212,503,676 downwards.
TTTGAAGGTAGGTATCAAGAGGGACCTGTTCCTCCCTTTTATGTGAGTTTAAACGTTCAAGAAAATATTTTTCACAATGCTATGCATGATTCATGGGCTTCTCATAATTTAATGCCTAAAGCTGTGATGGAGAGCCTAGGACTAGAAATCACCAGACCTTATAAAGACCTTTACTCCTTTTACTCGAGCAGAGTAAAATGTTTAGGGTTAATAAAAGACCTCTGCATTAACTTAGCCCAGATTCCAGCAAAATGCTTAGTCATGTATATTTTTGTGGCTGATGTGCCCCCAAAGTATGGAATGATATTATCAAGATATTGGAGGGTTAAGTTACAAGGAACTATGCAGATGGACATGACCTATGCGACTATCCCTGTTTTCAATCAGACAATAAGACTTTACAGGGAGTCCCATATGCAATACACGGTTACAAGCCAAGACAGACCACAAAACTCTCCTCTGTACTCTGTGTATACAAGCCTCAATTATTTTATCTTGTTTAACGATGAAAATTTTGGTGAACAAGTCACTTTAACTGAACTGATGGCCGATAGAGAGGAAGAACAGAATAACACAGAAGTGTCAAAATAGTTTGTTGGACCTTTCAACCACATCAAACTAAACACAAGTCTTGAACTGCAAGTCATGCGTCCTTTTTTTTTTAACTTAGGCACTCAAGAAAAAATTCCTCAAATAAACGAAAAACCTGAGGAGTCAAAACAAATTCAACTAAGTGCTGATGCTCATGAACAACCCGAAAACACTTTAGTTGAAGAGGACAAACACCAAACAGATGAACCTGAATCTAGTCCTCTATGGAGAATGAACTTAGATGGGTCATGCACTAGAACTAATGCTGGTGCAGGTGTCTAGATATGCAACACTGAGAATAACCACACATAAAGCATTTCCTGTAGATTAAACTTTCAGTGTTCAAACAACATAGTGGAATATGAATCCTTGCTCTTAGGTTTACATCTGTTGAAAAAGTTAGGAGCCAAAAGAATCAAAGTATATGGGGATTCAGAGTTAATCATTAGGCATTTCAATGGGGAATACAATGCAAATCACCCAAGACTTAGGGCCTATCGAAACGATGTCGTGGATCTTTTAAAAAATTTTGAGGAGTACCAAATAATTTTTGTTCCAAGAAAAAGAAATATCGTGGCCCACAACTTAGACTTTGCAGCTAGAACATGCTTAACACCATATGAAACCAAAGACTACAGAATTCAAATAAAATTTATACCAGCCGTTCCTGATAACAAAAAATATTTGCAAGTGTTCGATGGAGACAAACAAATAGAAGACTTCATGCAACTCATAAATGAATTCAAACTACACAGTTTGGATTCAGATTATGAAGCAGACTGCAATAGTGAAGAAATTTTTCTTGGTGAAGAAGAACCATCTCCTGAGGTTGCTAATATTAATCTACAATCTAGAAAACTTGAAAACAAAATAGAAATGAGTGCAGGGCTAGAAACAGAGGAGCTAGAGACCTTGCAGTCTAAAGATTAGAGTTTGCCTAAGGGTCTAGCCCCTTTAGAAGAGTTTTTTTATTTTAACGATTTGGCCAAAAATCCAAAATTGGAGCCTGTAGAGACTGAAGTGGAGGAGTGCAATATAGGCAGTGAAATAAAACCTATGATGATTAAACTGTCTAAGACTTTACCATCTCACATTAAACTCAAATACATAGAGCTGTTTAAATAATTTTCTCATGTTTTTGTGTGGAGTTACGAAGATCTTAAATCCTATGACACTGAAATAATACAGCACAAAATCCCTCTCAAGGAAAACCAAAAATCATTCAAACAGAAGCTGCGCAGAATTAACCCTGTTCAGTTGCCTTTGGTTGAGAAGAAAATCAAGAAAATTTATGAAGCTGGTATTATTGTCCCTATTATATATTGTGAGTGGGTGCCTAATCTGGTGTCAATTAGGAAGAAAACAGGAGAGATCGGGCTTTGTATAGACTTGAGAGACTTAAACAAAGCTTGATTGAAAGACAACTACCCTTTACCTAAGATGGATCATATTTTACAAAGGGTGGTGAGGTCTAAAAGAATTTTTTTACTAGATGGCTATTCAGGGTATAATCATATTTTATTTCACCCTGATGATCAATTAAAGACAACTTTTACTACACCATGGTGCACTTTTATGTATGTGAAAATTCCCTTCGGTCTAATGAATGTTGGTGCAACTTTTCAGAGAGTCATGGACATAGCATTCTCCGAAGAACTGGGCTACTTCATCATTATATACCTTGATTATGTCATCATTTTTTCAAAGAGAGGTGAGGAACACTTAGAACATCGAAGAACAGTCTTTGAGAGATGCAAAAAGTTTGGGATATCTTTGAACCCTAAGAAAAAATTGTTTGGGCTCCAAGAAGGTAAACTTCTTGGGCACATTATTTCATAAGAGGGTATTAAGATAGATCCAAAGAGGATTGAAGCCATATTGCAAACCTCTCATAATCGAAACATCAAGGAGTTGCAATCTTTCATTGGAAAGATTAACTTTTTGAGAAGGTTCATCCCCAACTTGACTGAGCTCCTTAGGAATATAACAAACATGTTGAAGAAGGAGCAAGGGGTAAAATGGACCTTGGAAGCAAAGAAGTCCTTTGAGTTGGTGAAACAAGCGTTAACCAAAACACCTGTTCTAATAAGTCCTGATTTTTCAAAAGATTTTTATATTTTTTCATTTGCATCAGAACATACAATAGCTGTTGTCCTTCTATAAAAAAATCCACAAGGACAAGAGCAACCTATTGCATTCTTTAGAAAGGCTTAGGGGATGCCCCTTTGAAGTATAACATTATGGAAAAGAAAGCCTTTGCTTTGGTTAAAGCTTTAAAGGACTTCAGAGTATACATCTTACACTCACACATCATTGTCTTTGTCCCAAATTCAGTTGTGAAAGACATTCTAACACAGGACCTAGATGGTAAGAGAGGTAAGTGGATTGATGTTATTCTTGAATATGATTTAGAGATAAAGCCCACTAAACTCATCAAAGGCCAAGGTCTAGCTAGATTAATGGTTGAATCAAATTTTGAAGTTCTTGATATTAATATGATTAATGCTTTGGATGAACAAGAGGAAATCTCAACTCCCATTTTTGAAGACCATTTTATGAATTCCTCTTGGTATGCTGATATTCTTTATGTGTTTCTTAATTTGAATACACCTCCTGGTTTGAAAAAAACAAAGGCAAGGTTTCTAAAATTAAAAGTTGTAAACTATTGCATTATATCGTAACACAAAAGCCAACAAAATCTGAGGTCAAGCATATTATCGGGCCTACTCTTTTTTCTTGATGTACACACAGCCATAATAAGTTTCTGATCAGCTATCGCTGCAATGTCAACTTTTTTAGGGCAAAAGGAAGCTGCTAGCCTTACCTCTGCATCCAATCACTGTTGAAGCTCCTTTTCAACAATGGGGACTTGAATTCATAGGTGAAATCCATCCACCACATTCTGCCCAACATAGATGGATTCTCACTGCCACAGACTACTTCACTAAATGGATAGAAGCCATCCCTTGTAGGCAAGCCAATGATTCTGTCATTATAAAATTCATGGAGTCTAATATTCTCTCCAGATTTGGTTGTCCTACCAAGATCATCACTGATAATGCAGCAACATTTGGATCAAAAAATATGGTTGAGTTCTGTCACAAATATCAGATAACATTGGGGCATACCATGGCCTATTACCCTCAAGGTAATGGACTTGCAGAATCCTCAAACAAGAGTTTAGTGAACATAATCAAGAAGTTGTTGGAGGACAACAAAAAATCTTGGCACACAAAGCTTGTGCATGCACTTCGGGCTGACAGATTGACTTTGAAGAAATCTATTGGTATGTCACCCTACAAGCTTGTGTATGGCACTGATGCGATTTTTCCTACCATCCTTAGTGTGCCAGTTATGAAGTTGATTCAAGAGGTTCAGTCTGAAGATAATGACATGATCATAAGGATAAATCAGACTATTCACCTTCAGCAAACCAGAGAGGAGGTTTATAACAAAGTATTGCAGAAGCAAGACAACATTAAAAATATTTTTGACAGAAGAACAAAGGCCAAAAATTTTAATATTGGGGATAAATTTTTAAAGTGGGACTCAAGGAGGGAAGACAAGGAAAAGCATGGGAAATTTGACAACATATGGCTTGGCCCTTACTTCATTCATTTAGTTGCTGGTAATAATGCCTTTTTCTTACAAGAGTTGAATGGAGCTTAATTGTTTGGGGGTCCTGTCAATGGCAGGATGCTTGAACATTACTTCTCTTGATCCATGTCATGTTTTGAGAGCCTTTTTTTTTTCTCTCTCTCATTATAAATATTTCATCCACCATTGCATTCAAAGTTAGAAAAATAAAAAATACAAAAAACAGTGAAAGAAATAAAAGAGGCAGTTTGTAAAAACAATAAAGGTACATCCCCATACCAAAAAAAAGAGAAACAAATCTGAAAGTGTGCAAGCTTAAATGTTACTCCTGAAAAACACACTTCTAGTTAGTCAAACAACCTAATCTTGACTAATTAGTTTTAAACTGTTTGCTGATAGGTTAGTGAATTTAATTTGCCAAACTGTTTAATCTTGGCTTATCAGTAGGTAGATTAGGATAGAAATTAAAGGTTCAAGCATGCTCAAAGTCTCAACCTAAGTGTCCAAAGAGAGATGACTCAAATATGTTTATTTCTTGAGTCAATAACAGATGTAAAAATGGGTTCTAATCAGCTCAAAATATGAACCAGTCAACAAAAGAAAAATAGCTCATACAAAAGCAAAAATAGAGTTGAAAAAAGATGAAGGAAGTGCTTTGAAATTTCAGATCTTAAGCCTTCCATTTTTGTTTTATTTTTCTACAAAATAATATCTATGTGTAGTTTCTTTTTTATGCCATAGATCTGCATCAAGTTAGACTGGTCAATCCTAACTTGTATGCTTTTGAATTTCTATTTTAAAAATTAGAGAATAAGAATCTGTTAGACTGTTTAATCCTAACAGATTGGTAGATTAGGTAGTGAAGCATATGAACTCAACTGTTTAATCTGATTTCATGGAGAAATAAGGAGTAGAATTAGATTATTTTTATGGTTTCAAAAGAATAAAATGTTGTGAAAAGAGTTTTCCAATCCAAGTGCACTCCAAAGAAGAAAAAATGTTATATCAGTAGGATTGGGTAGGTAGAAAGCTTGTATTGATGAAGTTCTGTTGTTTTCCATGGCTGCTAATATTTTTCAGAATAAAGAAAATCATTCAAGTAAAGAAAGACAGCCTAATGGATGAGGCACTGATCAGCCTCCTCGAGAATGCAAGTCTGAAGTTCTTGATGCCTTTAAGAAGGCACCATTCCCTAGTGGAGCCACTATTAGCCACCAATAAAATTATTCATATCAAATGGTGGCTAAAACATTTTTGGAGATTTCAAGGAACAAGTTTTATTGCAAAAAATGTTATCTCTTGAAGACTCGTGAAAGGCATCTGGCCCTTTGTTCAAATATTCACTGTTGTTTTCTTTTCCAACTCAGAAATTCTGTTGTTTTCCATGAAGATAAGACTGTTGAAAAATCCATTTTTCCCCTCCCTCCACTTCAAAACTAACCTTTATTTTGCCTCCTCTTTTCCTCATAAACTTCCTCTATTTTTCCATTTTTCCCATTCCCCCTTCATAAAGTCTACATTAAAGAGTTTAAAACTCATTTTTAAACTCTGCCGAAACCCCCAAATCCATAAGAAAACTCTGAGAATTTCATAAAAAATAAGTTTCTTTACTAAGGGTTTAAGCCCCCTTGGGCTAAGTCCTAACCACTTCCCCACCATGTGCCCTGGTGCTGGAACCAAGTGCTAGGCCCTTTCGATGCGTATCGCATCGAAAAAATCAGAGTATGTAAGTCTGTTGGCCATGTTAAAACCTCTGATGTGATTAAGCTCTTTGTACACAACCCCCGATCTTATTATCGCTCCATATAACCCCTGTGCCCACAATCAGGCGCTAAAACATTGTATATTTCCATCTCCAATTGATATTTTCCTTTGTAAATTCAATAAACCCATTTTTTCCTAATTTTGGTCTAAACGCGCCCAAACAATGTCTTTTAATGTAAAATGGGTAGATTGAAAAGCCTCGCATCAAAAGTTTCGATGCGATTAAGCCCCATTGTATAAACCCCGCCCTCCACTTTACTCCATATAACTTACGCCCAGGACCAAGAGTTTAAGTCCCGAAGCGTTAATCATAACAGAGAAAATCAGAATGGTTAGATTGAAAATCCTGCATCAAAGTTCTGATGCGATTGGCCCTTATACATAAAGCCCTGGGCCTTTACTCTCCATACATCTAAAGGCCCCACAGATGGGCACCAACCTCATATGTATAACCTGCCCGACTCCCAAAAACCTTTGTATTTCATTAATTTTTGGGTTTTCATATACTATAAAGGGGTTTCTGCTGGCACATGTCTTAAAAAATATCCGACGTTGATCTTAAGCCTATCAACGATCAACGCAACATCGCATCGACAATTTTCAAAGGGCACATTTCACGTGAGTTATTTCCTCTCCCCAATTGATCATCCCCCGATCAATCAAGAGCCTTTGATCTCCTCCCCGCCTTCCCATATATAATGGCCCACATTTTCTCTGATCATTAACAATTCCTCCACCTAAGAACCCCTCCGATTCACTCCCCACCGTCGATCTGATCTGCAGATCGACGGTCAACGCTCAATCACATTGGCGCCATTCATTTTCTTCCCCCCACCGATCGCATGCCTCTGATTGCATCTGGACTGTACACGTGTCCAAATCAGATGGTCCATAATGCATCTCCCGACTTTGGTTAAGTTCTATGTATCCCGCTTCATAATTTTTTCGGCAAATCCCGACCGTTGATATTTGCAGATCAATGGCTCTCATCAACCCTTCCTCCACCATTTTATTATTTCATTTGATCCTCAGATGCAATCTCCACCGTTGATATTTTGATCGGATGGCCCATAGTAAAACCACCCTCCCCGTTATTTGCCCACGCATCTTTTCCATATCACGCTCGTTTCCCCACCATTAGATCTAAGGTCCCAGATCTAACGGCCCACATTTCATATCGCGTAACTTTCAGCGCGAAGGATAATTTCCTGAAGGCCACGTGATATTGATGGTTTTGAAAAGCCAAGTGTCAGGCAAGAATGCATATCCTGTTCAAAAAGGAAAAACCACCTCCCCTCCTTTTTCTCACACGAAAACAGTGGTTTTACCTCCTGAAACCACCTTCCCCATTTCTATTATGTTTTATCACATGCGACTCCCACCATTGATCTTTGTAGATCAATGGCCCAGATTTATTATGTCCTTACACTATCACCCTCCACCCTTGCCAAAGGTTTTCAACGCGAGATCTCTGTTGTTGATCTCGTGGGACGATCTCATCTGACAGCCCACGATCATCCCAAAGCCCCAATTCCATTTCCTTTGCAATTTCCTCCGAAACAAAGGTTTTAACCCCATTTCTTCGCATTTCTTCTATTTTTCCGAACAATGTGACTCCTTCACACTATTAAATCACAACCAATCCCGACTGTTGATCTCTATGCAATCAACAGCTTTGACTTAATTCTTCCTCCACTTTCCTTTTTAACCTCCCACAAACGAATCTCCATCGTTGGATGTTTCCATCCAATGGCCACGCTCCTCCCCACAACCTCCAAAGCAGTTGAACCCAATAACGCAGGATTTATTAATTAGTTTTGTATTTTGCAGGTGTTTAATGGTTTTTCCATTATATTGAAGAAAAGCTAAAGGCCGGGGATGACGATTCCCATGCCTTTGATTCATAAAAGAGAATCCATTCACATGGTTCACCTCCATGTTTCATCCATGCTTCATGGGAATTGATGCCATATGAGCCCTGTGCAGCCCTACACATCAACAAGACACAGAGAATGAAATAAAACAAAAGAGTATCAGTGTTGAAGACCTACTACAGCAGAACTGAATATTGAAGATGAATTCCATAGTTTCATGGATTACGGAAAAGATTGATTATCAAAAGCATAATCTATTAAATTAAAATATAATTAAAGATAAATCAAAAATATCTATTAGACAGAAAAGCCTCCACTGCCACAACAGAGGCCAATTGATTCCTCTCAGATACCACAAAGCCACCTGTTGCCTCAAAGCATTCAAACAAAGGCTGAAGTTATTGATCAAAAAAGATATTTGCCTCAGCGCAGCCCAACAGTTAATTCTGATAAAGGAACTTAATGTAAAAATATCAGCAGAGTTATTACTACATGAAACAGAGCCTTAAAAGTCAACAAAAGCTCCCACCGAGCTTAATTCTTTAATGTAAATCAATTAATACAGTGAAAATATCTGTACTCTTCTCCATTGAGCCCCTCAAAGGTCGAGAAGCATTAATCTGTATTAATTTAACCTTGGAGATATTTTATCAGATCCCACCTCCTCATTCCTTCTATAAATACTTCTGCAGAAGATGAGAAAATGTTGGTTGCAGAACTTTGAAATATACTTGTGCTCGAAACTTCTTATTGTAAATAGTGTTCAAAGGCTCTTGAAGCTCTGCTTGTGATAGAATAGTTAGGCTGAGAAGTGAAGATGATTGCTAACCTGAAACACTGGACTTAAAGCTGTAACTGGTTTGAAGCATCAATACAAGCTGATTTATGGGATCCTGGTCTATGTCAACGGTGATGTTTTTCTTATTGTAAATCGTTATTTTATTTATGTTTTCACTTTTTCCATCTTCTCTTATAAATAACAACAAGCATAGAGTTAGGATTTATTGTATATCAGTACCCTTCTCTGACTGATAAGATTTATCTAAATGTTTTCTTTCAATTTGTGTTGTTTAGGAATGATTTAATTTAGTTTGAGCCATTAGGAATGATGGCATTCCCTCGTCCTACTGTCTTAGATAATTGTTATTCTTGAATGTTATTTTCAGTTTATGTTAAGTAGAGATGAAATAAGGAAGTTATGGTGAGCCCTATCCTAGTTTATCCCCAAAGACTATCTGGAAGTTTTCCTAAGAGTGTGTTGAAAGCTGGCTAGTTTTAAAGTACTTACCAGATCTTAGACCATTCTTCGTTATCATTTGTGTTTACTTTGTGTTTAAATGTTTATTTCGAAGTACTTACCAAATCCTGGATTGTTTTTATGTTTTTCTTAAGTGTATGTCAAAAGCTGGCTAGTTTCAAAGTACTTACCAGATCTTGGCCTGCTCTTTGTTCTTCATTTGTTTAATTCCCCTTCTTGTTGTATCATTTCATTCCATAAGATAAAATTTAAAGAGATCCATAGACATAGATGACTTGCCCCATGGACCACTCTTGCTCCTTGTTGTTTCAATTAAATACTATTATGACTCCATAGCCCAATGGACTAAAAATAGTGAGACATCCATCTTTTTAGCCAAAACTCGTTCTATTTTCTTGCAACTTCACACCTTTGGAACTCTTTCCATTTAGAACTTTCCACTCAAATAATAATCATGCTCAACCATCCAAAACAAACAAAAAACCCTCGGACTTCATAACTAGCCTAATATCATTACCCAAAACCTTAAAGATAAATCCATCTTTGCACTTATTGGAGAGATCCCTCTCCGGATTCAGGAGGGCTAGATCCTAGAGTCCCAAACTAACTTAAACGTTGTTTCTCCCTGCAATCAGACTTTTGCCAATCTTGCTGATTACAAGGAGCTAACAAGGCTGACATGTGTATTCAATTAAGGGAGAGCTGGTTTGGCACAACCGGGTAAGACAACTAGTATATTGTTATGTCAATTTATGTGGTGACAATTATGTGTTTATGGAAGTATCATGTAGGGGATTGCATAGCAAGAGACTTCCATGAAACCTTGGAGAAGGATTAGGTTGTGTTTTCCTTCGGAAGAACTGGGGACCCATGGGGATTGAGTGATGGTGTTTCTTTCTAGTCTTATGCTTTTGGTCTCTTGTGATTTGTTGTTTTTTATTTGCATTCTTGATTGTGTCTAGTGCATGGCCATGCCACTTTATGGCGGTGTTGTGTTGTTATTGGTTTTCATGGTTTTCTTCTTGTTTTTTTGTTTTTCCTTCCTTTTGTTTGAGAGCCTTGGGAATTGATTGGGGAAAGAGGAAATTAATGGAGCTTGGGAAGATTTGCGTGGTACCGAACAAGTAATGAAAGACATAGATGAATATCAGTGCATGAGTAATCCCAGGTGAAGGTAATAATATGACAGTCGGTTGTACTAGTTGGGTATTGGGGTAAATGGATGGAAAAAATACAAATATGAGAAAGGTGAGAGGAAAGGTAAAGTAAATGATCCTTAAAGTAACATGTTCCTTGGATATGTTGGGAACTATTATTCTCAACATTGTGCATGTTGTACATGAATAAATGAAGTTATCTTAAACTATACCTTTTGAGATCTAGCGATTATGTTGTGATCATGATTATGTTTATGTTTATCTATGCATATATGTATGTATGTTATTGATTGGCAAGATTGTCATGGATCATGATGGTTTTATGTTTATTTTTATATATGTATACATGTATGTATGTATGTATGTATGTATGTATGTATGTTGTGTCTAAAAAGGTCATTATGGATGATGATTCTTTAAAGATAATGTTTATATCTATATACATGTGAATGTATGTCATTGTTTGATAGTATCATGATTGTTTTATGATAATGATTATATATACGTATGTATATATGTATTTATGTCACTATATGACAGGGTTTACAAGGATCATTCTTATAGAGGAATTATTTCTTATGCAGGTGAATGGAATGAAGAGGTTCTTGGTCTTATGAGGAATCAAGTGGGAAGACTAAATCTGACAAATATATGAGGTCAGTATCATGTGGAGATGAATTGATTTTATATGCTTGTATTATGCCTACGTTTATGTTATGGAAAATTAATGGTGAGGAGTACATTAGCAAAGTGAAGGCAGTGTGACCTGCAACATGCAAGGATAAGCATGGATAATGGAAATATACTAGAGGCAAGGTTTCTTGTGGGGTCGGCGTGTGGTCTATGGATGTACATTGATATTTTTGTGTATATGTTGTGCATGTTGTATATTCAGTTATTTTACCTATGGTGATGTGTAATGTTGGATATCTGATGTTGTGTACATATCGTTTTTTGTGCATGTTGGATATGGGGTGTTGTGTGCATATGGTGCTATGTGCATGTTGGATGTCGTGTACTTATGGTGCTATGTAAACGTTGAATATGCATTGTTATGTACATATGTTTTTTTGTGCGTGATGTATATATGATGTTATGTACAAGTGGTGTTGTGTGCATGTGGTGCTATGTACATGTTGTACATGTGGTTTTGTGTGAAGGTGGCTCATGTACATGTTGTGCATATCACGCTGTGTACAAGTGGTTTCATGTACATGTCAAGCATGTAGTGTTGTGTACATGTAATATCATGTACACATTGTACAGTTGTTGTGATGTACATTTGGCGTTGTGTACACGTTGTGAAAATGGTGTCATGTACATGTGATGTTGTGCACACGTTGTCATTAGGGGAATTTTGAGGTCTAAAATGGGCCTCCTAAGAAAAATTTACAACCAAAATAAACTATATAAGAACCAATAGGATTCAAGATGATCATGTCAACCATGGGGGATGATTCACCATTTTTTAATTAAAAGGGTAAAAATATTAAAAAATAATAAAATAATAAAATACTTTTTCAACTCGTATTTTCAACTTATCTCCCAAAGTTTTTACTCAAAGTTCGAGTGGGAGTACTCATTGGATGCAAAATTTAATTCATCGTCCAATTAGTGCCCATGTTGCATACTTTCGATGGACCCTGCTACACGAAAAATGAGAAACACATTTAAAAAACGTGATTGCAATCATGTTTTTCATGTATTTCTCATTTTTCACGTAGTAGGGTCCATCAAAAGTATGCAACATGGGTACTCCTTCGATGAGAAATTAAATATTTCATCCAACGAGTACTCCCGCTCGAAATTTGATTAAAAACTTTAAGAGATAAGTTGAAAATGCAAGTTGAAAAAATAGTTTTTCCTTTTCTCCCTCTAAAATTTGATGATGTAATCAAATCTATTTTATTATTTCCACTATTATTTTATAATTTCCTTAGGAGGCCCATTTTAGACCTCAAAATTCCCCTAATGGTAGGTAGTGTTGTGTACAAGTAGTACTGTGTACATGTTGTGCATATGGTACTGGTATACATGAGGTATTGTGTGCATGTCATACATGTTGTGTTGTGGGCATGTGGTACTATGTATGTGCATCGTGTAGTCGTGGTATCGTGACATATGTATTCATTGTGTTGTACTTTGTATATCTATATGTATGGGATTTTATTATACACGAGGTGTAGGTGTATATGTTGAATGTCGATGTAGGTCTATGTATTGTGTTGTATCACACACTGGGTGTAGATGTATATGTTGTACGACGGTATAGGCATAGGTGTATGTGTTGTGTTGTACACCGATTATAGGTGTATGTGCTATGTTGTGTGCTAGATGTGGGTGTATGCATTATGTGGTGTTGTATGCCCTGTGTGGATGCATATGTTGTGATGTAAACTGTGTGTATTTGTACGTGAGTAAAGAGAAGAAAGGGCACTAGGTGCTTTCCAGGTGTGGCAACTAATTCAATGTGTGTACAGAAAGAGAAAAGGCAGAAGTATAGACCAATGAAGGATAAGTATCGATATTTTAATTCAGTTATATTATGAATGTAATATGTTATTCTATTTTATGATGGGTACATGTGATTTATGATTTTTATCTGTGATGGTTTTGTTTTTAGCTAACCCTATTTGATATGTTTATACATAATGATTTGTTCAAAGATGCTTGTTTGACTTGTTGCGATAGGAAGCGAGAAAAATTGCAAGTGTACCTTATTAAAGAGCTACCAATGAGGTATGATTTCAGGTTGTTTCAATTTGTTTTCAATCTAATGGGAATTATGTGTTCGGTTCAGGAACACATGGAAAATACTTGGTTTGGTGATTGGAACTGACTGCAAGAATTAGCAGTGTCAACAAAATGAAGTGGAATACACAACACTATGTTGGTGAAACACTTTAGGAGCAAGGCCATTGTGGGACACTGGTACCCAATAGTGCCCATTTATTTACGTGACTATGTTATGATTGATATGATGGTTTTTAGGCAGGTATATGCATTGGTTGTTGTATCTTCTGATGTGAGGAAGCATTTCCGAGGGATCGACTTCTCGGGATGAGGGTTCTAGTAAAAATTGGAAAGTGACTGACTACATGAAAGGGGATTACTGAATTTCCCAAGGATGTAGTAGCGAAGGGAAGGATGGGGATGTATTTGGTTTGGTCATTAACATTTCTAGATGGAATCAAATGCACATTGGGAGTGTGCCCTGGAAACATGTGTTGATCAGCGGTTGTCATTGATGTCAACCCAAGAAGCACCAGGGGCTAACCCAATATTTCATGGGAATTTTGACCTACCAATTTAATATATTCTAGGTCAATAATTCTTTTGATGGTTTCTACTTGTCGAGATGTTTTTGTTGATATATGGCACGTCATGTAATTCTTCACAGCTTGAGAGATATTCATGTTTGAAGTTTGTACCCCTAGTTAGTGGGCTAAAACCCCATGGGGTTGGGGCATGGGTCATTGAAAAGTCATAATTAATATTTTTTAAGCTCCTAAAATCCCTCCCACGTTCACTTGTTGAATCTCCTCTCAACTTAAGCATTCATATAAATTGTGATCTTCATTTCCTCCTTATGCAAGGGATTCGGTCATCTGAAACAAGTCATTGTGGAATTTTCGCACTAACTTTTTTTATACGAAGGTTCAGAAGCAGAAATTTTTATGAAGCAAAGCTGAAATCCTGAGGAAGTTGTAATAAAAATTTTAGATCAAAGTGTGCAATATTTTTGGAGATATGATCTGTGGAAGTCAGGGTTTTTGCAGGCTCCTGAAATTCATATAAAAGAAGTGACCTTGGTAAAATCGTCATAACTCTCTCTCTAAGCATCAGATTTGAATTCCATAAAAATTGGCAGATATTGCACAGTCTGCAATATTTTCTCTATCAATTTCAGAGCCAAATGAACAAAAAGTGACACGTGGCATGCCGTAAAATTGCGCTCTCCTCAAACAATCCATAATTAGGGCATTGTGAGAGATTGGGTATAACTCTCTCTTGAAGAATAAAAATTGGGTCAAACCTGTGGCATTGGAAATAAGACTCAGAGGACTACTACAAGACCAAAAATTAGATATTTAGGATATGAAATAACAGAGATAGACCAGATTCAATATCGAGCTCCTAGAAGGCAAGAACAAGCTAGATCATGTGTTGTCAAGGGTTGCAAAGGACCAGACTTTCTACGGCAGCAAAGCAAAGCAAGGTATAGCAGAGGGTAGCATGACAAGAGCAGCAACCAAGGTGCATAGCAGCAGCAAGAAGTTCATCATGTGAAGTCTTCAAGTGGGCAGCACTGCATATAATCATTGTAAAGGTATCATTGTACTTAGTCATTGTAAATACATTATTGTACAAATTGTACTAGTATCTATCTACCAAGGGTTGAAGAGGCAGTGTTGGGAGGTCTAGGATCATGATTAGTTGGTTGTGTCAAAGTTGGGGTTATGGTCTAGTATATCTTCTTCTTCTACATCATTCTATATCATTGTAAAGTGGACCATTTTCCCTGGTACGGGAGTCCATTTTTCTTTTATTCTTCTATAGGGTGGTAGGGTGGTGCTAGGGTGAGTTGTAGCTCATTGGGTGTTGGGGAATCCGTTCAGTTGACTACTAAAGAATCTCGGGCGTTGGAGCATCCATCCAGTGGGAGCTGGAGAAGAATGCTTTTCTAGATTCTAGGAAGTTGGAGCTTTATTTTCAATTGGAGTTGAATATTAAAGAATTATTAGAAAAGCATTAGGTGGTTTTTGTCACGGAGTGGGTTTCCACCTTAAAAACTGTGTGCATTTGTGTTCCTCTTGTTTGCTGCTATCATTGTACAAACACTGATAATAATTGAAGATTAACTAATGCTCTAATTGAAAGAAATACTGATTCACCCCCCCTCTCAGTATTTCCAACAATTGGTATCGGAGCTTGGTTCCTTCAATAGCAGTTTAACAGCTGGAAGGAGGTCATGGAGCATACCAAGAATGGTGTACCTCTATTCAATGAAAATAATTATGTACTTTGGAAAGGAAGAATGGAGGTCTATCTCTTGGCGCAAGGTTACGAAGTATGGGACACTGTTCAAAATGGATTTACATCAACCACAGATGAACAAGGTAAGAAGAATTTGGTAAATGATGCAAAAGAAAAGAATATTATTATCAATGGACTTATTGAATCTGCTTATAATAAGGTGTTGGGTTGTAAAACCGCCAAAAATGTATGGGACAAGCTTGAGAATATATATGCAGGTGACTCAAATGTCAAAGAAGCAAAGCTTCAAATATATAGAGCAAAATTTGAGCAACTCAAAATGAAAGAAGATTGCAACATTGCTGCATACTTCCAATACATTGATGAAATAACCAATACTCTGGAAGGATTGGGAGAGCCAGTTGACGATAAGACTATTATACAGAAGATTATTAGAACATTACCAGGGAGATTCAACCCAAAGGTATCGGTCTTAGAATACAATGCAAATCTGGACAAACTCAGCAAGGAATAATTACATGGAGTTCTCATAGCATATGAAATGAGACTTGATGAAGAAAACGGTACTTCAAATCTAGAAACTGCATTCGTTTCATCTAAGAAAACCAATAACTACAAACAACCTTCAATTGAAATGACATGCACCTGCAAGTGTGAAGAAAAGGGAGATGATGGAGAAGGTCTTTCAGATGAAGAATATGCTTACTCTACGAGAAAACTAAAACCTGGTAAGGGAAAATTCGAAGGTAAACTTCCATTGATATGTTTCGGTTGTGGTGAGGTTGGGCATTTCGTAGCAAAATTTCCGAACAAAAGTAATGGCAACTCGAAAGGAAAGAAAGGCTTTAAGAAATTCAACAAGAAAGGAAAAAAGAAAGGATCCAAAAGGAACTTTCTCTCTAAAGAAGATATCTCATCATTCGATGAAGAAAGTGACAACAAAGAAGAAGCCAATGAGAAAGTATTGTTTATGGCCAAGTATAATAAACAAGAAGTATCAAACAAGGAAGAAGAAGGGTTGACCATAGAAGAATTTTATGAGGAGGCAAACAAGCTTATAAAAGAGCTCAATGCTAAGAATATCCATTCCAATACTCTTGAAGAAAAAGTTCAAGGTCTCAAAATTGACGTTGAAGAACACAAATGTATTGAAGAGTCACTTCAAAAGAAGTTGGAAGAAAGCAACCAAGAAAGGGAAGCATTAGAAGCCGAAGTAGTCTCGCTGTGTAAGGAAGTGAAGAAGGGAAAAACTATCCAAAAGTATGCCAACAGCTCAAGGGAATTGGAAGAAATCATCAACAATCAACAATCTTACAATGACGAAACTGGCCTCGGTTACAAAGAAGAAGAAGCAGGACCTTCTACAACAAAATACATTGAACCTATGAGATCTTACATACATGAAGACTTCATTGGACAAGATTTGCAAGCACATCCTTGGAAGACGATTCTTCGACGAAGATTTTCATCTAGGTACCAACATATTTTTCAGGGCTATTGTTATTCATGTGGAAAATTTGGTCATAAAGCTGTAGAATGTCGCACGTACCCTAGGAACCAATACAATTCCAACAGATTCTTCAAATATGAACCTCCCAGGGCTCGAAAAAACATCAATATATTTGAAAATTTAAGAAATGATATGGAATGTTACAAATGTCAAAAATTTGGACACATAGCCAAAGACTGCAGACTTGAAAATCCTCCAGAAGAATCTTCGAAGCCACAGAATGAACGAACATGGAAGAAGAAGAAGACTGATAATTGTGCTCTCGCTCTCAAGGCTAAAAAAAATAAAGATGTGTGGTATGTTGAGAGTGTTTGCTCAACGGATATAACTGGAGATAGAAAGAAATTTGTATCTATGAAAGAGAAGAAGGATGGAAGCATATCCTTTGGAAATGATGCCTCTTCAAATGTTATAGGATCAGGCACCGTCACTCTCGGAAGAAAAGATGTTATAGCCAAGAATGTTCTATTGGTCAAAAACATGAATCACAATCTGCTCAGTGTTGGACAAATGTGTGATCAAGGACACAAAATGCTATTCAACTCCACAAAATGTGAAATTAGGAAAGGCAGGTATCGTAAAATTGTGGCTACAGCAAGTCGAGCTCCAAACGACATATATGTTCTGGATGAAGCAACTAAATCATGTCTACTAGCTAAAGAAGATGAAAGTTTGTTATGGCACAAACGAATGGCTCACATAAAATTTGACAATCTTGTCAGGATAAGCAAAAAGGAATCAGTACGAGAAATGCCGAAAATCTCAAAACCTTCCAACACACTATGTGAGGCATGTCGGCATGGAAAGCAGACAAAATTCCAATTTAAAACAAAAGAACACTTTTCATCACATCCATTGGAATTGATACATACCGATCTATGTGGTCCTGTGAGAAAAAAAGGCTTAGAAGGAGAATTATATTTCATGTTAATGATAGATGACTATACCAGGATGGTAGCCATCAGTTTCCTAAAGAAAAAATCTAAAGCATTTGAGTTCTTTAAGATCTACAAGGAGTTGGTTGAAAATTAAAATGATTTGAAAATAAAGTGTTTAAGATCAGATAATGGTGGAGAATTCACTTCCAAATTATTTCAGCAATACTGTGACGAAAATGGAATAAAAAGGCAATTTTTAATAGCACGAACACCTCAGCAAAATGGAGTTGCTGAAAGAAAGAATAGAACTGTACAGGAAATGGGTAGAACAATGTTGAAGGACTCAAAATTGGATGAAAAATTTTGGGTTCAAGCAATTGATACGACAGTCTTCATTATCAACCAAAGTCTTCTCAGAAATAATTGCAACAAGACTCCATATGAATTATGGAAAGGAAAACCAGCTAATGTAAAATATTTCAGAATCTTCGAAAGCAAATGTTATATCAAAAGATAATATCAAAATTTGGGTAAGTTTGAATCACATGTTGATGAAGGTATCTTTGTTGGTTACTCACGCAAAATAAAGGCCTATAAATGCTATAATCTAAGATGAAAACAGATAGTGGAGAGCATAAATGTTACATTTGACAAAGATGGTGTTCTAGCGAGTAATGACGTGGATCTAGAATCTTTGAAACTTGAGACAAAGGCTAAAAAAGACACAGATAAAATTGTAGAACAAGAAGCAACTATCAACGAGGAAGAAGTAAACAATGATCATCAAGATATACCAGAACAACAACAACAAGCTCCTCCAAGGAGAACAAAAGAGTGGATTCAAAAGAACCATTCATCAAATCAAATCATTGGTGACATAAATGAAGTTCGACAGCTTCGTTCATCACAACAAGCTCACGTTGCTTTTCTAGTAACCTTTGAGCCTAGTAATTTTGAGGAAGCCAGCCAGAATGAACATTGGGTAGCAGCTATGAATGAAGAATTAGATCGAATTGAGAAGAATAACACCTGGGAATTAGTTCCATGACCAAAAGATAAAAATGTCATTGGAACTAAATGGGTGTTCAGGAACAAATTGAATGAAGATGGGCAGGTTACCAGAAACAAAGCAAGATTGGTTTGCAAAGGCTATGCACAAGTGGAAGGAATTTATTTCGACGAAACATTTGCACCAGTTTCCTTAATGGAAGCCATCCAAATGTTTCTCACCTATGCATGTTCAAGAAAAATCAAAGTCTACCAAATGGATGTTAAGTCAGCATTTCTGAATGGAGAATTAGAAGAATAAGTTTACATCGAACAACCTGAAGGTTTTCTACTATCACAAAAAGAAGACTATGTCTGTAGGTTAAAGAAGGCTCTATATGGTCTCAAGCAGGCTCCTAGAGCATGGTATGTTCATCTTGATGGATATCTACGTCAACAAGGGTTCAAGAAAGGTATTGTTGATAGCAATATTTATGTACAAATAGATAAAGATAATTTAACAATCGTTGAGGTATATGTGGATGATATAATATTTGGTAGCAATGATGATCGACTAAGTAAGAAATTTTCTACAAAGATGCAAAGTGAGTTTGAGATGTCTTTACTTGGTGAGCTGACATACTTCTTATGGCTTCAAATATCTCAGCAAGAGAAAGGAATATTTATATGTCAAGCCAAGTACATCAAGGAAATGTTCAAGAAATTGGAAATGTAACATTGCAAACCTGTCCTTACTCCGATGGTAACAGGTTGCAAATTGAGCATAGACGACTCATCTAAGGATGTGGATCAGAGATTGTACAGATCTATGATTGGTAGTCTTAGATATGTAATAGCCTCTTGGCCAGATGTTATGCAAGCAGTTGGACAAGTAGCAAGATTCCAAGCAGCACCAAAAGAATCACATATTATTTCCATCAAAAGAATTCTTCGATATCTAAAGGGCATAGAAGAATATGGCTTGTGGTATCCCAAGGGTAACAATATCATTATTCAAGCCTTTACAGATGCAGATTGTGCAGGAAGCATTGATGATCGTAAGAGTACTAGTGGAGCAGCATTCTATCTAGGTGGTTGTCTCGTATCATGGTTGAGAAAAAAACAAACTTCAATCTCGTTATCT
The DNA here is from genome assembly GCA_034641835.2 of Pinus albicaulis. Taxonomy (NCBI): domain Eukaryota; kingdom Viridiplantae; phylum Streptophyta; class Pinopsida; order Pinales; family Pinaceae; genus Pinus; species Pinus albicaulis. The sequence continues at coordinate 212,483,918 of CM076583.1, read as the reverse complement.
ACAACAGAAGCAGAATACATTGTAGCAACATCATGTTGTACTCAATTCATTTGGATGAAACAAACTTTGCAAGATCTTCAAGTACAATTCAGTGAGCCTATTCCCATATTCTATGACAACACTAGTGCCATCAGCATCTCCAAGAATCATGTCATGCATTCAAAAACAAAACACATTCCAATGAAATATCATTTTGTTAGAGAACAAGTCGCTGAAAAGAATATCAAACTTGAGTATGTTTGTACAAAAGAAAAAATTGATGATATCTTCACTAAATATTTACCTCGTGAAGCATTTGAATATCTTCGTCAAAATCTTGGGATACTCCCAAGTTATCATTAGATTACAGGTCTGCAGGACGGTTGTGTGTCAAGGGGGGTGGAAGTGTGTACAGGTTTGCAGGACAGTTGTGTGTCAGTGGGAGTGGAAGTGTGTACAAGTCCGTAGGATGGTTGTGTTTAAGGAGGAGTTACCCTTTGCCATTGATGTCAAAGGGGGAGAGAATTTTGTAGGAAGAGGTGTCATGATCGCATGGGGAGTACTTGTGTTGCCATCAATGCCAAACGGGGAGATTGTTGATCAACGGTTGTCATTGATGTCAACTCGAGCAGCACCAGGGGCTAACCCAATATTGCATGGGAATTTTTACCTACCAAATTAATATATTCTAGGTCAATAATTCTTTTTATGATTTCTACTTGTCAATATGTTTTCGTTGATATATGGCACGTCATGTAATTCTTCACGGTTTGAGAGATATTGATGTTTGAAGTTTGTACCCCCAGTTAGTGGGCTAAAACCCCATGGGGTTGGGGCATGGGTCATTGGAAAGTCATAATTAATATTTTTTAAGCTCCTAAAATCACTCCCACGTTCACTTGTTGAAGCCCCTCTCAACTTAAGCATTCATATAAATTGTGATCTTCATTTCCTCCTTATGCAAGGGATTCGACCATCTGAAATAGGTCATCGTGGAATTATCGCTCTAAATTTTTTGCTATGAAGGTTCAGAAGCTGAAATTTTTAGGAGGTTAAGCAGAACTCCTAAGGAAGCTTCAGTAAAAATTTCAGATCAAGGTGCGCAATATTTTTTGAGATATGATTTGTGAAAGTTAGGGTTTTTGCAGGCTCCTGAAATTCATCTCAAAGAAGTGACCTTGGTAATATTGTCATAACTCTCTCTCTAAGTATCGGATTGGAATTCTGTAAAAAGTGGCAGATAGTGAAAAATATTTTCTGTTCTCGCTATCAATTTCAGATCCAAATGAAGACAAAAATGACACGTGGAACACCGTACAAGTGCGCTCTGCTGAAATAGTCCATAATTACGACATTGTGAGAGATTAGGCATAACTCTCTCTTGAAGAATCCAAATTGGGTCAGACCTGTGGCATTGGAAATAAGACTCAGAGGACTAATAAAAGACCTAAAATCATATATTTAGGATCTTAAATAGCAGAGATACATCAGATTCAATATCGAGCTCCTAGAAGGCAAGAACAAGCTAGATCATGTGTTGTCAAGGGTTGCAAAGGACCAGACTTTCTACGGCAGCAAAGAAAAGCAAGGTGCAGCAAAGGGTAGCATGACAAGAGAAAAAACCAAGGTGCATAGCAGCAGCAATAAGTTCATCATGTGGAGTCTTCAAGTGGGCAGCACTGCATACAATCATTGTAAAGGTATCATTGTACTTAGTCATTGTAAATACATTATTGTACAAATTGTACTAGTATCTATACGCAAGGGTTGAGCGGTGGTGGGAGGTCTAGGATCATCATTAGGTGGTTGTGTCAAAGTTGGGGTTATGGTCTAGTATATCTTCTTCTTCTACATCATTCTATATCATTGTAAGTGGACCATTTTCCACTGGTGCAGAGTCCATTCTTCTTTAATTCTTCTATAGGGTGGTAGGGTGGTGTATAGGGTGAGTTGTAGCTCATTGAGTGTTGGGGCATCCATTCAGTTGACTGCGAAGAAATCTCGGGCGTTGGAGTGTTCATCCAGTGGGAGAGTGGATAAGAATTCTTTTCTGAATTCTGGAAGTTGGAGCTTTATTTTCAATTGGAGTTGAATATAAAGGAGTATTAGAAAAGCATTAGGTGGGTTTTGTCCTAGGAGTGGGTTTTCCCACCTTAGAAGCGTATTGCATTGTGTTCCTCTTGTTTCTTGCTATCATTTTACAAACACTAATAATAATTGAAGATTAACTAATGCTCTAATTGAAAGGAATATTGATTCACCCCCCCCCCCCCCCTCTCAGTATTTCCAACAAAATGATCTGGTAACTGTTCACTGATAGGATAAGTGGCCCAGGATTCTAGCATTGGAAATCATATGCAACTTTGAATTTAGTAGTGGATTTTGGACTTCCTAGGAATGAGGTGAATCCTGGTTTACTTTGAGGGTGGAGGTTTGAGGCTATGGATTCCCTTGTTGTTGATACGGGCATCGCATACTTCTATTTGATGGTTGAGAAAATGTGTATATTTGTATATGTGTATATTATTTTAAATATTGTATCGAGCTGGTTTATAAATCTCCACAGAAAATATGATTAACTATAGGATGAAGAAAATGTGATTGTTATTGTAAATATTGTAATGATTTGCATTATAAAGCTCCAGTAGATGGTATGTTTATCATGTTTTCGGCAGTGGTCATTCTAAATGCTACAACGAGTTGTGTTATAAATATAAAAAGGCAATATGTTTTATTTTTAGCATGGTTTGTAGGTTTCATTGAACACCAAGGACGGTGTTCCCCTAAGGGGGAGGCTTCTATAATAACCCTGGTAAAGAATTAATGTGAAAAAATACATAAGACAATGGTTGATGGAACACTTATTCCAAGTTGAATGTTGGGAAAAACATCCTTGCATGTTTTCATTTTGGTTATTATGGCTAAAGGAAATTGGAAAAGGCATTGGAAAATGCCATGGCTAAGGCATTAAAGAGGAAACAAGTATTTTAGCACATTTAATTACGAAAATAATGGAAATTAGGAGAAAAGGGAGGTAAAAGGTCATGAGTTGCATGTGATGAGGAAAATGAAGGAAAATAATGGAAAATGAAGAAATTATAGGTCTCTTATATAAAAAGGCTTCTGAGGATCAGTCAATACCTTTTGTCAGCACATTTTTGGATCTCTCTCATTATTCTATCTCTCTCTCTCATACTCTCGGATACTTAGAGTTTTCTTGGAGCACTATTGGAGATTTTTTATGCGTAGTGATTTGGAGCAAGAAGGAAAAGCAAGAGTAGGATAGTGCAGGTGGACATCGAGATCAGCAGCTACAACAGAATGTGATTGCAGGTAGAAAGTTGCATGTATGTTTTCCTCATTATTTTTGGTATGCATGTGGATTTTCCTAGTCTTTCCATTCCATGGACAAAAATGGTATTCTGGGTTTATTTCCATTGATTTTTTTGGTAGGTTCTCATGATTCCTTTATTTGTTGGGTTCATGAAGCCTTGGTTGGAAAAATGCTCTGGATCTCGACTAACAATTTTTGGGTTGAGTTACTAGTCTGGGAGCCTTCGTTGGACAAATGCTTTGGAGCCATAGGTGGGTTAATATACTAGTCCTAGAGACTTGGTTGGAAAAACGCTCTAGAGCCTAGGAATAGTTGGGGTGGAGTTACTAGTCTTGGATCCCGGGTTGGAACCGACACTCTGGATCCCTGGAGCATCTTGGGTGGATACCAATATGTGATGGTTAGTAATGTCTGGCTGTGAGGTGGACTCACTGGTTTGGGGTTGATATGATTTGGTATATGGATATCTGGTTTGATGTTGATTGATGTGTTTGATAAAGTCCCACATTCATTCTTGGAATATGGCACAAGGGTGATTGGATGAAGTGAGACTTGGCTCAGCCAATCTATGCTGGGGTGGAACGTGGAAGTCCCATCTCGAGTTTTTTTTACATTAAGCAATGAAGAGATCATTCTTCTAGTATTCAATATGAAAATGTACTAGTTTATATATAGATTTTATTGCTATTATATCCATTGTATTCTTGTAGTTATTTTGTTGGTTATAAAAATTTATTTGATCAATGATGATGTAAGGGGCTCTATCCATGTTTTTACATGTAAATGAATACACAATTTATCTATGGTCAAATAGACTATATTGTATCTTATGATGTAGGGGAGCAATGCTTCTTAGTGATTCTTAGATAAGTAAGAGACTCCCATGTTTATATCTGTTGTTTATACCTGTAGATGCAATGTTTGTGACATGTTTGAAGAAATGCCTATCATGTCTAGGTGGGGTCTAGATGAGTTCCCGATGATGTGATTACTTTCATACCTTTTTTCTAATGTTATTTATCATCTCCTAAAGTTTGATGAAGTTCTCAGCAGTGACCTGGGATTTGGGGCTGAAAAGGTGGTAGAAATCCTAGAGTTGCACGCACAAAACTATCTTTTTGGGGCTCTTGCTACGACCTTGCCTTTCCATTCCAGCAGCTATAGGCTTCTAGTCGCTCCCTTGTTCTTACATGCCTACGGATAAGGCCCAAAAGAGTCAAAAATAAGTTCTTAGTTAGGGTTTAGGGGTTTGGGAGGTTGGGTTACCTCCTAGAGGTGTTGTTGATGTTGTGTAAGGTATGTTTGTCGAGTTTCCATCGGTTCCACTTCCTTAAGGTCATCTAGGAGGTTTAATATCATATTAGTAGCCTATCATTGCATGTTTACCCTGGATAGTCAGTTACTTGGGTAGATGTGGGAAGAGGGTACTACACCCTCCAAGTCCCATAAATGAATGGAGAGATGCGTATTTCAAGGTGGCATGAAAAAGATTCAGTTTCTGAGAGTTTATTGAATAATCATAACTAAAAAAGGAACATCAAACTCGAGCAAGAAAGTATTAGGTTATTCCCTAGAGGGACCATGAAAATTTGGAAGTGTGGAGAAAGGGATGTTCTTCATTTGAGCTATGACATCAGGATCTTCGATTGGAAATTCAAAAGCCACATGTCCTTGTTTCCTATGTCATTTTACCTCTTTGTCTACCATCCTGTTCCCTTTTGGAGTTTCAAGATTATGATATTTGTTAGAACTAGAAGAGATTTCCATTTCAACATCCAATGTAATGTATTATCTCTTTGGTACTTCTCCTTTTGTCACTACCCTACCACACTATTATGGGGAAAAATGAGGTTTATAGGATCCCCTTTTTCATTTGCATGAATGTTAGTATGAGTTCCTCCTAGCACACCACATGTCGAGGTCCTAAAAATACTTTTTCATTTACTTACCTATGGTGTTATAATTAACATGCTCTAAATGCAAGAAATTTAGGATCTAGGTTACAGAAAGGGATTGAATAACTATCTCCCCTTTGTTGCTTATAATCACAATTTCATCCATTTTTTAACTAAGGTAGGAATATTAATACTTCTAAGTTCCTCCCTGACAATGATGCCAAAACAAACAGTGTGAATATTTTTTTTCTAAATATAATAAAATTAAGTATTCACTTTATAATTCAATTCATCAGCCCAATGTCTACTATACTCATGAGGGTCATTTTGTTATATACAGAAGCCTCTAAGTTCCCATTTATCCTATATGCAAAGGGGAAAACCTATAGGCGATGAAGAACCCAAGTCTAACTAGTGCTTAACTTCGCACCCTACATTTGGTAACATGGCTCAACATGATTCCCTAAGGACAAATTCCTTCACTCCAATCATCATTCAAAATTGAAGAAACGGTGGTGATGCCTAAGGTTTGGTGAAGATATTTTCTACTTTCTACTCAGTAGCCACATAAACTAGACTAAGAATACCATCATAAATAATTTTGAAAATAAAATTCATGTGAATCTTAGTATGTTTGGTCCTTTGATGCTCAATTGGATTTTTGGAGATATTAATGGAACTTTTACTATCACACCAAGGAACAGTAGGACGGTCCTATTGAATTCCAAACTTATTCAATAATTGTTAAAGCCAAATAACTTCCTAACTAGCAAGAACTACAAATCAATACTTATCCTCTATATAAGATAATGTAATTGCTGAATATTTTTTGCAAGACCGAGAGATACGACTAGAACCAAGATGGAAAACAAAAATGAATATGGAATTTTTATCATTAATTGATCCCAACACAGTCAAAATATATGAAACTGTCAAGCTCGGAAGTACCAATGGTTTATTAAATGAAAAAATTGGAAGTTGCCTTAATATACCTAAAAATATGCTTAACTACCTTCTAGTGAATCTCATGAGAATCTTCAAAGAATTGAGAGACAATCCATAAAACAAAATAAATTTTAGGTTGGGTGTGATTCAAATAGACCATACACCCAACCAACTGGTGAGATAATGTACAATACTCCTATTCCAAGGTGCAACTGATGGAAAGGGTAATAACGGACTAAATATGAGTAGATGTAGAATTAGAACTAACCATGCCAAAGAACTTAAGTAAATATATAACATATTTTTGCTTGAATATGGTAGTCCCTTTTGAAGACTAATAAACCTATTGTATAAGAAATTAATGCAAAAAGTGAAGGATGGATGTATGAAATTGTCTCGTCAATGCTTCTCTGACACTCTGAATCATAGATGAAGAACTCCCTATGATGAATAAATCATCCATATACATAAATATGATAAAAAAATTATACCTTATATTTGATTGTAAACTATAGGATCAAAATGAAAATTATTAAAGTCCAAAGTAGGGAGAAATCTATCCATCTTCCCATATCAAGCTCTAGGAGCTTTTTTGAGGCCATAAAATGCACAATGAAGCTTGAAAACTAGTGAAGAATATTACACAAAACTAGAAGTATACTCCATATAGACCTCCTCATGTAGTTCACCATGCAGAAAGGAGATATTTACATCCACCTCGTAGATTTACCAAACTTGGTAGAAAGTAAGAAGAAGCACAAGACGTATAATTCATCTAGGAAATAGGGTAAAACATCTGCGAACAATAAATTCCTTCAAACTTTGTAAAATCATTGGCCACAATATATGCTTTATATTTGTGAATGGAGTGATATACTAAATATTTGATTTGGTAGACCCATTTTTAACAAACCAAATTAAATACCTTGGGAAGAGGAATAAGATCCTGGGTGTGATTCTTCATTAAACAAAAATATTGTTCTGTCATGATAAAATCCCATTATGGTATTCCAATAACATTAGAAAATGTTTATGCATCTTCTGAAATGACATTTGGAAATTATACTTGAATGTGGTTAATTAGAGGAATGATAATTGAAATCAATGGCATGATATCCATATCTTCTAAGATTCCTTCATCTACAAATTCTCCTCCTCAAATGTTTTTCTAGAGAAATTTGTTCCCGATAAGATTTCTAAGGTTATAGAGTTATTGATGGAAGATTCTCTTTTGGTTGATGACATTAAGAAACATTGTATTTATCTTTGATATCTACAAAAATATTATCATGATTAGGACCGTTATCAATCTTAAAAGTTGTGGAAGGAGAAGGAAACAATGTTTGATTTCTTTTCTCATAAAATTGGATGTCTCCTCTAAACACGATTCTCTTAGAAGTAGGACCAAAGAGTCTATATGCCTTCACGTCTTCATAGTACCAAAAAATATTATTGTTTGACTCATATTTTCCATTTATTTATTATTTTCATCTATAATTAATGCTCAAATCGGTATAACAAATACTCTAAAAGAAGATACATCAAGCATAACATGTGTTCAAGCTTCCACTCAATTTATATGCTAAAATTCTCAAGGTGTTAGTTCTTGGAATGAATCATGTAATTGGCCATCTCCTTTATTGTTCGTTTCTTCCTTTGGACAAGCTTATTTTGTTGAGGGGTATAGGGAACAATGTGCTTTTATTTAATTCCTTGTTAAATACAAAAATATTTGAATCCCTAGTTGACATATTCTCTACCCCCCATTAATGTGTATTTTCTTGATGGAGTAATATGATTACATCTCAACGAATACTTTGAGTGTCTTAAATATTGGAAATACTTCACTCTTGTACTTTAAAAGGTACTCCCAAGATTATCATGATAAATTATTAATAAATGTTAGTGCATACTTGGTGCCTAAAAAGAACGAGTTGGAAATGGCATCAAATAATTGTGTACCAACTCAAGAGGTATTGTACCACATAAAGCTTCCCCTTTTGGAAAGGGGTGTTGATGTTTTTTCCTTCCAAGAAAACAACATAGAAAAACCTGATTAATACAAGAAACTTTTCAAAGACAAATAACCATATTCTAAATGCACAAAATTTGTAAATATATGCACCTTAAGTATCCTAATATTTTGTGCCAAACAAAACTTAATAATTCGCATAAAAAATGAAAGAGGAAGCTAACGGAGGCTGAAAACAAGAAACTTTATGTAGAATGGAAGTGTAATTAACCTATCCAATAGAAGCAACAACTATTGGATCATGTAGTTTACAAATAACAACTTAATTTGGAGCAAACACTATTGTTTTCTAATCACTAGAGTGACAAATTTGATAGATGGATAGTAAATTAATAGAGATTCTAGGAACAAAAAGGAAAATTATTAATGGACCTATAAGCCAACTAAATGGTGCCAAATCCCAATACATAAAACTGTGTAGAGTCTCTAATTCCAATTTATGAAATATCGCTATGGGATGTGTAGGGAATAAATTCATGACTATGATTCATATGGTGTGATGCACTTGAATCAAATACCCATATATTTAAAATTATATATAAATATTGAGTTGATAAAGCACGCCCTTTACTTGCTAAAATATTGTTGTTCTTCATGACTTCATGTAAGACTCTAACAAATTCCCAACATTTTCCTTCTACATCCCTATATTTTCCATAAAAATTGCATAATTCACTTCACTTATTATTCTTCTCATTTTTCTTGGAGGAAGATCCATCAAAGTTGTAAGTTCTATGGGAATATTTACCATTCTACTAAGGCTTAGAGGAAGTCTCATGCGCTTGAGCGTATTATTTTTTTAGTTTGACCTGATCTTTGTGCTTACCTTTGGAGGTATGAGCCATAAGAGCTTAATTAAGTGAGCTAGAAGTAACATATAATTTCGTAGGCATTGGTTGTTCTCTTTTAAGGAAATCACTAAATGTCTAAATAAATATCCAAGCAATCCGTAGTAGAATAGAATGTATATGAAAAGACTTGAAAATGACCCTTTAGTTTTGATCAGATAAAAAAATATATGCTCTTCTTCTTATTTATATTTTCCACACCCTTTTAGTTGTGCCAATAATAGACTGAATTTCACAATGCAATACTCAATAGAATCTTTCTCATCATGTACCAATGCCAGTAACTCTGCTTCCAACCGTAAAGCATGAAATTTTTTGGTGTTTCTAAATACAAAGCCAAATTCTCACATACTTATTTTAGAGATTTACATTGATAAAGAATAAAAAATAAACTATCTGAAACATATATTTCACTCAATCACATATTTTCATCTTGCTTCTTTCTATATGCAAAAAAAATTGTATTTATTTAGTAAACACGGGATGGTTCTCATTTAACATATGCAAAATTATTTTAAATTGTGATAGTTGTTTCATTTTTAATTTCCAAGTCTGATAATTATAAGGACTCCTAAAATTTATGGTTTTTGACTCTTCCATGTTACTGTTTTTTTTTCCCAAATATAACTTGTAACCACTGATAATTCAATGGGGTTTTCCAAAAAAAGCTTCACCCATTATGTCTACCAAAGAGTTTCCCCACACTTCAATTGAATTTAAAAATGCAAAAATATTTCCCCCCGCCACCAATAAAATAAAAAATTCACTTCAAATTGATTGGTTAAAATAATATTGGAAAATTTAACGAACCTGGTTCAACAAGCACATGCTAAAAAAGGTCCCAACACTACAACATATAAAGGGGTGTTTTAAGACAATATTTGAGACAATTTTTTGGTAAATTGTCTTAAGTCGAGAGAAAAGAAAAATGTAATATTCCAAAAATTTAGCCTTCATCTAAATGGAATATTATAGTTTGTTTTGTCACTAGTTAGGTGAATAAGTGGGTGGGGAGGCCCATAAAACCCATTTAGAAGGAATAATAACACTCCTAATGTGAAAGGACAGAGAATAAGAAGCTAGATTAAGCACCTTTGGGTGTGAACATGGACTGGATCATGTTGATTTAGTCAAATTTGACCAAATCAATAGCGCTGTCATGGAGGAGTGGTCTTTATGATAAGACAACGCAGTTTTAGTGGTGGAAAACTTGCATGAGCTCGGTGGCAAGTATGGATGGGACCCAATGTGAGAAGGTTTCCATGCTATATATGGAGGGGATGGAAGCCATTGTTATTCATGTTTTAGATTATCATTTTGATATTGGTCTGTTTAGACTTTGCATTCCTTTGCAGATTAGCAAGGTTTTTGTGTTGTTTAGCACAAGGGAGTTCCTGATCGGGAATCCCTACCTCATCCTCAGGGAAGGAGAGGTTCTTTGAGCTGATTTTCCTCATCCAAAATTTTTTCCAAGTTGCCTCCTTCATCTACAGCACAGTTTCTGTTTAGAGCTGGGTTGTGTTGTAGGGTGCAGCAAAGGAGGATCACATTGAGCCATTTCTGGGCTTGTTTGTCAGTGGAGAGGTAGCCTATCCATTGGAGGATCAACAAGGAGGGATCCTGGTCATATTTCCACATCTTTGGCATCATTCCAACCATCTACCATCCCTCACAGCGCAGTCACAATTCCGAACTACGTTATTTTTGGAGGCAGTTGCTGGGAGGGTTCATTGAGCTCATCAAGAGGGTCTATTTCTGAGTAGAGGGATCAGCCTTCTATTTAGAAACACCATTGGAGGAGGACATCATCATTTCAGATATTCCATAGCCTCATTGTATTCATATCCATTTTTCAGTGACATCTCAACCGCAGGGATATTTGTCACATTGTACATTTCTCAGTATATCTAGAAATCTTTTCCGGGTAGGCTAGAAATCATGTATTAGAGCCCACGTCTTCTTCTCTAGGAATTTCTTTGGTTTCTATCATCCACATTTCATTTATTTATGTTTACAGCCATAGCTACATTGATATAGACAATGTTGTCACTGCTCTCCGGCATTCTATATAGTTGTAGCAACTCATGTGCTGATTGTTCTACTCATTGGAGGCTTGTTTTATTTGCTTGAGTGGCTTGTACCTCATGATATTTTTCAATATGGTTGCTGATATTCTAATAAAATTATGGTTGTATATTGATACCTCTTATGTCCTGTTCATATTTTTTGTGCTTTACATTTTTATGAGCTATATTTCTACTATTTCCAATATGGAATATACAGTGGTATCGAAGCATAATCTTGGTTCAACCTGTGCATTCAAGACATTATGCCATTAGAAGGAGAAACTTATTCTCATAGAAAGGAGAAGCTATACAGAAGAAAAAAAAAGCATGAATCTATTATTTTGAGAAATGAATGAAGAGAGGATCTCCCAGGTTCTTTTCCAAACTATGAAAAATATCAAGGAAGATCTCAAAGAGATCAAAGGGGAGAGGTGTAGAAAATCTCCAAGAGGGTTTGAAAGTGAATCAAGCCCTAGATATTCACATGTTAGGTGTGGAAATTTAGCCACACATGCAGATCCACAGTGCATTTTATTTCCCACATTCACTACAAGAAGGATGGAGGAATAAGATGCACCAAGGGAGGAGACCTTGAGTGACTATTTTCAGGAGTATGAGTCTCAATCATGGAGATTCAAAAAGCACTTGGACTTCCAAGGGTTTTTCCAACTCAAGGAAGATAGAAGATCTAAAAACCATAATAGAAGCAAGAGAGGTAGAATATTTTTATCTAACTTTGATGGATCAACAAAGTGCACAGCCAAAGATTGGGTGAAGGACATAGATTCCTATTTCCAGCTACACTAAGTTTCAGAAAAGGAGACCATTAGAGTAGCAGCACTGCACCTCAAAGGTATGGACCATGATTGGTGGTTTTGTAGTTTTGTATCATTTAATCATGAAAATGTAAACACTTATGCTGGGTTTACTAAGAAATTAGTGAGAAAACGTGATATTAAACATTGTAAAACATCATTTGTTGAACCCAAAAACTCGAAACCTTTTCATGAGTTGGAGATATATATTTTGCCAAATTCAATCCTTATTTATGTTGAAGGGGATAAAAACATGCATGATGCCTTGCCAAGGGAAAGATACCCACTTCTTGGAGAGCCCTCTTCTATAGATGAAGACATGGAGGTTCCTCCTTCAAGAGAAGACCAATATCAAGGGTCTGTCATTGATGATGAGGCATTCTCAAATATTTATGAAGAGGATGAGCAAAGAAGAGATAACAACGTTGTACCATCAGGAGGAGATCCATCACCACATGGAGATAGGAAGGGAACAATTTCTTCCATTAGAGGATCTCTTGTGTCTTTGCAAGGTGTTCCAAATGATTTAACATGTGGAAACAAAAGTACAATTCTGGAGCAGCATGTATCAGTTGTTGTGGGTTGTGAATCTTGGCAGATGGAAGGAGAAGAAAAGAAGGATCAGCATCAAGGGATGATGAGAATTCACCCTTATCTATTTCAAGACGTTTCTGCACAAAATAAGGAGATTGTATTACATAGTGAAGAGAGGGACAAATCACCCCACTCATATATAAAGTCCACTTCAGATTTTTATGTCTCACTACATGGGGGCATTCCACCTGGGAGGCCACTAGGTCTAGAGCTGGTGAGAGAAATCTTGCCAGTTGGTTCACCTCTCTTAGATCCCGGAGGGGTGGATAGTTTGGAGGGGTTTATTACAACATAGAGAGTCTGGGGTAGACTCAAGGAGGAGGGAGACATCCTCCCATTTTCATCATTACCTACTCTCACTATATATTCTGCGCTGACAGAAGTTGCTATAGTGGTGGAGGATGGCACCACCATGGTGCAAGGGAGATGCTTCATGGATTTGGATAAACAGAGTGTAGTTCCTTTGAGGAAGGAATCCTCCATACATTGGAGTAGATGGAGGCTACTCATGCTTACATTAGCCAAGTTCAGGAGGTTTTTTTTGGATGGTAGCTTCTCATGGGAGGCCCGTTTCCAAATATCACCACTTCTATTTGAGCATGGGAAGCTACATGATGGGCATCGAAACATATTGGAGGTTGAATTTGGCATGAGGGATGTCAAAGGAGAAGACAAAAACATGTGGGGAGCTTCACATTGCAGATCTTCATCACTGTCTCTTAGGAGGGTTGATCAATGTTGGAGGTCTCAATTCTTGGTAGAGTACTCCAAGGATCTTGGTTCTTGCATGATTCTTGATGACCCGAAGGGGGATGATAGATACAAGGTGGTTGAAGAGGTCATATATTATTATGGTGAAGTCTTCTTGACTATAGTTTCTGAGCTCAAGAGGAAGCTACTACATGCAACACACGTGGAATTTATTTCCATGCACTTTGATGCATTTCATTCTTTGATGGAGGAGTTCACTTGGGAGGGCATCCAGCAGGATATATATCAGCATATGGAGAGATGCATAGCCCAGATGCTGATGGAGAGGTTGGCACAACCACTTCCCTACTCATTAAGAGTGAGGGAGAACTTTCAGATGATCCATTTCAGCTCAATGACCAAAGTACATAATAGAGAAGGTACATTTTTGCATTATGATTTGCACTTCTTTACTTTATATGAGCAGCATGTTGTATTAAAGAGGGTCATTCCTTATTATACATTATATTATGATGTAATTGAGGCCAAATGTAGCATTTATACTGGCTATCCTATTGGTGGTTTGTGAGGGAAGCCACATGATTCTTGGTGTGCACCATTGACACCACATTTTACCTTCATGATCCTATCTTATAAGATGATTGTGGAAGAAAACAAGTGGCTGTAAAAGAACTTGATATTATTTGATTTGAGGCAGGCAGGGGATGCATTACGTTAGTTCCATGTGTGGAACTATGATCCACTTCCCGGTTGTCATATGGCAACTTGTTTTCATTGGTTTTTGCTTCCATATCTTGGAGAAGTTCTTATGTTTATGGGAAGCTTTATTCGGAGAGTGGCACAATAGTTGAGGGTACCCATTGGGAGTATGATTCTCCCTACTATACATGTTTCATGTTTTAGGAGAAACAATGGGCAAACCATGATGGCCACACTACATCCCTTTTCTTCATTTGGGAGGAGCCATTTGGAGAACTTGAGTTCTTGGAGGAGGCACTTCATGGCTGATTTCTTTGGTGGGGTAACTTGGGTCATTATTGGAGGCCATGTTATTTCATCCCAAGATTAGAAGCAACCCCATACTTACCATAAATGGAGAGAGAACAACTTGGGTGGAAAAATCTAATCTCTCCATGCAACCCCAATACATTTCATAAACCATGGGTTGAGGATTTCTTTGATGAGCTACCTAGAATGGCTCATTTCATTTGGATGATAGCATGGGTAGGGGAGACTCTCATTGGGGATGAAATTCCCTATGTTTATCATCATTCCTACCTTGAGGAGGCCATTGGACAGCAAGAAGGTTTCCACTTACACCTCCACTTTTTCATGATGTGAACCATTTGGGTTTGCATACTTGGGAGGAACCATTAGAGGGTAGATTTATTGCAGATTATGTTGAGCTATGGTGGAAACTATTGATGAGAAGGCCATAATAAGAGGAGGAGAGGAATTTTTCTCCACCTTTACAGTTTCTTGAGGACAAGCAACATTTTAGAGGGGAGGACTGTAATATTCCAAAAATTTAGCCTTCATATAAATGGAATATTATAGTTTGTTTTGTCACTAGATAGGTGAATAAGTGGGTGGGGAGGCCCATAAAACCCATTTAGAAGGAATAATAACACTCCTAATGTGAAAGGAGGAGGAATAAGTAGTTGTATTAATCACCTTCTGGTGTGAACAGGGATTGGATCATGTTGATTCAGTCAACTTTGACCAAATCAACAGCGTTGTCATGGAGGAGTGGTATTTATGATAAGACAACACAGTTTTAGTGGAGGACAACTTGCATGAGCTTGGTGGAAAGTATGGATGGGACCCAATGTGAGAAGGTTTCCATGCTATATATGGAGGGGATGGCAGCCATTGTTATTCATGTTTTAGATTATCATTTTGATATTGGCCTGTTTAGACTTTGCATTCCTTTGTTGATTAGCAAGGTTGTTGTGTTGTTTAGCACAAGGGTATTCTTGATTGGGAATCCCTACCTCATCCTCAGCAAAGGAGATGCTCTTTGAGCTTAATTTTATCATTCCAAAAAAAATTTCCAAGCTACCTCCTTCAGCTACAGTGCAGTTTCTATTTAGAGTTGGGTTGTGTTGTAGGGTGCAGCAAAGAAGGATCACATTGAGCCATTTTTGGGCTTGTTTTTCAGTGGAGTGGTAGCCTATCCATTGGAGGATCAGAAAGGAGGGCTCCTAGGCATATTTACACATATTTGGCACCTATCCCACCATCTACCATCCCTCACAGCACAGTCACAATTCTAAACTGCATTATTTTTGGAGGTAGTTGTTGGGAGGGTTCATTGAGCTCATCAAGAGGGTCTATTTCTGAGTAGAGGGATCAACCTTCTATTTAAAAATACCATTGAATGATGACATCATAATTTCAAGTCTTTCATAGCCTCATTATATTCAGATCTAGTTTGCAGTGACATCTCAACCCCAGGGTTATTTTTCATATTGTACATTCCTCGGTATTTCTAGAAATCTTTTCCGGGTTGGTTGGAAATCATGTATTAGAGCCCACATCTTCTTCTCTGGGCATTTATTTTTTTTCTATTAGCCACATTTCATTTATGTATGTTTACAGCCGCAACTACACTGATATAGACAGCGCTGTCACTGCTCTTCGACATTCTATACAGTTGCAGCAACTCATGTGTTGATTGTTCTACTCATTGGAGGCTTGTTTTATTTGCTTGAGTGGCTTGTCCCTCATGATATTTTTGTATATGGTTGCTGATATTATAATAAAATGATTTGAGAAAAAAAATCAACCAATAGCACTATGCAACTTCATCTACAATATCATATCAAAATTATTGACCAATAGAATAAAATCCATACTTCCTCTCTTGATCTCTCCGCACCAATTAGGATATGTGGAAGGAAGGAAAATCCAATACAACATCATTATCTCGGAGGAATTTATGCACTTCCTCAAGGCATAGAGAAAACCAGGCATGCTAACGCACCTAGATATGTTCAAAGCTTTCAACAAAATCAGTTGGGCATAGATGAAAGAGGTTCTAGAAAAATTTGTCTTCCACAAAGACTGCATCAAATGGATCATGGCTATGGTTTTATGTGCATTCTTCTCTATCCTCTTAAATGACTCTCCTTCTCAAGCTTTCAACCCTTCCAGGGGCATCAGAAAAGGAGATCCCATGTCCCCTTTCCTTTTTGGTCATTATGGTTGAGATTCTAAGTAGATCTATCACAATGACTTCCTTCAAAGAGGACCATTTTGGCCTCAAATTGTATGACTCTATCTCCCCCTCTACTAATGATAAATTCATAGATGACACCCTCTTAATGGTTACCCCAACCCTCAAACAAGCCTTATCCTTCAAAGCCATTCTTTCTGAGTTCTTTGAAGCCTCAAGTACTTCCATCAATGTGGAGAAGTCTAAATTGTTTTTCCTCAATGCCCCCTTATCTATCCAGAGGAACATAGCCAGAATCATGGAATTTCATATTTGTAACTTTCCCTCCAAATATCTGGGTGTCCCTCAAGCCCCTGGCCAGATCCAATTGGGAATATCTAACCACCAAATTGGAAAAAGGATTAACGAATTGGAGTTTCCGCACTTTAAATTTGGAAGGTTTTTTGGTGGTGGTTAAGTATGTTTCTCCATAAATTCCCCATTATATGTACTCATCCCTTTTTGTCCCAAAATCTGTCTCTTGCACTATTAGAAACATCCATAGGAACTTCCTCTCGAGGGGATTAGAGAATAAAAGGTAGGGGGTGCTTGTCGCCTAGGACAGGGTCTATAAACCTAAAAAAATGAGGGGTCTTGGTTTAAGAGATCCATAAATTCTTGGGAAGGCCTTACGTGCTAAGACATGGTGGAATTGGATTACCAACCCAAATTCCCCTTAGGGCAGAATTTGGAATTTGGAACTGAGTTGTTTTACTTGGACGTGTTGCAAGCTCACATTTAGTGTGATACAAGTTGTGCATCAAATTATTATGTAACAATTGTGCCAAGAATTTTTTAAATTATTGCTCCTGAGTTATATCTTATGAGTTTAGTATGTTTTCAATCAAGAAGAGGCTTTGGAGTTTATGAACTATATTTTTCTAGTTGATAACTCTTATCATCAATATCTTTGAAACCTCCACTACGTGCTTCCATGGAAGTAAAATTTTCCTTTCATTCCTTCACCGTGTCTCCTTCTCTACAACATCTTATTTCTTTTAGGTTACTCTTTCCTATGGTATTGCCTTAAGAAGTTTCTTTTGCAACATGTGGTGCAATTGCTAATTACATTTATTTAATACTTCAAATATATTGTTGTATCCAAAGTTCACAAATACAAGTGTGAAACACCTCATACAAAAGCATTTATGTCATGAGATATATACTTAATAAGATCTAGTAATGTATCTGTAGACCTTACGGTTAACTAACTTTTTAAGGGCTAGTCTCAATTTAATAATTCGTAATTGTTTTATAATCATTCATTTAATTATTTGTATCATTTATTTGAATTTTCTACAATATATAATAAAATTTGAGAGTGGATTTTAATGTTTTTTTTATTATTTTTCTTATTAATTTTTTCTATTTAATTTGTTTAAAATGGTGTGAAAATTTATTGAAATAACAAGTTTGATAAGTAATCTCTACACAATTAAAGTGTTCTATAGGTTTTTCCAGTGTTGAATGTATATATGCACTCAAAAAATACCTTAAATAACACAAATCAAAATTTCACGTCGAATTTTTAGCCAGATTCAGACACCACTCCATAAAAATCTAAAAGTTTCCCGAGTTTTCGGCATCATATAGGGTTTAGATTTTCAAAAATTGATTCGTTCACATCAGTGTTTACTGAGTGTTGAATCTATATATGCACTAAAAAACCAGTTTAAATAACATAAATGAAAACTTCAGGTCAAATTTTTAGCCAAATTTAGAAATCACTTTAAAAAAATCTAAAATATACCCTAATTTTAGGCATCATAGAGAGTTTAGAGTTTCAAAATTTGATTCGTTCACATCACTGTTTACTGATTGTTGAATATATATATACACTCAAAAACCAGTTTAAATAACACAAATCAAAATTTCATGTCAAATTTTTAACCAAATTTAGAAACCAGTCCAAAAAAATCTAAAATTTTCCAGAATTCTCGGCCTCATATAAAGTGTAGAGTTTCAAAATTTGATTCGTTCACATCACTGTTTCCTCGATATCTTAAGGGTTTTGCATCCAACGATTTACTATCGATCCAATAGGATGCGTAATGGTGGTAACCTCGGGATTACTGTCCACAGCAGGTAAAAATAAAATTATTTAATATTAAATGTGAAATGATTTGGTAAACCCCCATAGAGGGAGGGGCATGGCTGAGCTTGAACTACAAAACCCTACACTCTTCAACTCAATGTTTGTCTTTGTGTGGGCAGTGGAAATATCGGTAGTTGTTGATTTTGTCATTATGGACTTCCACTGCGTGGAAAATGTAGGGTTTCAGGACCAAGGGACTGGAATGGGAGAGTTTCAGAACGGCCAGAGCCAGAGGATGGGAATGGCAGTGGGACAGTTGCAAGATCATGAGAGGGAGAGGATTAGTAACAATATTTTCAACCATAATGCATATTATAATGCTTCCCCTCACATCTCATCTATTGAGCCTCTGGATTTAGATAACATACCCGTTGAAGAATTTAGTTTGGTTGGTTACGAAGGTACTGTGGAAGAGAAGAATGAATATGATAATCACATTGATTTTCCAATGGGGTATTCTTTCCTTTCTTCCATGCCTGAGACAGGCCAGAAGCGTGAAGTGCCACCAATATGGACCCTGTTAAGTCCCTATGGGTCATATGCAGCCAGCAATAAGGAACCAATAGCTAAGCAACAAGTAATCAGATGTTACTATACTATCAAAGATGGATGTTACTATACTATCAAAGATGTAATGCAGAGACTCCCGAGAGCTTCTGCTCTCGGCGAGGGCAGCGTTGGAAGTAAGGAGATATTGCAAAACAATATTTCTCATGTGGGTAATGGATTTCAGTCTCATCTGAACTTCTCTTCTCCCAAACTTTCTGTTTCGTCCCTATCATCTTCACTGATTGGAAGAAAGGAGAAAGTGGCACAAAACGTGGCAACTGGATTTCAGTCTGATTTCAGCTTATCATCTTCCAAACTTTCTGTCTCGTCCCTATCATCTAATTTGCTTATTGGAAGCAAGGAGAGCTTGTAGAACAATACTTGTCCTAGGGTTAATGGATTCTAGTCTAATTTCAACTTATCATCTGCCAAGCATTTTGTTTCCTCCCTATCACCATCGCTGAATATAAATTCGGCTGATAAGTTTCAGTTATATCGCCTTTCAGTGGAGCCTCAGGGCATTGCAGCGTGCCATCATCCGAGGAAAGTCCAGCACAAAATCCGTTCCCACGAAAATCCAATGATTGTTTTGGAACGGATTTTGTGCTGGACTTTCCTCCGACGATGTCGCGTAGCAACGCTCTGAGGCTCCACTGAAAGGCGATATAACTGAAACTTATCAGCTGAGTTTATATTTAGCAATGGTGATATTGAGGAAAAAGAAAGCTTGGTAGATGATAAGTTGAAATCAGACTGGAATCCATTAACCCCATGACAAATATTATTCTACAAGCTCTCCTTGCTTCCAATCAGCAAATTATATGATAGGGACGAGACAGAAAGTTTGGAAGATGATAAGCTGAAATCAGACTAAAATCCAGTCGCCTCGTTCTACGCCACATTCTCCTTGCTTCCAATCAGCGAAGATGATAGGGACGAAACAGAAAGTTTGGGAGAAGACAAGTTCAGATGAGACTGAAATCCATTACCCACAGGAGAAATATTGTTTTGCAATATCTCCTTACTTCCAACGCTCGGGTGTCTCTGCATTACATCTTTGATAGTATAGTAACATCCGGTTATTGGTTGATTAGCTATTGGTTCCTTATTGTTGGCCGCATATGACCCTGAGGGACTTAACTATGTCGATATTGGTGGCCCTTCACACTTTTGGCCTATCTCAGGCTTGGAAGGAATAAAATAATACCCCATTGGATAATCAATGTGATTATTATATTCATTCTTATCTTCCACAGTACCTTCTTAACCAACCAAACTAAATTCATCAACGTGTATGTTATCTAAATCCAGAGGCTCAATAGATGAGATGTGAGGGGAAGCATGATAATATGCATTATGGTCGAAAATATTATTACTAATCTTCTCCCTCTCATGACCTCGCAACTGTCCCACTACCATTCCCATCCTCTGGTTCTGGTCGTTCTGAAACACTCCCATTCCCATCGCTTGGTTCTGAAACTCTCCCATTCCAGTCCCTTGCTCCTGAAACCCTACATTTTAGACGCAGTGGAAGTCCATAGTGACAAAATCAACAACTACCAATATTTCCACTGCCCGCATGAAGAAAAACATTGAGTTGAAGAGTGTAGGGTTTTGTAGTTCAAGCTCAGCCGTGCCCCACCCTCTATGGGGGTTTACGAAATCATTTCGCATTTAATATTAAATAATTTGATTTTTACCTGTTGTGGACAGTAATCCCGAGGTTACCACCATTACGCATCTGATTGGATTGATAGTAAACGTTTGGATGCAAAAACCTTAAGATATCGAGGAAACAGTGATGTGAAAGAATCAAATTTTGAAACTCTACACTTTATATGATGCCGAAAACTCTGGAAAAATTTAGATTTTTTTGGATTGGTTTTTGAATTTGGTCAAAATTTGACGTGAAATTTTGATTTGTGTTATTTAAATTGGTTTTTGAGTGCATATATAGAATCAACACTCGGTAAATAGTGATGTGAACAAATCAAATTTTGAAACTCTAAACTCTATATGATGCTGAAAATTAGGGTAAATTTTAGATTTTTTTGAGTGGTTTCTCAATTTGGCTAAAACTTTGACCTGAAATTTTGATTTGAGTTATTTAAACTGGTTTTTGAGTGCATATATAGATTCAACACTCAAACCACTGATGTGAACGAATCAAATTTTGGAAATCTAAACCCTATATGATGCTTAAAACTCGGGCAAATTTTAGATTTTTATGGAGTGGTGTCTGAATTTGGCTAAAAATTTGACGTGAAATTTTGATTTGTGTTATTTAGAGTATTTTTTGAGTGCATATATAAATTCAACACTTGAAAAACCTAAAGAACACTTTAATTGTGCAGAGTTTACTTATCAAACTTGTTATTTCAATAAAATTTTACCCCAGTTTAAACAAATTAAATAGAAAAAATTAATAAGAAAACTTAAAAAAATAACATGAAAATCCACGCCTAAATTTTATCATATATTAATAAAATTCAAATAAATTATACAAATATTTAAATAAATGATTATAAAACAATTACGAATTATTAAATTTAGATTTGCTCTTAAAAAGTTAGTTAATGGAAAGGTCTACAGATACATTACTAGATCTTATTAAGTATATATCTCATGACATAAATGCTTTTGTATGAGGTGTTTCACACTTGTATTTGTGAACTTTGGATACCACAATATATTTGAAGTATTAAATAAATGTAATTAGCAATTGCACCACATTTTGCAAAAGAAATGCCTTAAGGCAATACCATAGGAAAGACTAGCGTAAAAGAAATAAGATGTTGCAAAGAAGGAGCCGTGGTGAAGGAATGAAAGGAAAATTCTACTTCCATGGAAGCACATAGTGGAGGTTTCAAAGATATTGATGATAAGAGTTATCAACCAGAAAAATACAGTTCTTAATCTTCGAAGCCTCTTCTTGATTGAAAACATAATAAACTCATAAAATATAACTCAGGAGCAATAATTTAAAAAATTCTTGGCACAATTGTTACATAATAATTTGATGCACAACTTCTATTGCACTAAATGTGAGCTTGCAACACCTCCAAATAAAAAAACTCAGTTCCAAATTCTAAATTATGCCCCAATGGGAATTTGGATTGGTAATCCAATTCCACCAGGTCCTAGCCCCTAAGGCCTTCCCAAGGATTTATGTATCTCTTAAACCAATACCCCCAATTTTTTTAGGTTTACAGACCCTGTCAGAGGCGACAAGCACTCACTACCTTTTATTCTCCGATCCTTTCGAGAGGAAGATCCTATGGATGTTTCTAATAGTGCAGGAGACATATTCTGGGATAGCAAGGGTTGAGTACATATAATGGGGAATCGATGGAAAAACATACTTAACCACCACTAAACAACCTACCAAATTTAAAGTGCGGAAACTCCAATTCGCTAATCCTTTTTCCAATTTGGTGGTTAGATCTTCCCAATTGGATATGGTCAAGGGCTTGAGGGACACCCAGATATTTGGAGGGAAAGTTAGAAATATGAAAGTTCATGATTCTAGCTATGTTCCTCTGGATAGATAAGGGGGTGTTGAGGAAAAACAATTTAGAATTGTCCACGTTGATGGAAGTACCTGAGGCTTCAAAGAACTCAGAAAGAATGGCTTTGAAGGTTAAGGCTTGTTTTAGGGTTGGGGTAACCATTAAGAGGGTGTCATCTACAAATTTCTCATCACTAGAGGGGGAGATAGAGTCATATAATTTGAGGCCAAAATGGTCCTCTTTGAAGGAAGTTGTTGTGATAGATCTACTTAGACTCTCAGCCATAATGATAAGAAGGAAAGGGGAGATGGGATCTCCTTGTCTGGTGCCACTGGAAGGGCTGAAATTTTGAGAAGGAGAGTCAGTTAAGAGGATAGAGAAGACACACATAAAACCATAGCCATGATCCATTTGATGCAGTCTTTGTGGAAGAAAAATGTTTCTAGAACCTCTTTCATGTATTCCCAACTGATTTTGTCGAAAGCTTTGAACATATCCAGGTGCGTTAGCATGCCCAGTTTTCTCTATGCCTTGAGGGAGTGAATAAATTCCTCCGAGAGAATGATGTTTGTATTGGATTTTCCTTCCTTCCACATATCCTAATTGGTGTGGAGAGATCAGGAGGGGAAGTATGGATTTTATTCTATTGGTCAATACTTTTGATATGATCTTGTAGATGATGTTGAATAGCGCTATTGGCCGAAATTCCCATCTACAAAACTCATGCCAAAACAAAGGAGAATATGGCCCAGAAAGGGAGAAAATAAATCAACCTCACTAAGAGTGAGATTCTACCCTCTTCAAAAATATATCTCATCCAATAACAAGAAAAATTATTCCCTCTTTATTTCTAATGGATATGGTCCAGTTATTGGTGAACACAAGCTCCTATTTGAAGCCAAACTGATCCCTCCCACAAGAAACTTGACTTCAAAGCTTATGATATTCTTTGTGCCTTCAGTGAATGAAGTTTCGGCCTAAAAATAAAGATTATAAACTTGAATCCCTAAAGGGAATAGAGATAACCTAAGGAAATGTGTGGTATAAAAGGGGATCTCGTACCTTGGTAGCTCGATGGTTGGAATTATTGTAGGAGGGAAATACAATGATATTATCAAAAAATGGGTTTTGTCTAAGAACTGTATATACAAGTGGTTTAGTTATTTTTTCCACTCAAGTGAGAAAACAAAACCTTGTTATAGTGTAAGGATATTACACTAAAGACAAAGAATTGATCAGAGTGTTAGTCCAATAACATAAATACCATTGTAATATATCAATGAAAAAGGAAGTAAAGGAATGGAAAACATGAAAAGTAATTATATCCATATGCCATTGGAAATAACATTGTTGTTACAACATAGAGAGTCGGTGAGTTTAGATGGACTGTCCCTTCCTCATTGAGAGGGTTCTTTTGTGTTCTTTAGAAGTTCTCCAATTTCTCTAGCAAAGAAGTGTGATTGAGTTCTTCACAGGAAGAGGTCAAGAAAAAACTAGTGGCTATGGATTCCCTGTGGAGAGAGAGACAGAGAGAGAGAGAGAGAGAGAGAGAGAGAGAGAGAGAGAGAGAGAGATAACATCCCCATGAAGGTAAGAACATCCCCTAGAGGATGAAGGAGAATCCACAAAAACATTATTTCCTTTCTATAAATGAGGTAAGCATGTTCGTGCTCTTGAAATTATCAAAATATTTTTTCAATAGTTTAAAAGAGTTAGTTGGTTCTTTTATGAGCATAACAACATTGAAAAGAGGTAGTTGGTTCTTTTATGAGCATACAAACAATGAAAAAGAGCACTAGAGATGTTGTAACTAGATAAATTGTGAAGTATAAATCTATATCACACTTGGGGGTGTTGATAATAGTAAAGCACTATCTCTAGGATAATGTTCCCTATCACTTGAGTAAAACACTAATCTTGAGCATTTGTACTTGGTGGCATTGATGGCCTATCAAACCTAAGATCCTTGACTTGAACTAGAGCCTACAGCTGTCACAAGGTACGACCTATTGTGATGTGGACATATTCTAAGGTTGAACATCATGCGGGCCAATGAAAGAAAAGATAAAATATAAATATTTATATTCCATTTAAATCTTATCATTTTTATGAGTAATAATAATCAAGATACATTAGCAATATTAGAATAAATATAGTTGATGTTCACAAGAATGATGATGCAACCACAAGGGTAAAAGTTTCCCTTCAAATAAATTGAATATGTAGCATGTATTGAACTATAATAGAGGTGACTTTCAATAAGTATGGATGAGGTTAGAAAATGAAAGGAGAATGGGACATGAGATTTCCCTTGGTGGGTGGATCATAATTGATAATTGAAAATGGTGGAAGGTAAAAAGGAACTACATAAAATAGCTAGAAATCTATTGTCTTAATTACATAACTGGAGTTAAGGGAATCCTTTATTCAAGAATAAAGAATTTAATCCCACACTGGTTACCTGACATAAGGCAATAGAAGTCTAAAGAAACCTTGCTATTATCAAACATTGTATAAAATGAAATTGATAAAGAAATATAATCCCTTAAATAGTAATACAAAAATAATAACTATTTTTAGATGATAATGAAGCATAACAACTTACTAGAATAATTCCATATCCATTTTTCACCTTACATCACACAAACTTCCAAACATGGGTTGTTCTCACCTAACTAACATGGAACTTTCCCAAATTGGTAGGCTAGATGACCTTCATGCATATTTTTATATTAAGCATTTAGAGGAGAATAATATTTGGATGGAGAAAAAATTTGAAGTATACCATTATTATACCTACATTAGCATTGTAACACACAAAATTTGCAATGGTTATCAACAAAGGATTCCTAAAGGAGTCAAGAATCAAGATAGTTTACTATCCTTAGCTTCGGTATAGTTGAAACCAAAGGTTAGTAGGGATTTCTCGCATGCCTAGGTTCAACAAATGTTTATATTATTATGAAGAGTGGTGATCATGTGGGAGTGTATATTTCTATGATACTATTTTATATATTCCAAAACGTGTAAGCAAATAGTGTTCAAAACATGCACAAATGTTAGAAACACCAGTTTCAAATGGCTAGGAATTTTTTTCCTAACGTTAAGGTAATGCAAGTAAAGTCTTTATGTAGACTCTAAATATATGACATAAATTTCCGTCCCTTATACTCCTAACATATTATGAATTTTATGTTGAATGAGTGGATAAATATCTTCTTTGTAACCGACTATTTAATTGGATACAACATGAGCTCAAAATTTTCAGTAACTAAAGTAAAAATAATAACTCCTTTATATATTTGTGTATATGCTATACCCTATCATTTTACTCATACTTATTTAAAAACAATTTCCTCGATTGGAGACACCTTCACTATTGGAGACACCTTCACTTGGAAAAAATATCATATCATTTTCTTTAGTAACTAAAGCGAAATAAAATAAAGGAAATGACACAACACTTAGGGGTGAAAGCATGGAGCTAGGTTACACTTTTTGGTGAAAGATGGTATATTTGGGTGAAAAAACAATCGCTCGATCGAGCCCTTTTTAAGCACTCGATTGAGCTACAAATGAGCACTAATATTAAGCATTTGTATATTTAATTATAACTAGATAGTTCATAACACAATTATATAACTAGAGGGCGGAAACGTGAAGCTGGGTTACACTTTTGTCAGAATCGGGGGCCGAAATTTTTTTTCAAAAATAGTTCGGCCAAACTCGTGATTTAGTTTAGATTGACAGCACACTAACGGCGCGGGCAAACAGAATTTTTGCTGAGAATTGGAAAACCGGCATTAAAAGTTCGGCCGAAATATTTTTAAAAAAATAGTTCGGCGAACTATTTTTTATAAATAAGTCGCCCGCAAAGGTTGATGGTATACAGTTTTCATTGTACGCGCATTTTTTTTCGCTCTGGCTGTGTTGTTGCTACTCCCAGTCGCCGTGGTGCTCCTGCCATCCCCGCTCGTCGAGTTACTCTGCATCCAGTAGAACTTCTCGGGTATGTCACCAAAATTCTCGCCTCTTTCGAAAAATGCCGAATGCCGAATTTAGAATGCCAAATGCCGAATTACATTGATAAATGAAGAAATTTCAGTAATTGGAAATTGTATATATTTAAATATCATAAGTTTCCAGCTTTATTGTGAGAAATATATAGGATATGAGATTTTCTAACTTGAGAATTAAGGTACTATCTTTATCTTTATTGTCATTAAGATCTTAAGATATGGGATATATGAGGTTTCCTACTTATTATATGAATCTGAATCTGAATCTGAATCTCATATATGAGGTTTCCTACATAATCTCAATCTGAATCTCATTTATGAGGTTTCCTTTTTTTTTCACAAGAGAAAAAACACGGTTTCCAGTATATTAAAAGGGAAATACAATCTATGAAACAATTACATATACTTGTCAATGGAGAGAAACACCTAGTTTATCTATCTAGAATAAATAGATGCCTCAACCCAGACCTAATGATAAAAATCCCCATATCTAACGGTGCAGATACTGCATTAGTTACAATATGGACCTCATGTATTAGCATATGAGGGATCCAAATATGTCAAAAGCAGAAAACAGATACAGGATGCATATACATTGTGTGAAGGGAGGTAATAGAAATAGACATCAGGCGCCCAGATGATCCATTCCTTCCAAAAAAAACTAATAAAGTACAATGACTAGCCACCGATGTGTAGAAGCCCACTGGTCATGTCGGGAAAACAAAAAGGATCATGTAGGAGCTTAGGCAGGTTAGTTGAGTGAAAATACCAACATAGTACAGTAGCAAGCCCCGAAATAATAACAACATTTTTATGAGGAGTGAAATAGATTCACAGGCTCGTAAGAAATCATATCAGGCTCGCTTGATATCAATATCCATCTACCACAGCCAATATAGAGCATCGTGGATGCCATCCAATGTGAGACCCTTCAAGTCCATCGTGTGAGATTGTAGCAAAATTTATCCATCCAAGAGGATATGTAAAGTGTAGCAGGCTCGCTTGCAGATAGAAATAGATCACATGAAAACAAAAAGAAAATACAAACAACACCCGGTCAGTATAGAACCATAGTACTTGGAGAGGAGAAAGAGGTAAGTGCGATATGTCACATAAACAGGATACTATTGCTGAGGAGCCTATAAATTGTGTTCGAAAGAATCCAGCTCGCGATTGTTCCTGTAGAATCTGACAGTTATGAAACCAAAAGATTGATCCAGCCCCTTCTTAGAAAGTCCGTCAGCTCTCCCATTTAATTCTTTGTATATGTGACGTATTGTATGAATCCCATTCGTGTAAATTGTCGTACCTTTTGCAGTAATATGCAGTGATGACATTCATATTTTTTAAATATGTTTTAAATAATTTGATTTATTCTACTTTTCATCTACCTTTTGTTTTATGTGAAGTTTAAATCAATTCAAAACTCTTATATTCAAATATTTTTTATTTACCATATATTAAAATGATTATTTTATTTACCTTATGGTGAAGGAGAAACTGATGGACTCGTTTAACCAAAATTACACTCGTGAATTTACGTATCATCTTACAATTCTTCCATATTAATTTATTCTAAATAGATTAAACAATACTGAATTTACGTATTATCTTACAATTCTCCCATATTAATTTATTCTAAATAGATTAAATAATACTTTAGTTGCTGAAGATGAATGAATGAAGCACAATCTCTCTCTCTCTCTCTCTCTCTCTCTCTCTCTCTCTCTCTCTCTCTATATATATATATATATATATATATATATATGGGGCTACCTAATGATGTGAGTCAATTTCTGTATAGACTATGCACATTAGTAAACAACATTTTTTGGTTTCTAAAAATGTTAAGATATATATAAAAAAAATATTTGTTAAAATTATGATCTTTATCCTTCAAAATATTTGTTAAAATTATGACCTTTATCCTTCTTAAGGTTAAGGCTGCAGACCCTTATCCAAAATAAAAACCCATAGAAATTAACAACCCTCATATTGTAACAGTTAACAACCTTGCTACTGCAATACCAACCATTCAAAAGTTGTTTTGTTTTTTCTTGGAAATGTTGAATGTTAAGAGCCTCGTGCCCGGGTTATTGACGATCTAGAAAGGGTTATCCACAATCCAGAAATGGTTCAACATTACAGTCTACAATTTTATAAGACTAGCAGATTGCTTTGGGCAATAGGCATCCAGAAATGGCCCAATATTACAGTGTAGAATTTTAAAATAATTTTAAAAGACTGACAGAGACAATAGGAATAATTAGCACATCGTTTAAGGTTACAATGTAGAATTTTATCTTTATCTCTAACCAATCAAACTACATCAACAAAAGATATGGTCTTGAATGAGATTTTGGACTCTTTAGATATAAATGTACACTGTGGCGATGTATCTTATATAAAACTTTAATCCATGTGCTTAACCTTAACATTGCCACAAATGGAATACAATTTTACTCACTGCTTTATGATAGAAAAATATTCGGATGAGTATTGCCCACATATCCGAAGTGAAAAGGGATAGATTAAAAAGCGATGCTCTGGTCATGTATAAAAGATAAATTAAAGAAGCATGACCTATTAGTAATGCAAATTAGATATGCGTACCAATTATGTTCATATAACACAACAAATAGATGATTCAATAAAAATGTCACATAGAAGTCATATTTATCTCATGGTCTTTCAACTTAAATTATATATCTAGCATTACATTAAGCTATAGGAGAAAAATCAAAGAAGAATTTGAATGTAAATTAAACATGTGTAATAATTATTTCCTTTAGTTCAATAAATAGAAAATAATTTGCAAATGCCATATCTAAGGTATATTTCATCTAAGTAGCTTTAAATTTAAACTTATATGTAATGTTAAATTATATAAAAGAATAACAGTAATCCAAACTTCAAAATAATATTTAGAACTTTAGTATAAAATGTGACATATAATTTTCTTGTGTGGAAAAACATAGTTACCCAGAGTTCAAAACTCATGCATTTGAATAGAAAGTGGGTATACGAATGACAAAATAGATTTTTTCTAGAAATGAGGAAGTGAAGGTTGATAGAGAGCCACACAAAATTTCAAATTCATACCTTAACAAAAAATTTATATCCTTTTAAAGAAAACATATTTAATCAACTTTCATTGAAATATATGATAAACTCAACCCAATTTTATGAAAAATAGTATACGATTTTTTACATAATTTCACATAATACAAATAGATAAATATTACTTAAGTATTGTTATAAAGATTTAACTACCCATCAAGAGATGGCCAAGTGATTGAGACTGGGCATCGTCACAATAAAAAACCAAGTAGAAATTGTAGTAATCCTAGAATCGTGCTTTACATAAGGTAAAATTGGGGAACTCATGACTTGTACTATAGATAAAAAAACATTTACCTTTACCAAAAAATATATGACAAAAATTGACAAACTACATAAGCTTAAGCTTAAGGGGATATAACCCTTCCTGCCTTCCATATAGATAATGAAAATGATTGTTCTAAGTCTCATGTTGCTTCTCATGTTATTTTATAAACCTTGATTGGAAAGAAAAATAGGAGGGAAAAAATGTAAGAAATATAAAACATAATGAAACAAAAAGTAAGAAATAGAGAACATAATGAAACACACACATACATATCTCTAAACAATCAACACAATTATTTTCCTAGGAAATCCTTATGGGAGGCAAGCAACCCTAAAAAGTAATGATGCTCTAGACTCCTTTTTCCCTAGGAAATCCTTATGGGAGATAAAAAAACACTAAAATGTAAACATTCTCTACTCTCTCTTTTCTGGTATGGAAAATATGTGAGTACAAAGAAAGAGGTAATATCTCTAGAGTTAGCTAAGAGTTTTACCATGTAAGGTTTCTATAAAAACTTAACTTCATACATTTTTCTCTCTAACTGCACTCCTAGTTGTATTTTCAACTATGGAACAAAATACAATAACACAAAATGGAACTCTTATTCCTCCTAGTGGCCAAGTATTTAACCTAGCATGATACCCAACTAGGTGTAAGATTTGACTTTGTCAACCATTAACGAGGTTTGTGATTTTAGACATTTTATAGTATTGTTAAAATTCCACATGTAGCTAGCTTGCCATGCATGAGTAATGGGGCTAAAATGTCATTATCTCGTACCATGGTGGTCAACATGATAGGTCAACTTACTAAAGGCATAAATTTTGAATGAACTTTGTTTGATGTTTTTCTTGCACCATTGGATATGTCTTTAAGTGTAGAATAATGGTCAAGATTTCATGCCACTAAGCCAATAATTTTAAATTCAACTAACTTATAATATAACCAACTAAATCCTGCAAAAAAAGAATAAAACAATTTCTGTTAGGATTGTGGATTCAGGGATTGAAACAACACACCATGATATTTCAAATTTGAAAATAATGGTTCGAGTCTTAGGTAGCTCAGAATCCTATTTGTTTGCAAAATAAGGATGCACTCCCATTTGATTCTCATGATTAGGTTGTAATCATGAGGCTCTCGCTCAAGAGTGGACCTTCCCAAAATATTTTGACGTCTTGTCACAAACAAAACCATCAAACTGAAAGCACATCATGCAATAAACATAGCTCACTGATATATCATTGTTCTCCTTCAAAGAAAAAAAAATTCACATCATGTGAATATCTCCATGTACTCTTACATATTGGTGTACAAAACCATCAACCAAACACAAGTCGACAAAACATGCCTCTTCAAACAACTGACTCTCAAGTCAAATAATAGAGCTCATGTACAAATTTCCATATTTGTTGCATTTAAGTGTGTCAAAATAACTCTACTTTCAACATCTTGCTTCATGCAACATGCACCATACTTTGAATTTGCAAAGAAATTCATGGAACATCAAAATACATGCAAGGCCTTAATTGGATAAGAAATATAACCATCTGTTAGCAAACCATTTCAATGGCGCTTCTTTTAGCTGCACTTCAACATCATGTGAATCATCCTGACCCTCATCGATTATGGAATCCTCTTTTCCATTCTTGTTGTTATCTCTTTCCACCTTCTTCAAATGTTGTGGATGACTTGTTGGATACAAAGTCTAACACTTGTCTACAAGGTGACCTTTCTTATGGCAATGAGTAATAAACAATTGCATCTTATTTTCAACATCATTTTCCTTGTCCAATGGGCCTTTGACTCTTTGCCTCATTTATTTAGAAAGTTTCAATGTGCATGGATATCTTCTTCCAACATTTATAAACATTATGATTATTCAAACCACAAAAGGAACATGTGCAAGTTCTTTTATATATCTTATGTGAAATGTAATAAATGTAAGAAATATAAAACATAATGAAACACAACGTAAGAAATAGAGAACATAATGAAACACACACATAAATATCTCTAGACAATCAACACAATTATTTTCCTAGGAAATCCTTATATGGGAGACAAGAAACCCTAAAAAGTAATGATGCTCTAGACTCCTTTTTCCCTAGGAAATCCTTATGGGAGAAAAACAACACTAAAATGTAAACATGCTCTACTCTCTCTTTTCTGCTATGGAAAATATGTGAGTACAAAGAAAGAGGTAATCTCTCTAGAGTTATCTAAGACTTTTAGCGTGTAAGGTTACTATAAAAACTTAACTTCATACATTTTTCTCTCTAATTTCACACTCCTAGTTGTATTTTCAACTATGGAAAAAAATACAATAACACAAAATGGAACTCTTATTCCTCCTAGTGGCCAAGTATTTAACCTGGTGTGATAGCCAACTAGGTGGAAGATTTGACTCTGTCAACCATTAACGAGGTTTGTGATTTTAGAAATTTTAGAGTATTTTTAAAATTCCACGTGTAGCTAGCTTTCCATAAATGATTAATGGGGCTAAAATGTCATTATCTCGTACCATGGTGGTCAACATGATAGGTCAACTTACTAAAGGCATAAATTTTGAATGAAATTTGTTTGATGTTTTTCTTGCACCATTGGATATGTCTTTAAGTGTAGAATAATGGTCAATATTTCATGCCACTAAGCCAAGAATTTTAAATTCAACTGACTTTTAATATAACCAACTAAATCCTGCAAAAAAAAAAAAAAAACAATTTATGTTAGGATTGTGGATTCAGGGATTGAAACAACACACCATGATATTTCAAATTTAAAAATAATGGTTCGAGTCTTAGGTAGCTCAGAATCCTATTTGTTTTCAAAATAAGGATACACTCCCATTTTATTCTCATGATTAGGTTCTAATCATGAGGCTCTCGCTCAAGAGTGGACCTTCCCAAAATCTTGTGACGTCTTGTCACAAACAAAACCATCAAACTGAAAACACATCATGCAAGAAACATAGCTCACTGATATATCATTTTTCTCCTTCAAAGAAAAAAAAATTCACATCATGTGAATATCTCCATGTACTATTACATATTGGTGTACAAAACCATCAACCAAACACAATTCGACAAAACATGCCTCTTCAAACAACTAACTCTCAAGTCAAATAATAGAGCTCATGTACAAATTTCCATATTTGTTGCATTTAAGTGTGTCAACATAACTCTACTTTCAACATCTTTCTTCATGCAACATGCACCATACTTTGAGTAAATGCAAATAAATTCATGAAACATCAAAATACATGCAAGGCCTTAATTGGATAAGAAATCTAACCATCTGTTAGCAAACCATTTCAATGGCGCTTCTTTTAGCTGCACTTCATCATGTGAATCATCTTGACCCTCATTGATTATGGAATCCTCTTTTCCATTCTTGTCGTTATCTCTTTCCACCTTCTTCAAATGTTGTGGATGACTTGTTGGATACAAAGTCCAACACTTTTCCACAAGGTGACCTTTCTTATGGCAATGAGTAGTAAACAATTGCATCTTATTTTCAACATCATTTTCCTTGTCCAATGGGCCTTTGAATTTTTGCCTCATTTATTTAGAAATTTTCAATGTGCATGGATATCTTCTTCCAACATTTATAAACATTCTGATTATTCAAACCACAAAAGGAACATGTGCAAGTTCTTTTATATATCTTATGTGAAATGTAAGAAATGTAAGAAATATAAAACATAATGAAACACAACGTAAGAAATAGAGAACATAATGAAACACACACATAAATATCTCTAGACAATCAACACAATTATTTTCCTAGGAAATCCTTATATGGGAGACAAGCAACCCTAAAAAGTAATGATGCTCTAGACTCCTTTTTCCCTAGGAAATCCTTATGGGAGAAAACAACACTAAAATGTAAACATGCTCTACTCTCTCTTTTCTGGTATGGAAAATATGTGAGTACAAAGAAAGAGGTAATCTCTCTAGAGTTAGCTAAGACTTTTAGCGTGCAAGGTTGCTATAAAAACTTAACTTCATACATTTTTCTCTCTAACTTCACACTCCTAGTTGTATTTTCAACTATGGAACAAAATACAATAACACAAAATGGAACTCTTATTCCTCCTAGTGGCCAAGTATTTAACATAGCGTGATAGCCAACTAGGTGTAAGATTTGACTCTGTCAACCATTAACGAGGTTTGTGATTTTAGACATTTTAGAGTATTGTTAAAATTCCACATGTATCTAGCTTGCCATGCATGAGTAATGGGGCTAAAATGTCATTATCTTGTACCATGGTGGTCAACATGATAGGTCAACTTACTAATGGCATAAATTTTGAATGAACTTTGTTTGATGTTTTTCTTGCACCATTGGATATTTCTTTAAGTGTAGAATAATGGTCAAGATTTCATGCCACTAAGCCAAGAATTTTAAATTCAACTGACTTTTAATATAACCAACTAAATCCTACAAGAAAAGAATAAAACAATTTATGTTAGGATTGTGGATTCGGGGATTGAAACAACACACCATGATATTTCAAATTTAAAAATAATGGTTCGAATCCTAGGTAGCTCATAATACTATTTGTTTTCAAAATAAGGATGCACTCCCATTTGATTCTCATGATTAGGTTGTAATCATGAGGCTCTCTCTCAAGAGTGGACCTTCCCAAAATCTTGTGACGTCTTGTCACAAACAAAACCATCAAACTGAAAACACATCATGCAAGAAACATAGCTCATTGACATATCATTTTTCTCCTTCAAAGAAAAAAAATTCACATCACGTGAATATCTCCATGTACTCTTACATATTGGTGTACAAAACCATCAACCAAACACAAATCGACAAAACATGCCTCTTCAAACAACCGACTCTCAAGTCAAATAATAGAGCTCAGGTACAAATTTCCATATTTGTTGCATTTAAGTGTGTCAACGTAACTCTACTTTCAACATCTTGCTTCATGAAACATGCACCATAATTTGAATTTGCAAAGAAATTCATGAAACATCAAAATACATTCAAGGCCTTAATTAGATCAGAAATCTAACCATCTGTTAGCAAACCATTTCAATGGCGCATCTTTTAGCTGCACTTCATCATGTGAATCATCTTGACCCTCATCGATTATGGAATCCTCTTTTCCATTCTTGTCGTTATCTCTTTCCACCAACTTCAAATGTTGTGGATGACTTGTTGGATAAAAATTCCAACACTTGTCCACAAGGTGACCTTTCTTATGGCAATGAGTAATAAACAATTGCATCTTATTTTCAACATCATTTTCCTTGTCCAATGGGCCTTTGACTTTTTGCCTCGTTTATTTAGAAAGTTTCAATGTGTATGGATATCTTCTTCCAACATCTATAAACATTATGATTATTCAAACCACAAAAGGAACATGTGCAAGTTCTTTTATATATCTTATGTGAATATTTACCATGTTTATCATAACCAAAAGCAATTTGATTAAAGGCAAATTTATACCTTGAACATTCACCATTGTCGCCTTCTTGAGGAGGTGAATTTGATGAGGTAGTGGCTCTCCTTTGAATACTAGCAATGAATTAAATGACTAGATAGAGCTTTCAACATCCTCTTCTTTTACATTCTCATTAGCTACATGTTTATTAACATCTTCTTGCAAAGTGGGTGTCAAAATTTTCCATTCATCATAAACACAAACTTCACAAGCTTGAGGTAATGAACACGAAATAAAATTCCTTCTTGGAACAGCTTCATGTGCCTCCTTGGCTTTGGAGCATTCTCCATGTTTTCCATAACCAAGACCCAAATAATTAGGCCCTTCGACAACAACATTTGGCTCAACTACGCCTTGTACATGGTTGCCTTTAACCCTTTACTTTCATAGCACATTTTCATCAAAAATTTGGACCTTATTCCTCTAGTGTGTCTTTCAAAAGCACGTACACATTCATTTTGAGAGGAAATTGACAAAAACCAATAGCTAATTCTTCTAACTAACCTTGACTAAAATGAGCTAAATTGTACTTTGATACCAACTTGATTTGAATATGGACAAACTAGTTTTATTGGGCTATCTCCCTCATTAGTTAAATAAAAATGTGTTTAGGATCGTCTAAAGTTAGCCAATTGGGAAGGGGTTTGTGTCAAGCTTTAAGTGTATTTTGTGAGAAATTTAGGAGTTAATTAGCTTTTAAAAACTCATGTGTACAAATAAAATGCAAAATTTTTATTTAGGAAATTTTTTCCCTCAATCCAAATTCCGATCATTGGACTGTAAGAGGAAGAAAGAGGGAATTCACTTTTCAAATTCTAGACCTTTTCTAAACCAAAATAAACTAGAGGTTTGGTTTTCAAATACATCCACTTATTTGGAAAAGTTATAGCTACCAAAATTCCATATGCCAATCTACCTCCCAAGAAATACATTTAGTACACCACTGGTTAGTTTTTTGTCTTCCTATATTCTTTATCAACCTCTTCTAGTGATTCTTGAAAGGTGGATACTTAAATCCTTCCTAAAAATTTGAGCTCTAAAATGATATTCCAAGCCTAATTTCATAAAAAGTAATTTGGGGATGATCGCATTGACTTGCTTGATGACATGTCTATGAATATTAACTACCTTGAACTATTTTTTTGCGTAGGGAAAGAGACACATTCCCATGTTTGAGCATGAAAACGTTCTTTGATATTGTTAATGCCTCTAGTGTTTACTTCTACAAGTTCTATAGGCAGAGTTTGTAAACAGCCAGGTAGCCTCTGGATCTCATATTTTATGGAAGGTGACATATCTAGTAAATGCCCCTACAGTCAATCTTTGGAATGGATCTAAATAGAAGTTCTTCATTTTAATATCCGTAAAACACAACAACTTTAAGGTAATGTATGTACATGTGTCATTTCTCCCACAAACTAAAGTGTATAAGTAGTAAATTTTATATCAAGTGTGCTCCCACCATGTAAAGCGCAATTTGGTGAACTTATCATTTTTATAATATCTTTTTCGATTAAATTTAGTTTCACACATGATCAATTATTGCTTTGAAAGTTGTGTTCTACATAATTTGTGTACACTAAATTACAAATTGATTTTTTGAAATCTATTTTGTGTAAATGTCGACCAATAGATATATATCATGGAGGATGAACAACGAAGATCAGCCAAATCCCATATGGAGGTTCAGGGATCGAGGAATGTTCACAGTATTTAAATATAATCTTAAATCTCCATACATGTGTGTACATATGGAATTGATTTTTTTATTAACTTTGTGAGTTAAATTAGTTGTTAATAAGTTTCATATTTTAATTTTTAGGAGGTAAGAGGAGAAGGGTTTCAACTCCATCCATGGAGCGTGGCCAAGGTTCAACCGGTCGAGGTATGAGTGGTAGCAGGTTGCGGGAAGGGGGTGATATTTATTCCCCCGAAGGCCAATCAACCACTGCTAGTTCTCAATAGGGTCACTGTGGGTCTGGTTCTCAGCAGCGTCATTCTAGGTCTAGTTCTCAGCAGGGTCATGTTGGAGAAGATGTTAACTAACAACATCAAGGTTTCCATCAATTTCAATATTTTTTCATTAAATTTGTACAAATTTTTTTACACGTGTTTTTTCTAATATACGAAATTTTATATATATTGATGCAGAGGCCGAAAATGTTCGAGCTAGTGGTCAAAATAGATGCAGGGCAGCTCGCTACATTCAAGAAGAAGGCTTTCAACCCAACACAACTTATCCGGCTGAGATTACTGATATACCATGGGAAACCAACATGGCGGAATGCACCTTACAAAGGTGTGAAAGCCTTCATGCAAAATTGCAAAGAGATCTCATGGCTTTGTCTCTACCTGCTGAGAGTAGACAAAGCCTTGAAATAGTTACACATTCATTGGGTGAAATGGTAAATGTGTACAGAAATTTGGGGCCAACGACTGATTCATTTGTAGAACTGATGAGAAAGAGAAAAGAAACAGTGATAGGTCTCGATAAATGGCAAGACATAAAACAAAAAGTTACAAGAGCAGAGGCCAAGTCAATGTTTAATTATAAGGAAGGGACAAAAAGAAAAATGTTGAAGGTGCAGTATTTCAAGCACCCAGACAAAGCTGGTTATTTGTATGATCGACATCTTGCGGCCTTTGGAAGGCTTCCATGGAACGATGAGGTTCCTGTTTATTTTGCACAAATGTTTTATGCAGAATTTTTTTTGGGTGTGAAACCTGACTACAATGACCTTCCTTCAGAATTTTTTGGCTCGAGGAGAGGTCGATTATATCAACATAAGGGCGCTAAGCGATATGTGGAGTCGACCGTTTCTAGTCGAAACTTTGCGATCAGAGATGGATGCGACTTCTCAAATAAGTCGAGAAGCAAGGTATGTTATGATCGATAATGTTCATAGCGGATTGAGTGGAGTCGATCTTTGTTTAAATTGACAAAGAGCACGTGAAATTGCACGTGCTAATTTTTTTTATCATATAGATGAGGAGATTTACAACATGAATTTTGAAGATCTCTGAATATATAAATTGTCGCAATGGTCTGCAAGACCTAATTTTTTATGAGGAAGAGGGCACCGGAACGGTATGTGTTAGTGACCTTAGGGTTTGAAATTATTTTTACATATACATGTGTACAATTTGTAATAAATACATGTGTATGTACATGTATACATTTATTTGTATGTGTACATTAATCTAACAAAAATGTATGATTATATATTAAAACACCATTTGCAGTTCTCAGGCATGATGCGTGATGAAAATGTTAATATTACGTTCAGGACCTCCGGTTCAAATGATGCAGATGGGTCTGACCATCATGATATGTTGGCACATGTTAGTGTTTTTTAAGTGACTCTAAAATAAATAATTGTTTCCACACATGTACATGTATGTATATATATAATTTGATAAAATGTTTTAACAGGTACCGATTCTGTCTGATGTTTTTGGGATGGCGGTACCTTCTTCTTCCTTAGGAGATATACCTTCTACTTCATTGGGAGATGAGCCACAAGTATGGACAATTTTTCACAAGTTTAAAATTTATGTTTAAAAGTTATATATATATATATATATATATATATTCTACTTCAAAAAGTTCCATTAAAAATTGAGATATATATATATATATATATATATATATTCTACCTCAAAAAGTTCCATTAAAAATTGAGATATATATATATATATATATATATATATTGAGTTATTTAAAATTTTTTGAATTTAGGTTCCTATAGAAGATTTCTTTAATCCGGGGACTCTAGCGACGGAGATAGGAACATCCACAGCATTTGAACAAGTTGTCTTTAGTTCCTTTTTCTAATATTATTGAAAATAAGTTTATTTATGTACACATGCATTTTCATTTGAAATTTTTTAATTTATATAAATTATATATATATATTTAACTGTACATGTATATTGTACAGTTTACCACTGCAGATGTTCCTATGGGAGAACCTGTTCATCAAATGGAGAGGGAACCTTACGAGGTATTGCATGATTTTTTTGTTATATTTTGTTTTTTACATGAAGTTCTAGATATATATATTCTCATTCATTTTTAAAAATTCAAATTTTAATGTTCAAGTACATGTGCATTGTGTATGTAGGTTTCCTATTCACAGGATAGGGCGCGAACAGAGACCCAAACGCTAGATCCTCCATTTGATGGACATGATTTACAGTAGAATTGATTTCAAAATTTAGATGGTTTTAAAATTTGTTAAACTTGATACAGTTTGATACTCAAGTGAGATTTACAATTTTTGGACATATTTTATTACAAATTGTTATTATATAATTTGTTTTATTTAATTTTTGGATGGTTTTAGTACTTTTGGCATGTGAATGTGAAGTAATGTTGTCATCTAAACTACATTTGGCATGTGATATTTAATGTTAAATTTTTTTGTTGGATAGTTGAATTATAATTGGCATGGCATGTGAAGTTTTTAAAACTCAAGTTTTGGATGGTTTCAATCTACATTTTTCATGTGATATTTAATGAACTTTAAATGTTTAATGTTTTAATGTTGCACAATATATAATCAAAAGGGTTTTAAAACTTAAAGTTTTGGATGGTTTCAATCTAAAACTTAAAGTTTTGGATGGTTTCAACCTACATTTGCACATATGGTAAATTGAAATTATGTTACTTGTAACAAGACAATCCCCATTGATTTCATTGTATATGTTGATTTCTAATTTGATATAATTGTATGTATGATGGTACATTACTTGTAAAGACATTGGATTAATAGTGTTCATTGATTTTACTTTAAGCGCAAAAAATTATTGACAATGTAGAACGATTTTTGTGTTATAATAATTAAACCTAATAATATTGGAGAGCAAGAGAGACAAGGTATGGTGTTTACTACAAGAGTTCGAGCTAAATATTTAAATGGTTTATGATTTATGATTTTTACTTTATTTTTAATATAATCGATACGGAAAGATGACAAAACTAATATGGGTGACAATAAGAATAGAAGAAGAAAATAGTTTAAAATTGATCACAATAAATGCTATTTGTAAGTGATTACATTCTAATTATTCACATTCTATCATTCAATATTATTACATTATCACTTCGCATTCAAAAATTTTATTTGATCATTTTCCATTATTAAATTTATTCTACAATATTTATCATCTCAACAAATTGAGGTAACTAAGAAAATTTAAAATTAAAATGATTTGATAAATCTCAAACATATTTAGCATATTTAAAATGGTTATATTAATATTAGATGTATTTACATATTATTGATAAAATTAATCATATGTTTCTCATATTATCGATAGTTTTTCCTTGGTTGCACACGACTGAAACCAACCTAGATCCATCTTAACTACGGATATATCAAGCGCCGAGAGTGATCAAATCTCTCGAGGTGCAAACCTTTCCTCAAGTTTTGCACTCAAAAAAGAGGTTTGCACCTCTAGATATTTGATCCCTCTCGGCGCTTGATAGATCCATAGTTATGATGGATCTAGGAAAATAACTTTCTAAAAATAAGTAAGGGAAAAGCAGCATAGGGAACAATTAGGAGAAGATTTAGGGCATAGGGAACAATTAGGAGTAAATTTAGGAACATGTGATAGTTGGGTGAGATAAAATCATATTTTAATAAAATAATGGGAATTTGTAGGAGAGACAAATAGTGGATATGACATGCATTTTGGTGAATAATCAAATTTATGGAATTAAACAATTAATTATTTTTGTGTGTGAAAACAAGATTCACACCTAATCCTCACCTAAAAGACTAAATTAAACACATTATTATTAAGGGGACGAGGAGCTTTCTAGGTTTTGAGCTCCCCATTGTTAGATGAATGTCGTAATGGCATTCCATGTATTTTTGTGAGAACTTATGATATTGTGATATTCTAATTACGAAATAGTGATCTTGAGTACATGCTGGATAATGTAGTAGATAGGAACTTTTTGATAAGGGGAGATTAGGGATGTGACCAAATTCCTATCAGTGAAAAAATTTATCTTCACCTTCCTATAACTCCATTGTAGCTTTGGGGGCCAAAGGTAAGAAGAGTACCTTGGAATTTCTTGGGTGAAAAACCAAGTAGGTCACCAACTTTGGTCTAGTGCATTTGAATTCATTAAAGAATTGGTCATTGGAGCTGCTTCAAGCTAGGAGTGAGCATCATCACCAACCTACATTGAATATTTTACACTCCCTAGGGTGAATGATACTTTAAATTGATTGATAGTCTAAGACTTTCGAATTTTTCCGAATGCCAAATGATCTTACAAAGCTAGTATTTATAATATCCTAGTAGGTCATTCGGTGACAACTTTTACCGGAAACTTGAAACAAAGAGAATCTATCCTTGGTTAGGACATCATGTAAGATGTCTGCCATAAACAGTAAAATTGTACTTAAAAGCTGAGATTCGGGCAAGTGGGGACAACCACTTGTTATCTCGTCCCTTGGAGGCTAGGCCATATGGGGACCGAATCTGACCTTACAAAATAAAGTGAAATAATTTGTACCATACGGTTGGAAAACATATACAAGAACAATTAATATACAAGAAAAAATAATTTCATTCTAGAATATATATATATATATATATATATCCAATACATATAAAATTTTTCATCAATGCACATGTATAGAAAAACTACTTTCAGTTGATACTAGAGCACGTGCTTGTACCCAAACAATTTGTAACATGTGAAAACCACAAATAACATAAGCAACTCAATTTTTAGTTGAGTACTGGAAGTTCTAAAACATATTTAATCCAAAGGTAATAAATTGTTGGAAACTTCACTCAAAAAAATTCTAATGGAATTCCATCCTCAATAATCTGTTCATGATCGGATTTTGACATTTTCCATTTCTTAATTTTCGATTTTTTATTTGATTGAACTTCTATCAACTTTATGCGTGTTGCACACACCAAGTGACTATATTGACAACTTATGGAATCAGGTTCATAGTCTTCAAAGTAAACAAAGTCTCCACTTTGATGAGTTTTTCTGAAAAAATAACCTTTCAGTATAATAGACCCTCTGTCATATTGAAATCCGTGATCATTATAGTTTTGTAATAATTTCATTTTTCATTCAGTGCAATGCATAAAATAATACTTCACATTTTCATCATTTTCAATAGGTGCAATTACAACAAAAACATCTCCTGCACAATAAAATAAACTTAAAAAATTATACATATTTAAATTTATTTCTAGATCTTTAAATCATTAGAAAGTAATTCAAATGTTACCTTCTCTAACAAGATCAAAAACTCGATCACCATCGGATGATATTGTAGTTTCCTCTGATTGCATTTCTTCAAACATTGCAACATACATTTTTCCCTTTGTATTTAGCTCTGTATGTTTCCAATCGTTCACATACATTTTGTTTTCAAAAACGTCATTGGATTTTGTGTTGTCTATGCAAACATCACAAAAACAATAATATTTTGTTTTATCCAATGCAAACACATTTCTAGACAATTTTGTTTGAATTGAATGCAATTTTCGAGTCCCTTTTATTGTTTCAACGTCATTTCCAATTGATCTATCTACTTCTTCGATTCCAATATGCCAGAAAAACCTTTATATGGAAAATTAGAAAAAGAATTTGTAAATATGATATCAAAATACAATTAAAAATAATCATTGCATGATAAATGTACAATGTTTAAAATTATATTTCCAATATAAATTAAATTGAATGTACCTTCGCACTTCTCTTGATGGGTTTTTCTCATGGCTTAGAGCAGCGATGCACCATTGAACAACTTCTTCAGCGTTCACAAGTCAGCGTGCAGAGTGGTTCATTTGATATCTTCAAAGTACTCGTTTTATGCATGCTCCTGCACCGTCATGTTCTCCTTTTCCATGGCCAGTCTCGAAGAAATTCCAACAATGTTTAATGTAGGTTTTCTTATGAAGACAACACAACCAAAAGAATGATCGTGCAGATTTGAATTGACCTGCGCATCCGTCTGACCATATCCAATGTTCATTGAATGTTATTCCACGATTTTCAATGAATCATAAATTTTTCCAAAACAATGTTGTACAAAACATGTATCATGTGTACGATCGTCACTGATATAAAAGTGATATTCTTTAATGATATGTCGATTTTCACTCGTGCTTTCTATATGATCAAAATTTTGTTCAGCATGTCTATATAGAATATGGACGAGCATGGAGACTTGGTCAGAATGATAGTATTCACTCTGAATTTCTTTTTGTGGAACAAATATGTAGTTTTCTGCAAAATCAATCACTGACAAAATGGTCCTTGGTGGAAAAACTTCACGAGATTTTTTGAATTGCAAGTCTTGCCATCGAACTCTATGGGAATGCTTGGTGTATTTGTAAATTTCTGCCTCAAACTTTCTCAAAAAGTCTATCAGAAAAATTTCGTCTTCTAGTAATTCAATTCTTTTAACACTATTTGCACCTTGAATCGATGTATCGATATATTCATATCTCTTTCATTTCACTTTCATGTTGGACAATGATTGATCATTTATATCAATACGATATTTGTTTTGAAATTTAGTCAAATTTCCACAATCATCGCATTTTTTACCACCAACACATTTCTTTTTTGTAAAATAGTTCATCGCTTTCTCTTTCACATAGAATTTGAGATATGAATTCACGGATAGTGGAAGGAGGAGGTGAATCCTTCCATAATGTTCTACCGAAATCAAGGAATGTGTCATAATATAACTCAAATTCCACATGATAACGGCAACGACAAGTGTCGCGTACGGTGATAGGTTTTACATACCATGGTTTTTGTTGAACAAAAGCACTGAGTGAAACTTGAATTTGACGATTCTCTTCTTTGAACTTGTTGAATAACTCTATTTGAGTGGTTTCCAAGAGATGTTTTTCATGTTCTTCGTATTGATTTCGTGCTATTCTTCTTCGCATCACATGTCTTGTAGTTGGTGAAACACGTGAATTGTTCTTCCAATATTCATATATTATTTTTTTAACATCTTCTCCAAGTCTATCTTTGTATGGTTTCCTACAAATAGCTCTCCAACAAGCGAGTTCATCATTTACGTCTATTTGCAGTCGAAATTTTCGATGTTTGTGCAGAGTTTTTCGCGAGGTTCCCAGTGCTCGTGCCATAGATGTTAGATTCAAACGATTTTCTTGAGTACTTGGTGAAACCATTGCCATTTGTATTCCTCTACTTATATTTGAAACATCTTTATCTCTAGATCTCTTAATTGACTCTATAGCACTACTCATATTTTTTATC
Organism: Pinus albicaulis; assembly: GCA_034641835.2. NCBI lineage: Eukaryota > Viridiplantae > Streptophyta > Pinopsida > Pinales > Pinaceae > Pinus > Pinus albicaulis. The sequence continues at coordinate 212,439,169 of CM076583.1, read as the reverse complement.
ACCTCTTCTTTCATTTTTTTATCTTTGGTTGATTTTCGAATACCCAATAGTGTCGTCGCTTCTCTTAATTTCTTTGATGATAGGAGACCTTTCAACATTTGAGCTTGAACTGTCACTTGCTCATTTTTGAAATACTTTTCAAAAATTCTATCGACACGATATCGTATAACATGGTCAGATTTTTTATCTCCATATGTGTGAGTGTCGACATTTTCTAACATCTCATTATCGATAGTGATTTCATCTGTACATATTCGAAAAAATAGTACATATTCAATAAATAACTAAATTAATAAATATGTCAATAAATATAAGGAAAATTTTAAATATATCAATAGATCATAATATTTACGTTTACATACCCGATTCAATTTCTGCTTGAGGTTGATTTTCTTCTTCAATATTTTGAGGAGTATCTCTGTCTGTTTACATTAAACAAAATATTTTTCAAACTAGTTCATCAAATAAAAATTAAGCTTCACATTTTCCATTAGGAAAATTTTAAATATATCAATAGATCATAATATCTACATTTACATACCTGCTTCAATTTCTGCTTGAGGTTGATTTTCTTCTTCAATATTTTGAGGAGTATTTCTGTCTGTTTACATTAAATAAAATATTTTTCAAACTAGTTCATCAAATAAAAATTAAGCTTCACATTTTACATTGGGAAAATTTTAAAAATATATCAATAGATCATAATATTTACATTTACATACCTGCTTCAATTTCTGCTTGAGGTTGATTTTCTTCTTCAATATTTTGAGGAATATCTCTGTCTATTTACATTAAACAAAATATTTTTCAAACTAGTTCATCAAATAAAAATTAAGCTTCACATTTTACATTAGGAAAATTTTAAATATATATCAATAGATAATAATATTTACATTTACATACCTGCTTCAATTTCTGCTTGAGGTTGATTTTCCTCTTCAATATTTGAGAGGGCTTCTAACTTTCTTTTGCGAGATTGTCTAGTCTCTTCTCTACGTGCCTCAGGGTCTCTTTTTCGATCATATTTTCTCGCACAAGTTCTTCGATTTCCCATGATAATAGGGTATTAATTTCAAAAAAATTCCTTCAAAAAATTAGACAATAACTCAATTACAAAAAATATCACAAAAGATTTAATTTAAAAAAATTCAGTGTAATTTTTTTGCAAAAATTACATATTCCAATCCAAAACACTTACTTTAAAAAATTCGAGAGAAAAATGTCTTATAAAAATGAAACGAAGCTCAAAAGATTTACTTCAACTCAAAACACGTACATACCTCCAAGAAATGTCTTTTGAATGTACGTCCAAGAAATGTTTTACAACTTTTGCCAAAATCACGCTGCCTCTAAGAAATGTCTTCCAAAAAAATTCTTTAAACCCAAAATTGTAAAATCAACCAAGAAATGCTCTTAAACCCAAACTTTGAAGAAAATTTTTTGAACCCAAACCAAGATCTTTGTAAAATGAGAAGAAGTGTGTGAAATGTACGAAAATTGTGAATCATTTCGCAGAAATTTATATTGACGCGAAATGTGTTTTAGTAGGGGGCTCCACAAAAGTTTCCGGCCGACAGAGAGTTATACAAGAGTTCGGCCGAACTGTTGATCAAAATTTCGGCTGAACTATTAAGACGTTAGATTTAACGAGCCTTTGGCGGAAAACATAGTTCGGCCGAACTTTGACTAAAAGTTCGGACGAACTAACGCGTCACCAATTACGCAAAAACCAGGCTCTGAATACGGTTCTGCAACTTTGGACTGATTAAAATCCATGAAAGGTTGTTAATTAATTGTCGGAAACAAGACAAGCATTTTTAGAATTGAATCTATTTTCAGGAAATATAACTTTTATGGAATTTCGTAAACGTTTATTAATTTTAATTATTTTTCTAATAAAATGGGTGCAAACAATTTCTGAGGGTCATTGTGATTCAGTGAAATCAAAATTTTGTATCTCCCAAAATACATTGTAAAAAAAAATTGAAAAAATTATGGGGCATTACATTGGTCCGTCGTCTCTAATGGGTAGCTTTTAGATTTTTAGTTTATAACTTATATGTTAAGAAATTTCTTGCGACGCAAAACATATCCAAAATACGCAGTTTTTCGTATTGGACCAATTCAAAAAATTCTAGTAATTATGATATGCATCCATTGGCTTTGTAAATATGACGAAAAAAAAGTAGACTCTGTCTAGATTGTTGTAACACATTTTGTTTTTTCAAAAACACAAATTTTCAATGAATACAACATTGTGTCATAATATGACTTCTTATGAATCCTTTGATTGTTAAGAAACACACACTCAAAGAAACGCTAAGTTGACATATCAAATTTGCATAAAAAAATTTCAAAAAATAAGCAATAGAGAGCTAACAAAATTTCTCACAACTTTTATTTTTATTGCAAAATGAAATTCTACACAGAAAAATTGTTATATTTTGCAAAAAGTTGAAGAACCGAGAAAAATGAAATTTTTTTCTCAAAAAAGGGCAAAAAGTGTACCCCAGCTTCAAATTTTCACCCATTGTGGTATCATAACTGATTTTTAAATCATTGTGAAAAAAAAAAAACATCACATTAGCTCACAAAATATATCTAATGCTATAAGGATCTGAGGCAATAACAAAGTTTTGAATCATGATAAATAGGTGACAACCCAAACTAAATTTTAGCCACAAGAAAAAAATCACAACAAGTCATAGAATAAATTGATGTTGCAAATGAAATGATGTTTGTGACACGTCTGTAGGTGTTTCCATTCATAAATTCTTACTCATTTTGTCTCAAGATTGCTAGATAATGGTGAAACAAATAAAGTGCTAATCCAAGTGATCCAGAGAGGTATTCACGAGCAGCTTGGAAAACCGGGCATGAAGATACTTCTAATTTTCAATGAAGTAGTCTTCAAAAGTTCCTATCTCTATTTTAATTACATAAATCTATTGAAAATCAACTAATAGTATTTACTTTAGTTGTTTTATACGGACATGTTGCATGCTGATATTTATTTCTATAAAAGTTGTGCATCAAATTATTATGTAAGGATTGTGCTAAAAAGTTTTTAAATTATTTCCTTCAGACCTTAAGAATTATATCTTAGATCCAAGCACGTGATTCTATTAAAATTTATGAAACAAATTCATTTTTTAAAACTTTTATGTTTAAATATGTGATTTTGGAAGTGATGATGGCTTCTTTAGACACTTGGTTATTATTGTGGACAAACTTTGATTATATCATTAAGTACTGTGAGTAGTTCATGTAGCATTTGCATTGCTTATAACATATTTTCATATCCTTTGTATAAGATATTGTATATACAGTTCTAACACATTTCCCCGAGACATTACCTATATGGTGAGTAGTTCATGTAGCAATTGCATTACTTATAACAGATTTTTATATCCTCTGTATAAGCTATTGCATCTACAATTCTAACACATTTCCCCCAGGTGTTACCTATATGGTGACTGAGTGATGATGGCTTCTTTAGACACTTGATGTTAGGTCCCTATATTACTAGTATAGTCCCTTATTGTTATTAGTGTAACTCCCTTATTGTTATTATTGTACCCCTGCAACCCCCATATTGTTATTATTGTGCCCTTAAATTATTATTGTTAGGTCGGCTAGGATTACATTGTGGCCCCATGGACTCTTATATATATAAAGGAGGTTTTGTAATTTGTATCATCCAAGAATTTTTCATTCATGTAATGTATTGGAGGTTGCCCCCTCGAAGTGGCTCATTTCTAAGGCGTTGATATCTCTTTTCTTCTATTTTTGGAGCTGGTTTCACAACATTTGGTATCAGAGCTTTGGGATTCTAGGGTTTCGCTGCTCCAAACAGGTCATCGTGGTATTTTCGCTATAACGTTTTTTATATAAAGGTTCAGAAGCTGACATTTTTAGAGTGCAAGGCCAAGATCTTGAGGAACATCATCGCAAAATTTCAGAGCTTGGTTCGCAATATTTTTGGAGATATGATCTGTGGAAGGTAGGTCATTTTGCAGGCTCCTAAATTTATCCTAAACAGATCATCGTGGAATTTTCACTATAAATTTGTTTCTACGAATGTTCAGAAGCTAAAATTTTTAGAGTGCGAAGCCAAAATCCTGAGGAACATTGTTGCAAAATTTTAGATCTTGGTTCATAATATTGGCGAAGATATGATCTATGGAAGTTAGGGCATTTTCAGGCTTCTGAATTTCATCTAAAAGAGGTGATCATGGGAAAATCTTCATAACTCTCTGTTTGGGCATCGGATTGGAATGTTGTAACAAGTGACCACACGTACACAGACTGTAATTTTTTTTCTAACAATTTTAGATCCAAAGGAGGAAACAGTGACACGTGGTAAGTCGTACAAGTTCGCTCTACTGAACCAGTCCATAATTGGGTCATTGTGGGAGATTGGACATAAATTTTCCTTGAAGAATCCAAATCAGATCAGACCTGTGGCATTTGAAAGAAGCTTCAGAGGGCTACTACAGGGCCAAATTTTAGATATTGAGGATCCGTAATTATAGAGATACATCAATTTCAATATCAAGCTCCTCAAAAGCAAGTAAAAGGTGTGCCTTTTTTTTCCGAATTGCATAAGTCTTATTTTAAGAATCAAGTTGAATTGATTCCAAGGGCATATTGTGGAATAGATATCAATATTGGATTCTAAAATGGCCCCTAAAAATAATTCAACACCCATTAAGCCTTTAGAAGGCTCTTCTATGACTCATGAATATGAAGAATGGCAACATGACATATCAAAATCACAAGAGCAAGTGCAACAAATTTCGCTCTCGCAAAGAGCAACAAAAAATGACATGGAAGTTTTGAAGAAAGGCGAGGAAACTAAGATGGATGGTTTGAAGAAAGGCATGGAATCTAAGATTGATGGTTTGAAGAATGGTCTGGATGGCATGGAAGCTAAGATGGATGGCGTGGAAGCTGGCATGGAATCTAAGATTGATGACATGGAAGCTAAGATCAATGAAAATGTTGGGTATGTGTTATATTCTTTCCGGTCTTCAACGCTATGTGTTGCGTTGAAGCGTGGTGAAGATCACGAGCGAAACGGTCTATGGTCAGGGTACGAGCGACGCCCGTCAAAATAGTTTTGTACGGACCCCCTCGCAAGGCGAATCCATGGTTTTGTGCATGGTTTTGCACATGGTTTTGGGGTTCGATGGTTTTCGGCTCCTGGTATTTGTAGATCCGGTCAAGGGAACTACGGTTATGTTCTAATCCAGGGTTAATGGATTGGGGTTTATGTATGCTTCGGCATGTATATATATGTGTTGTAACACTAAAAGGAATATAATGAAAAATCAAGCTGGTCGTCCCGATTTGGGATCCAGGGGAAAATCTCTGTGTTTGTCTGTTTTATGTTTTATGCTCTCGCTATTGTTTATTCTATTATAAGAATCGTATGTAAAATATTTACCTTCGAGAGTTAAAACCTACTTGATATCGGGCTGTTTATTCAAGAGACGCCTTTATTCGTGAGGTTTTGCTAAGACATCGTAGCCCTGTTCGATGGAAGATCTGCAGGAGTGATTCTTGCAGTCGAAAGATGGCGAGCGGCGGGAAGATAGAGATCGAGAAATTTAATGGTCAGAGTTTTGAGTTGTGGAAGCTCAAGATGGAGGATCTGCTGGTGGATAAAGATCAGTGGATCGCGGTAGATCCAGGTACTAAACCAACGGCTATGTCAGATGAAGACTAGAAGAAACTGGATCGGAAGGCTAAGAGCACAATACGGTTGTGTGTCTCAGATTCAGTATTGTTGAATGTATCTGGGGAAGCTACGGTGAAGACCTTGTGGGACAAGCTAGGGACTTTGTATCAATCTAAGTCTCTAGTGAATAAGTTGTTCCTGCGGAAAAAGTTGTATAACCTGAGGATGAAGGATGGAGACTCGGTGACAGAGCATCTGAACGCCTTCAATACTGTGGTAAGTCAGTTGTCATCTGTTGATATTAAAATCTCAGATGAAGATAAGTGCATCAATTTGTTGTGTTCTCTACCAGACTCGTGGGACAGTCTGGTTATTGCAATAGGTAGCAACACAACTACCTTGAATTTTGATGACATTGTCTCAGCCTTGCTGTCGGAGGAAATGAGATGGAGAAACATGGAGGGTCAAAATGGAGATGCCTTATCTGTATGAGGAAGGTCCCAAAATAGAAACAAGAATAAGGTTTCGAGTGGGAGATCTAAATCTAGAGGAAGATCTAAATCTCCTGGAAAGTTTGTAAAGGTGTGCTGGAAATGCGGAAAGGAAGGGCACTACAAAAAGGAATGCAGATCTAAAGCTCCTGAGAAAGGAAAGGGATCTAATGAAGGTCCTTCTGCAGAAGCAAAAACCACCTCGGATGAAGGTGGGGATGTGTATTTGGCTTCTTCTTCAAATACACATGTAGATCATGAGTCATGGTTGATTGACTCAGGTGCATCCTTTCACTTCATTCCCCATAGGGAGTGGTTCTGCGAGTATGAGAAATATGATGGTGGTGATGTCTTCCTAGGGGATGATAGGAAGGCCAGAATCGTCAGACGTGGAAAATTCAAGCTGAAGCTGCAAGATGGAAGGATTAGAACACTTCCTGGTGTTCTGCATATTCCTACATTGGCCAAAAATCTGATTTTTGTAAGCAAGATGGATGATGTAGGTGTAAAAATAGTGTTCGAGAAAGATGCCTGCAAGATGGTTGAAACACTTTGTGGTACTAATGCGGGGTCTCGTTTGGAACTACGCACAAACTCTGATATGCTTTATTATTGATGGGTGTAACAGTTCTATGGTTCCTGAAAGTGGAGCGGAAAGGCTAGCTGTCTCTGGAGAAAATACCATGCTATGGCATCAAGGCTTGGACATATTGGAGAGAATGGCCTTCGGATACTGCATAGAGATGGTATGGTAGAAGGTATGTCTAATTGTTCTCTGGATTTTGATTTATGTGAACATTGTGTATATGGGAAGCAGAATCGGGTGAGTTTTCCTTCTGGTGCTAAGAGGGCAAACAAGATATTAGAACTTGTGCACAGTGATGTGTTTGGACCTGTGTCAGTTCCATCACTAGGAAAATTTGTGTACTATGTTTCATTCATAGATGACTTCTCAAGGAACACATGGATATATTTCTTGAGGAAGAAATCTGAAGTCTTTGACAAATTTTAAGAATTTAAGGCTCTGGTGGAAAATCAGACAGAGAAGAAGATAAAGGCGTTGAGGACAGATAATGGTGGGGAGTTCTGCAAGAAGGAATTTGAAGAGTTCTGTAAGAAGTGTGGTATAGCACGGCAGAAGACTACTCCATACACACCTCAACAAAATGGAGTTTCAGAAAGAATGAATAGAACACTGATGGAAAAGGCAAGAAGCATGCTCAGTGGTACCGGGTTAGGACAAGAATTCTGGGCAGAGGCAGTGGAGACTGCATGTTACTTAGTTAACATATCACCTTCATCAGCGTTGGAGGATAAGACCCCACATGAGGTATGGAATGGTAAGAAACCCTCTATTTCACATCTAAGGGTATTTGGATGTGATGCATATGTACATGTTCCAAAGGATAAAAGGACCAAGTTGGATAATAAATCTGAAAGGTACATCTTTATTGGGTATAAGGATGGTTTAAAGGGTTACAAGCTTTGGAACCCAGAAACAAGGAAGGTTGTGTACAGTCGAGATGTGGTGTTTAGAGAAGTGAAAGATATTGTTAAACATGAAGTCCTACCAAAGGAACCTGAGAAGATAGAGTTTGAGCTAAAGGAGGATGAATCAGACTCTACAACAGAAGAAGACTCAGAAGATGAAGAGCCACAAACTCCAGCTTTGAGAAGATCAGTTCGGGAAAGAAGGCAACGAGAAAGGTATAATCACATACGCACACAATGGGGTTTTAGTGATAACTGCTTCGTGGTGAACCCGACCGCCCGGGAGCGGTGGAGTTCGAGAGGATGGAAAGGAAAAACTGCGGAAGAGCCGTAAGATTGATGGTACGCATCCTTACCTGGTATTGAGGCATGGGATACGGTGGAGTTGCACCGAACGGAAGAAGCCCATTAAGGCAAATGAGTGTTTAAGAAAGATGAATGTAGAAAACCAAAGGTGAATAAATAAAGCTAGGTTGGTAGCAAAATGTTATTCCCAGGTGCTGGGAATTGATTTTGGTGATATTTTTTCTCCTGTTGCCAAAGTTACTTCTATTAGATTACTTTTATCTGTTGCTGCTGCATTTGATTTTGAGATAGAACAGATGGATGTGAAGACAACATTTCTTCATGGGGATCTAGAAGAGAAGATCTACATGAAGCAACCTGAAGGCTTTATGGTGAAGGGTAAGAAAGAACTGGTATGCAGGTTGAAGAAGTCTCTGTATGGGTTAAAACAGTCACCAAGGATGTGGTATCAGAAATTTGATACCTATATACGGGGACTTGGCTTCACCAGAAGCAAGGAGGATCACTGTGTTTATTTTAAATTAATTAGTGACAGTGTTATTTATTTGGTCTTGTATGTGGATGATATGTTGTTGATTGGAAATGACAAAGAAATTATCCAAGATTTGAGAACCAGCTATCAGAATTAAACATGAAGGATGCGGGTCTTAAATTATATTTTGAACGCCACCTCACTCAAGGATACGACGAAAATATGGTCCCAAGATATGTTGAGACTATATTGCAGAGGTTCAATATGCAGGATAGTAAACCGGTGAGTGTTCCTATTCCTGTAGGTGCAAAGCTGTCTGTTGAACGGTGTCCCAAGACACAAGAAGAAGAGGAGGATATGTCCCATGTTCCATATGCAAGTGCAGTGGGTAGCCTGATGTATGCAATGGTCTGTACTAGACCAGACATTGCACATGCAGTGGGAGTATTGAGCAGGTTTATGTCAAACCCGGGGAAGGAGCATTGGACAGCAGTGAAGCGGGTTTTCAGATATTTACGTGGCACTAGTGATTATGGCTTGTGCTACCAGGGAAGACCAAGATTGGAAAGAATGTTGGACATTCGTGGTTTTGTTGATGCAGACTGGGCTGGAGATCTGGACCAAAGAAGATCTACAAGTAGGTATGTGTTTAGCCTATTTGGAGGCGCAGTCAGTTGGATGAGTAAAAGACAGTCTGTAGTGGCTCTTTCAACTACAGAGGCAGAATACATAGCAGCCACTCATGCAAGGAGCGATTTAGTTGCAAGTTGTGTTCAAGTATAGGATTGATACAAGAAATAGTATGGATAGTATGATAATAGTCTGATTTCTTGGCTAGAACCACCAACATACGTTCAAAAATAAGCTTGTTGATGTTCGATATCATTTGTTAGAATAGTTGAGAACTAAAAAATTATTCTTCAGTAAGGTGGACACTTTGAAGAATGTTGCGGATACGTGTGGTACGCCAGGCACTGGAAGTTCTCTTGGCTGTAGAAAAACAATAGGTGTTGGAAAATTATTAATGACTAAGCTCTCCTGTGGCCCCACAACGGAAAGAAAACAACAAGTGGAAGATATTGAGTGTGTGTTATATTCTTTCCACGATTAGCTAGCCCAACCTTGTATTCTAACGTATTCGAGCGTGGTGAGGGTACGAGGAAACGGCTTGATCCCCACGGGTGGGTGGGCGGCGCACGACGAAATTGGTTTTGTGCGGACCCACTCATAAGCGGATCCGCCCATGGTTTTGTGCATGGTTTTGCACATGGTCTTGGGGTTCGATGGTTTTCGGCCCCTGGTATTTTGTAGATCCGGTCAAGGGAACTACGGTTATGTTCTAATCCAGGGTTAATGGATTGGGGTTTATGTATGCTTCGGCATGTATATATATGTGTTGTAACACTAAAAAGAATATAATGAAAATCAAGCTGGTCGTCCCGATTTGGGATCCAGGGGAAAATCTCTGTGTTTATCTGTTTTATGTTTTATGCTCTTGCTATTGTTTATTTTCTGTTATAAGAATCGTGTGTAGATATTTCTGTTCAGGGTTAAAACCTACAGAAAAAATGGAAAACATGAAGAAGAATCTAAAAGCAGACATGGAAGGTTTGATAAAGTTGATACAAAAAATTTTTCCTAATGGTGAAAAGATAGTAGATGAAACTCATGATGAGAACAAAATAAATGTTAATCATGATTTCATAAACACTAATGTTGGAAGGAAGAACCACCATATTCCAAAAATGGATATGAGGAAATTTGATGGAAAGGATCTTGTAACATGGATACTACATATGGAGCAATATTTTGATCTCAATAATGTGAAAAACACAAAAAAGGTATGCATCGCAACTTTACATTTAGAACAAAATACAATTTTATGGTGTCGATGGCTTTTCTCCCATAAAAAAATTGTCACTTGGTCAATTTTTACGGAGGAAATCATAGCACATTATGAGGATACAAAGAGCAACACCTTCTTTAGCCAATTGATAAATCTCAAACAAAAGTGTCCAGTGGGGGAGCATGTTGAGGACTTCCAAAACTTGAATATAACGGTAATTGATATTCCAGAGGAACACAGGATTGATCTCTTCATAGGTACTTTAAAGGATAACATCCAACATGAAGTTCGTGTTTTGGAACGTGATTCATTGGAGAAGGCATTCAGGTTGGCAAGAAAAATAGAATGTAAAATTATGGCGACAAGGAAGCCTACCACTCACTTCTATAAATAGGGAAGTGTTGCTACTCCTAGATTTCCACAACCTACAAGGTTGACACCACAACAATTGGAAGAAAAAAGAGAGAAAGGGATTTGCTACAGTTGTGATAGCAAATACACTAAAGGTCATAAGTGTGCTGAGAAGAAATTATTTTACAAATATTGTGAAGAGGAAGAAGAAAATCAACAAGAATTTTCAAAAGAAGAGGGTATACACCAGGAACCAACCCTAGAAGAGGAAGAAATGAGTCTGACCATATCATGTAATGCATTGGCAGGAACTACCACTCCTCAAACTCTTAAGATAGATGGACATATCAAGAAGAAAAAGGTAATAGTGTTGATTGATTCAGGTACTACCCATAATTTTATTCATTGTAAGGTAGCCAAGGAATTGAATTGTTTCCTATACCCAGCACCAAAATTTCAAGTGATGGTTGCAAATGGAGGAACTATAAATTGCTCTGGAAAATGCCATAATATCAAGCTAACCATGGGGGAATATGTATTGAATATTCAAATGCTTTCCATTCCTATGGGAGGTGCTGATGTTGTACTAGGAGTACAATGGTTACAATCTTTGGGGACGGTAGCTTTTAATTTTCAATAACTTTTCTTGAATTTTTTTTCAGAAGGAAAGGAAGTCGAATTACGGGGTATTGAAGGGAAGCCGGGAAGGATAATAAACTCTAATGTCATGACAAAGCTTCTAAAGAAAGAACAACGAGGCGTAATTGCACAATTATGCTCACTAGAAGTTCCGACATCAAAATCATCTATTTCTGCAGATCTCCAACAAGTCTTGGACAATCATTCCAAGGTGTTTGAAACTCCCAAAGGACTCCCACCTATTCGTGATCATGATCATGCTATTCATTTGATTCCAGTAAGTGTTCCTCCAAACATCAGGCCTTATAGATATCCTTACGTCCAAAAGAGCGAAATTGAACGTATGATTGCAGAAATGTTAGAGGCGGGTATAATTCAACCTAGTCAATTTCTTTCTCTGCTCCTGTAGTATTGGTACACAAGAAGGATGGATCATGGCGAATGTGTCCAGATTATAGGGAGCTCAATAAGCTCACCATTAAAGATAAATTTCCTATTCCTATGATTGATGAATTATTGGATGAATTACATGGAGCAATTTATTTTACCAATTTGGATCTTCGTTCAGGATATCATCAAATTAGAATGAAGACTGAAGATATTCCAAAAACAGCATTTCGAACTCATGAGGTCATTATGAATTTTTGGTCATGCCTTTTGGCCTTACCAATGCACCTTCTACATTTCAAGGGTTGATGAATTCCATTTTCAAACCCTTCCTTAGAAAATTTGTGCTAGTATTTTTTGATGATGTACTAATCTACAACAGGTCTTGGAAGGATCATGTTCAACATGTTGATAGGGTGCTCAAACTATTGCAGGAGAAACAATTGTATGAAAAAACATCCAAATGTTTCTTTGGAGTACAAGAGGTGGAATATCTGGGTCATATTGTATCTCACGAGGGTGTTAAGGTAGACCCTAACAAAATTAAAGCCATTAAGGAATGGAAAGTCCCCACAACCATAAAGCAGTTGCGAGGATTTCTCGAGTTAACATGGTATTATCGCAAGTTTGTTAAGAATTATGGGATAATAGCAGCACCTCTAACAACATTATTGAAGAAAGATGCATTTTCATGGACTCCTGAAGCAACTAAGGCCTTTGAACATCTTAAAGAGGCAATGTGCCTAGCACCAGTCTTAGCTACACCAAACTTCACAAAAACCTTTATTGTGGAATGTGATGCCTCAGGAAATGGAATTGGTGCAGTTTTAATGCAGGAAGGAAGACCCATTGCTTTTGAAAGTCGTCCAATCAAAGGAAAGTATTTACAAAAACCTATTTATGAGAAGGAAATGTTAGCAATGCTGCATGCACTAAAGAAATGGCGAACTTACCTAATGGGAAGACACTTCAAGGTAAAAACTGATCATGATAGTCTTAAACACTTTTTGGAACAAAGACTATCTTCAGAAGAGCAGCAAAAATGGGTCACAAAGATGTTGGGTTATGACTTTGAAATAATCTACAAAAAAAGGGAAGCTAAATGTGTTGCAAATGAACTCTCAAGAAATAATGAAGAGGTGGAAGCATTGCTTTGTGCCATTTCTATTATCCAATCAGATTGGATAACCGAAGCAAGGGATGAATGGAAGAAGGACGAAGAAGTGTGGATACTCATTCAAAAGTTGCAGCAACATCCTAGTACATCTGATACATTTAGTTGGAAAAATAATTCCTTATGGTACAAAGATTGTTTATATCTTTGTAAGAATTTCCAACTAAAATAAAAGATTCTTTTGGAACTGCACACTTCTCCTTTAGGAGGACACTTAGGATTTTTAAAAACTCACCACAGGGTGAAGAAAGAATTTTTTTGGGATGGCCTTAAATCTAATATTCAAAAGTTTGTGGCGGAATGTTTGGTTTTCCAGCAGAATAAAGCTCAGACAATTAAGACCTTGAATCTTCTACAACCTTTATCCACTCCAAGACAATGTTGGGAGGATATTTCAATGGATTTTATCACAGGTTTACCTAAGTCCGAAGGAAAGAGTGTCATCATGGTGGTAGTTGATAGACTTACCAAGTATGCATACTTTTGTGCATTATCTCATCCATTTAAAGCTAGTACAGTTGCTACTACATTTATGGAAACAATTCAAAAGCTACATGGAAACCCAAAGGTTATTGTGAGCGACAGAGATTCCATTTTTACTGGAAATTTTTGGACGGAGTTATTTTCTTGTTTTGGTACTCAATTAGCTCATAGCTCATCTTATCATCCTCAATCCGATGGTCAAACTGAGATAGTAAATAAATGTTTGGAAGGATATCTTCGTTGTTTTGTATCTGATAAACAAACACAATGGGTCAAGTGGTTACCTCTCGCTGAATGGTGGTATAACACTTCCTTCCATGCTGCAGCAAAAATGACCCCATTTATGGCACTTTATGGATATCATCCACCATCCATCACATCATCTTTAAGAGAAAATTCGAAGGTTCAAGCAGTGGAAGATCACATCGAGCATCAACAAGAAGTTCTCCAACTCTTAAGGGATAACCTGAATTTGGCACAAAATCGAATGAAACAACAGGCAGATCAACATCGCAGCAAGAGAAGTTTTGATGTAGGAGACTGGGTATTTTTACGGCTACAGCCATACAAACAAATGTCCCTCAAGCAAGCTAAGAAGGATAATAAATTATCGCCAAAGTACTATGGTCCTTACAAGGTGTTGCAAAAGATTGGTACTATGGCATACAAATTGGAGCTTCATGCTTATTCGCGAGTGCATCCAATTTTCCATGTTTCATGCTTAAAGAAAGTTATAGGTGAAAATCTTCCAGTTCAAACAATATTGCCAGAACTTGATGAGGAAGGAAAAATAATATTGGAACCTGAAGCGGTCACGAAAACAAGAACTCGACAGCTACAAAATCAATCAATTTCAGAGTATCTCATCAAGTGGAAGAACTTACCCACTAAAGATTCTACATGGGAGGATGAGAATTTTATACAGAAGCACCCAGAGCTACTCAAGCATTGAGGACAACACTTTTGTGAAGGAGAGGGGCATGTTAGGTCCCTATATTACTAGTATAGTCCCTTATTGTTGTTAGTGTAACCCCCTTATTGTTATTATTGTACCCCTATAACCCCCATATTGTTATTATTGTGCCCTTAAATTATTATTGTTAGGTCGGCTAGGATTACATTGTGCCCCCACTAGGATTACATTGTGGCCCCATGGACTCCTATATATAGAAAGGAGGTTTTGTAATTTGTATCATCCAAGAATTGTTCATTCATGTAATGTATTGGAGGTTTCCCCCTCGAAGTGGCTTATTTCTAAGGCATTGATATCCCTTTCCTTCTATTTTTGGAGCTGGTTTCACAACACTTGATTAGTATTGTGCAAGAACTTGGAGTATATCATTAAGGATTGTGAGTAATTCATGAAGCAGTTTCATTTCTTATGAAATATTTTTATATCATTTGAATAAGTTGTTGTATATACAGTTATATTATGATATGGATACACATTCCCCCCAAGCATTACCATATTGTGACTGTTGTCAAATTGCTGATATTTAAAGAAATATAATTAAGTGATTGATGGTTTTGGAACATCAAAGTTACTATGATGACCTTTTATCTTAGGATGAATCCTTAGTGTTCAAATTCGGTCTGCATGATGAAGATGCATAGATCGCTTCACAAGAAAACCCTTTTTCCTATTGATAGCATGTGGTAGTTGTATGAATTCACTGCTTATATTTTCCTCACTGTCATAAGATTCAACACAATTTTTTTTTATATATAAGTCTATATACAAGTTATACATATTATGTAGTAATAAATCTTCTTTAATAATAACAATCACTAAAAGGGGAAATGATTTCAATACACCCCTCTAGATATACAATGTCTCATGATATTCTTCTCTTTGGTGACACATGGAAATTCCAATACTAAAACTCTTTCACATTGTCGCTCACATTATACGAAAGTATATCTTGATAAGGTTTCCTACATATGTTAGCCCAACATGCAAGTTCATCATTCTCATGTTATTGAATCCTAATTTTTTAATGCCTCCATAAACTTTTGCTTAATGTTTTGTACATTATTGTTTTCATTGACATCAACCGATTTGATGTAGTTATTTTTCCAACAACACCTGTCAATAATTCCCTACTAGCACTTATTCCATATTGAGATTGATAGTTTGCAATTTTCCCAAGGATTGATGTCATATTTCTTGATACTAACTCATTTGCCTTCACCTCTTTGGAATTTCTAATGCCCAACAATTGAAATATATTTCTTAGATATTTGGGCTTTCAAAATATATTTAAGAGTTAAGCTTGTGCTATGATAGATATACCTTGAAATAGATTTTTGATCACCTAATTTACTTTATCTTGAACTGTTCATTCATGAATTAGTGGCCTCATTTCTTCAATTTTAGGTGATTCTATACTATCTAGAAAATTAACATCAAAGACAATTTCTTGCAACTTCTGATTAATGTCCATGTTTTTCTACTTGTGGTACGATGTTGTTGTAGGTAAGATGTTTTCCCTACATAAAAAAATATATAAATTTTAAATTTTAAATTTGAACTTGACATTTACATTGAAAAAAATTAAAGTATTAAAAGGGTGACTTCATTTGTTTGGTTAATATTCTCATTGACAAGTTTCTCTACATCTCTCATTTCCTCATCATTTCCAGGTACATCCACATCTATTTCAAGCTCTCTCTTTTGTACCTATCTATTATCCCTTTTTTTATTTTTTTAATGATTCAATTAAGATTAACATTTGTATATTGTCATGAGTATATTTTTTATTTTTCATGTCAATTACCTTTTATAAATCTAGGAGGCTCTTAATATTGCCTTTTTTTTTAATAAATGAAACTCAATTATATATTTAAAGAGATTATTAGGTAAGAGAATTTTAGGATTATAATTTTTTTTGTCCAAGTTAACAATGTGAATGCTTATTTACCTAAATTTGGCTCCCATGTTCAATACCTACCCATGGGGTTTGAAGATAATAGGTAATGGAAATTGAATGACATATAAAAAAAATAATTTATACATCAAAAATCAATTCTATATATTATAGTAGTTATCGTTTGAGTAATCTTTCAATTTGGCATTCAATTATTTATTAATAAAGTTGTTTTACTTAGTACGAGTACAATAATTTTGTAATCAAATAATAGGATAAAACATATTGACAATATAATTTATTTGAATGAATAGATGTGTGTTAAATATTTTAATAGGAAACTAGATTTGTAATTATAAAATATAAAACTATAACTTAAATTTGTAAAATTACTTTGTATTTTTTTTCTTATGTATATAAAGAAAGACTAAACCAAGTTTGGAGTTTAGAAAATAAACCATAACATGAATAACAATATCTCCTTCCAAAAATGTCTCCATATTAAAATGACATTCACTTTTTTGTATACCAACACTATTGTTCTTCATATACAATTTCTAACAAGCATGCAATTGGCACTCGGATATGTAGATGAACTTAGAGTAAACTCTCTTTCTGTTAATTTTTTTTTTCTTTATTTAAGTCTATGCTAGATAAATTGTACTTGAATGTATTTAAAATATCTTATTTGAGTTACATGCTCATTTCATGCTTGTTTCAGAGGATTATCAATCAGCAAAGTATTTTCACCCCAATTTCCTATTTCAATATCTATAACAAAATTTGTATATATGTGAACAGCTGCAACAACTTATTTCATTATGTTGGTTTACATATATGTTTTCACCCACAATTTCCTCTTTCAATATCTATAACAAAATGTTCTGGTTGATAACTGTTATAATAAATATCTTTGAAACCTCCACGACCTGCTTCTATGTAAGCAAAATTTTCCTTTCATTCCTTCACAATGGCACCTTCTCTGCAAGAACTTATTTCTTCCAAGTTACTCTTTCCTATGCAATTTCCTTACGGAAATTTTTTTTACAACATATGATGCAATTACTAGTAATTACAATAATAAATAAAACTAAAACTAAAATGTTACCCAAAAATATGGGAAGGAAAAGCCTGGAATGTCCTGGACCGTTTTCTTAAATATACACAAATAAAAATAAAGTATTCATAAGCCTTATCACTGATTACTTTTAATACCTTGGGAAGTAGATAGAATCCCAGACGCTAAAATACAATTAAAAGGAAAAAGAAAGTTTATTTCCAAACACGCTATGACGTGCCAGCTCCTTTCTGGAAATGGACGGGACGGAACGGTCTCTGCAAGACTACTGGAAATCTGAAGTCCTGTTTCAAGTGAGCATGCATTCAAGGCGGGGTGTCGGAATAGCAAAGAGTTCCTTAGCCCTCGGCGATGTGATTCCATTAAACCTTTCAGTCATATCCAGATCTTGAGTTTGTCCATTTATGTCATCTAAGGGAAGCCTCCAATTGAAACAGTGCAAGAGCTGTGCCAGCCCAAATTCTGCAACAAGCGTTCCTAATTGCTGTCCTGGGCATCTTCTCCTGCCTGCTCCGAAGGAAAGCCACGCAGAATTTTGATCTCCCTTTGCATCTACCTCAGACCCAACTCTTTCCATGAATCTCTCTGGTTTGAAGCTTCCGGCATCTTCCCATGACTCGGGGTTCCTTCCAATCGCCCAAATATTAACCAGAACCTGAGTGTTTTGAGGCAATTCATAGCCCAGCACATTGCAGGGCTCCGAAGACAAGTGGCGAAATAAAATCGGCCCCTGTGGGTATAGCCTCAGAGTTTCTTTCACCACAGCTTGTAAATAAACGAGACGAGGCAGATCAGATTCGTTTACCATACGACCCAATCCAACGACACGTTCCAGCTCGTCCTGAAGCTTCTTCAGCACTGATGGGTTTCTCAGCGCTTCCGACATCGCCCATTCGATGATTGTATGACTCGTGTCAGAGCCACCAAGCAACATATCCTGCCAACATCGATATCATTCATGATCAGTATCAAATTATAATAAAATCTATTCAATCTAATTTCATACTTTATCCATCCGTTTGCAGAGATATTAACATACAAAGAGGGCTGCTTTTATACAATCTCGTGAAATCCGCAACCCCGCCTCTTGATCTGCAGCCTCTGCAAGTAAAACATCCACAAGATCTTTTGGAGCGTTGGGATCATGCCGGGCAACATGTTCATCTATTACTTTTTCTAAGAAGCAGTCCTGTGCCTTGTGCACGCTCTTCAACCGACGGTTAACACCTTGCAAATCCATCCAGTCCAAATAAGGTATGTAATCTCCAATATTATACGTGCCCATTAACAGAAAACTGTCTTTGACCATCTTATTGAAATCTCTCAAATCTTGGTCACAATACTTCGTACTAAATGCCATCCTGCAGAGTATAGCCGTAGCTAGCGATGCCACGGTTTGGCTGATGTTGAAGGGACGAGAATCGTCTGAATTATTAACAGCCCGAATCATAGCAGAGACTTCTTCTTCTCTAATAAAACGGAAGTAATCTAAGCGTTTGGGGCTCAGCAAGTGTAAAACACAAAGTTTACGCATTTGCCTCCAGGAAGGGCCATATGGGGAAAATAGGACACCGGACAAATTGTAGGTCAAGTGCTTAATAGCAGCAAAGGGAATTCTGCTGGCAAAAAGCTGGTCGTGGGTCCTGAGAAACTCCCTGGCCACCTCTGGAGAGGAAACGACTAAGGTGAGGACAGAGCCGAGGCGGAGAGACATGAGAGGTCCGTATTTCATAGAGAGCGCTGCCAGTGATCGGTGAGGAAGCTTTCCCATCATGCGAAGATTGCCGATAATGGGCAACGAGAAAGGTCCCGGGGGCAGTCTCCCTCTTCTTTTCCTGGACAAATTGCTCCATGCTGCTACCAATGCTACCAATACAACTAAAAGAAGAGCAGTGGTGAGTTTAATATAAAACTCTACAAACTCCATGGCTTTAAGGTAGTTAACAATATCAATTTGGTACTAGTACTAGCTAAGTTCAGGAACAATATAGAATAACATTTCTCTGGTATTAACTACATCTACTTGTTATTCCAAGGACTCCATACAAACAACATATATCAATAAATTTGCATAGAATAACTAAAAGAAGAGCAGTGGTGAGTTTAATATAAAACTCTACAAACTCCATGGCTTTAAGGTGGTTAAGTTCAAGAACAACATAGAATAACATTTCTCTGGTATTAACTAGGCTCACTAACAACATCTATTTGCTATTCCAGAGAGTCCGATACAAATTCCATGACGAACTCCATGACGTTAAGGTAGTTCACTATATCAATTCTTTAAAGTAGGTTACCATATCAATTTGGTACTATCCAAGAACAATATAGAATAACATTTATCTAATATTAACTAAGTGTACTAACAACATCTACTTGCTATTTCAAAAAATCAAGATAAATTAAGAACCACGTATAAATAATTGCGATTATTATGCTGAACCACACATCTTCAATACGATCAGATATAACACATACAAACTGCAATAAAATGCTTATACTTGCGTCCAACCGAAAAGCTGCAGATATTTTTCAAACAAGACAGTGTCTTTCAATTCATTTACACCGTCGCCATTTCTATGCTCAGCCACACATATATGACTAGTTATAACACAGAATCTGGAATAATGTGCCAATAATTGCTTCAACCTACCAGCTGTAAATATTTCTAAATCAGGACAGTGGCTTTCAATTCACTTACACCGTCGCCATTCTTATGCTCAGCCGCCTATCTCCAACACGGTTAGCTATACCACATGCAAACTAATTACGTCCCTATTAAAAGCTGCAGATATTTGTAAAGCAGGAAAGCGACTTTCAATCCATTTATACCGTCGTATAATTGCTCAGCCACCCCTTCAAACTGATGAAAGATAGCGTACAACTGCGTCCAACTTTAAAGGTCAAGATATTCCTATATACGTCTTCGTTTTATGGATTGTGAATTTGGACTTATTCAGAAAGATTTTACAAATTTAATATTTTTATTATTAATTAAAATATTTTTTAAAAATGTTTAAATAATTAATTAAATTTAAATTTGTTATTTTAGATGTAAGGAAAAATAGTTTTAATTGTTAAATTTTTTGATAATGAATTATTAACTAGTTATATAACTGAAACCTTTGTTATATATATTTATTAAAATTTAGAAGTTGAATATTTGTTATCTTTATTTATTAGTAAATCTATCTTATGTGGAGATCTATTAAAAGTTGAGAGGGATCAAATCTCTTTTTACTTTTACTTTAAAAAAATTTATATATTAAGAGATTTAATCCATTAATACTAGATAGATTTAAAGCTAAGATAAATCTAAACTGTTTAATTATTAATTATAAATAATTATAATTATTAATTTTATAATATATATTATTTCACCAAATAAAAAAATTTACAAAACATTATAACATTGATATAAAATTCTAACTAATAACATCCATTATTACATCTAATTCAATATCCATTAAAAAAATATGGATTGTTATATCTAAAAATGTGATTTTTGTGCAACCCATAAATAGATGAGCTGAAGGAGTTATGTAGCCCAAATCTCACATAGTTGTATAAAGAGGCTACAAATTCGCCTTGAAAATAGTCAAAATTTCAGTATATTTTTTGTCAAAATCTAGTAGAAATTTTGAGAAATATGGGTTATATTTCTGTACATTTTTTGCCAAAATCTAGTCGAAATTTTGGGAAATATGGGTTATAATTATCCAACTTCAGAATTTTTGTTCCCAAGGATTTCCGTGGTGCTGAATCCATTTCCACCATATAAAAACCATTCAAACAATTCTATGATATTATTTTTTGAAAAAAAATCACTTTCCAGACAAATTTGTATCCTCAATAGACAACACTAATCCAACATTAGGCCATAATTGAAAAGTCCACCTAACCAAAGAAAAAAAAAGAGTCACAAGGATTGCTTTAATGAAACAATTCTTATTTGTATAGAATTCTATTAGATTATTCCGATGCCAAATTTTAGTGGACTTGGGACAAAATCAAATTATAGAGGATGAAAAGTTCATTTAAATGTTATAAATTGTGAGTCTGTGAAGTTATTTTCTTTTATGATATTTTGTTGTATCATAATTTATAAATTTTTATTATCTTTATATGTCATTTGAACTAGATCATTGTATTATTTGTTATCTATTTAATATTTTTAGGATGGAAAATTTATAAAAATTGGTTTGTATGACTAGTTTTATTGGTAGTATGTAGTTTAAAGAATTCAGGCTAAAAACATTTATTTTAGTGCTACTTAAAGGCTTTAAATGATATTTTTGGGGTTAAAAATTTTACACTCAAGTGCAACACCTTAATATTATTCTATAAATAAATTATTTTGCAATAATCCAAGAAAAAAAATGAATCAAAGTTCAGGTGCAAAAGTTATGCGTCACAAAGTAGGCTTATCATAATTGAGCACCATAATTCGAAAAAATGACATGTCAACCATTGTTAGTGATGGAAAAGGGGCTAGTGACATGGAAATGATAATAAGACTATAGAAGGGTCGAGTTGTAACTAATGTTAAGGGTTGAATGGATTATATTTAATCCCTAGTTGGATATCGAGCTATGTTAGAACTTGGCCACTACAAAGAAAATGTTTCCACTCTATTCAGGTGCAGTTTTTGTTCCATATTAGAGCAAAATAGCTAAGATTGGATATATATATATATATATAGAGAGAGAGAGAGAGAGAGAGAGTCACGAAACTCCATAAAGAGTGTATACTCCTTTGTATTTGGATCATTTCCACTCCAATAAAAAAGAAAGAGTTGGCAAGTCTCAACTTCTAGTAGGATTTTCTCTTTAAAGTGTTTTCGAAATCACATCTTGATTTTCATTGTAATTTATATCTATTATATCTCACTATTCTCTATTTTTCACATTTATTTATTGCATGCATAATTAATAATTAATAACTTCATAAATATTCAAAGAAAATCAACTCTCATTGTATATATTTTATATTTCAATCTATTTATATCATATTTATTGATTAATTTTCAAGTAGAATATTCATGAAAATTAACAAATTAACATGAATATAACCCTAAAAGAATTCTTCTCACATGAATACAATTTATAAATATTGCAAATGACAAAAATATGGAGAAATCAGGATATAAAACTTATATTTTTTATTCTCAAATATATTAAGTACGTGCGTCTCTTAAAATTTATATGATTGTTGTTGGAGAATGGATTTTAATACAAATAAATTACAAACATTCATTAAAATAAGCCAACGGTGAAGCATATGAGTTATGTGAATTTAGTTTTATCAAATGAAATCACAATCATAATGTTATATTTGTTTAACTCCCATGATATTTCCTCGTTAAAACATTTATTGGTCGATCATTTTTGTTTTGGAAGCTCTTTGGGTATATGTCGTTGAAGAAATTTTTTTGGGTAAGGCAAGGTATACTAGACTCTATAGTCTACCCAAAGTTTTTGGAAATTTTTCATATGATTTATGAGTTGATAACAACTATTTATGAAAGAGGGTATTCTTCTTAATAATTTACTTTTTCCAAATTATAAGTCAGAAAATGCAACATGATTTCCAAAATTTTACATAATTTTCTTCAATCAAGTTCTTTTTTCCAAATAAATGTGCTCGAACAACATAAAACCAAAAATTCATGAGTAGAGGTTCTAGTCTCAAAATTAGAATAAAGTGATAGGCATATTCCTTAAATGGAATTTGTATGGCTAACCATGTTCAACCATATTTCCCATGATTGAATACTATTAACATGCCAATCATACATGAATATAGTTGAAAATTTGCTAATGTGGTTGAGTACAATTGACTATTATTTATGGTTTTTTAGATATAGATGATTATGATTGACCATGATTCCCATGATGACCATGCTTCGCCATGGAACTAATGTTGACTACGGTTGGTGTTAGAAAGCACTCAACAACCAAATTAGGTATGTCAAATTTTGGCAACAATTGACCATTGCTGATGAATTATCCACGGATGACCATCTCTAACCTATTTATCACTGATGCCCATGTTTTCTAAATTTAACTATGCTTGAAAATGGTTTTCCATTCGTAACCAGGTGCAATCATGGTTGGCCATGTTTTCTCATCGTTTGCTATGATGTTCCATTATTGAACAATATGGTTGAACAAGATGACTATGGTGGAACAGTGTTGACCATGTTTACCTATAGATGATTATGCTCGGCTATGATGCCGACAATGACCATAGTTCGCCATGGCACCATAGTTGACTATGTTTGGTGTTAGAACATGTTGATCACCTAATGTATGCCAACTTTTAACAACATTCAACCATCACTGGCGAATTTTCCATGGTTGACCTCTTCGCCATGGTTGACTATGTTGTTTGAAGTTAACTGTACTTAAAAATGTCCATACATAAACATGTGTGACCATGGTTGTTAATGTCTGTTCATAGTTAGCTATGTTGTTTCGTTGTTGAATATAGTTCAACATGATGACTATGGTGGCCCATTATTTACCATGTATGAGCATGTTGTATATGGTTGACAAGGTTGTCATATATGGTTATATCTAGCAGATTCTAATAGTTGTTTATGTGCATCACTTTGCGACATTGGATATGTTTGCAATATTACAATGTTGAATTAGGTTGGTCACATTACAACATTGGGATATGTTTTCCCCCTTGTGACATTAGGATTTTGTGCATGAATTATGCCAAAGGGTTTTCTATGTCACAATGTGTCTTTGGGTAATGTTTATCTCATACTAATTTTGGGATATGTTTGTCACAAAGTAATGGCACATTTTCTTGGATTGCATGACAATGTGGTTTTAGTGAAGAGTGAGGAGTTATGTGTTGGAAAGTTAATGTTGGAAGCATGAACGATACTAGGGGGTGAATCAATATTGTTCCCTATGAACAACATCTACTAATTTTTTCCTTTTCTTACATAGTAATTGACTCATCAATGTTTAGCAGCACATCACCATATATAACCAACCAATAAAATAACCACCATTGTATGATCACTGGCCACCACCAGTGTACTACTTGTTAACCACATCAACCGCTACTTGCACCACGCCACTACCTTTATGAACATTGCAGACCACCACCTACTAGAAGCGACCAGTCCTACGCATTTGTAAGCCACCACTTGCTGGAAGCCAACACTCCCAATATGTCTCTCCTATCCACCACTGGTTGGAAAGCCAACACTCCAAATATGTCTCTCCTATCCACCACTAGATGGAAGCCAACACTCCCAAGTTTTGAGGCCTCTACCTGAAGGATGTCTCTAAACCCTAAATACAGAAGCCACCACTCACCCACTAAAGGCCCTAACCTTCAAGCTCATCTCATGGACCTCGTTTCATCTATTTTTCAAACTATGGCCCACTACAACTTAATACTAATCAATAGCAAAAACAAAACCCTATTCACTCAACGCATATTTCTACTATCAATACATCCATTATACTCATACAATCTCTTTGAGCCAACATACTCATTAATCCTCACTCACCATATGATATACAACACTAACAATAAAATCCACAAACTCTATGACATTACAACAATAATAATATATGTAGGATGTGATTGCAAGAACAATAAATGACATGCTCAACTAATCATTCCTACAACACACAGATATCAGAAATTTGAACTTTGAACCATAGTTTCTATAGCAACAATTACAACAATATTCTGATCTCCATCACAACATTAACATAATACTACCATCTCCATCTAAATTACGATAATCTATTCTAATCTATGTGGATTCTATAATGCACTTTTAACCACTCGAAAAGCTCTACTTTACCGATACACTTTAGCCTCATTCCTCATGCCTTCTATGTCCACATCCTTGTTTCGTGCAATGCCACTTATGCGTCACTCTACAATCATCTACACTTCTATCAGCATATTTGTGCACCATTTTGGTGCAAATATGATATATTACTTACAATAAAAGAATTGTAATTCTTTTACCATTAACTCCAAGTTAGCCCTCAATTTATGATGAATCAAATCTCTTAAAATAAAAAGCTTTTTCAATTTTCATAATTTAAAATAATTATAAACTAAAATTAATCTAATTCTATTTAGCTAATAATAATAACAATATAATTTTATTATATTATTATTATTAAATGTGTTATCTTGTAATTACAATAATAAATAAAACTAAAATGTTACCCAAAAATATTTGAACGAGAAGCATGGAATGTCATGTACGGTTTTCTTAAATATACACAAATAAAAATTAAGTATACATAAGCCTTATCACTGATTACTTTTAATACCTTGGGAAGTAGATAGAGCCCCAGACCCTAAAATACAATTAAAAGGAAAAAGAAAGTTCATTTCCAAACACGCTATGACGTGCCAGCTCCTTTCTGGAAATGGACGGGACGGAACGGTCTCTGCAAGACTACTGGAAGTCTGAAGTCCTGTTTCAAGTGGGCATGCATTCAAGGCGGGGTGTCGGAATAGCAAAGAGTTCCTCAGCCCTCGGCGATGTGATTCCATTAAACCTTTCAGTCATATCCAGATCTTGAGTTTGTCCATTTATGTCATCTAAGGGAAGCCTCCAATTGAAACAGTGCAAGAGCTGTGCCAGCCCAAATTCTGCAACAAGCGTTCCCAATTGCTGTCCTGGGCATCTTCTCCTGCCTTCTCCGAAGGAAAGCCACGCAGAATTTTGATCTCCCTTTGCATCTACCTCAGACCCAACTCTTTCCATGAATCTCTCTGGTTTGAAGCTTCCGGCATCTTCCCATGACTCGGGGTTCCTTCCAATCGCCCAAATATTAACCAGAACCTGAGTGTTTTGAGGCAATTCATAGCCCAGCACATTGCAGGGCTCCGAAGACAAGTGGCGAAATAAAATCGGCCCCTGTGGGTATAGCCTCAGAGTTTCTTTCACCACAGCTTGTAAATAAACGAGACGAGACAGATCAGATTCGTTTACCATACGACCCAATCCAACGACACGTTCCAGCTCGTCCTGAAGCTTCTTCAGCACTGATGGGTTTCTCAGCGCTTCCGACATCGCCCATTCGATGATTGTATGACTCGTGTCAGAGCCACCAAGCAACATATCCTGCCAACATCGATATCATTCATGATCAGTATCAAATTATAATAAAATCTATTCAATCTAATTTCATACTTTATCCATCCATTTGCAGAGATATTAACATACAAAGATGGCTGCTTTTATACAATCTCGTGAAATCCGCAACCCCCGCCTCTTGATCTGCAGCCACTGCAAGTAAAACATCCACAAGATCTTTTGGAGCGTTGGGATCATGCCGGGCAACATGTTCATCTATTACTTTTTCTAAGAAGCAGTCCTGTGCCTTGTGCACGCTCTTCAACCGACGGTTAACACCTTGCAGATCCATCCAGTCCAAATAAGGTATGTAATCTCCAATGTTATACGTGCCCATTAACAGAAAACTGTCTTTGACCATCTTATTGAAATCTCTCAAATCTTGGTCACAATACTTTGTACTAAATGCCATCCTGCAGATTATAGCCGTAGCTAGCGATGCCACGGTTTGGCTGATGTTGAAGGGACGAGAATCGTCTGAATTAATAACAGCCCGAATCATAGCAGAGACTTCTTCTTCTCTAATAAAACGGAAGTAATCTAAGCGTTTGGGGTTCAGCAAGTGTAAAACACAAAGTTTACGCATTTGCCTCCAGGAAGGGCCATATGGGGAAAATATGACACCGGACAAATTGTAGGTCAAGTGCTTAATAGCAGCAGAGGGAATTCTGCTGGCAAAAAGCTGGTCGTGGGTCTTGAGAAACTCCCTGGCCACCTCTGGAGAGGAAACGACTAAGGTGAGGACAGATCCGAGGCGGAGAGACATAAGAGGTCCGTATTTCATAGAGAGCGCTGCCATTGATCGGTGAGGAAGCTTTCCCACCATGCGAAAATTGCCAATAATGGGCAACGAGAAAGGTCCCGGAGGCAGTCTCCCTCTTCTTTTCCTGGACAAATTGCTCCATGCTGCTACCAGTGCTACCAATACAACTAAAAGAAGAGCAGTGGTGAGTTTAATAAAAAACTCTACAAACTCCATGGCTTTAAGGTGGTTAACAATATCAATTTGGTGCTAGCTAAGTTCAAGAACAATATAGCATAACATTTCTCTGGTATTAACTAGGTTCACTAACAACATCTATTTGCTTGTCCAGGGAGTCATACAAATTCCATGACAAACTCCATGACTTTAAGGTGGTTCACTATATCAATTTTTTAAGGTGGTTTACTATATTAATTTGGTACTAGTTACCTCCAAGAACAATATAGAATAACATTTATCTAGTATTAACTAAGTTTATTAACAACATCTACTTGCTATTTCAAAAATTGAAGATAGATTAACAACATCTACTTGCTATTCCAAAAAGAAATCAAAATAGATAATTGCAATAATTATGCTCAGCCACACATCTCCAATACGATCAGATATAACACATACAAACAGCAATTAAATGCTTATACTCGCGTCCAACCGAAAATCTGCAGATATTTTTCAAGCAAGACACTGTCTTTCAATTCATTTACACCGTCGCCATTTCTATGCTCAGCACATATATAACTAGTTATAACACAGAATCTGGAATAATGTGCCAATAATTGCTTCAACTTACAAGCTGTAAATATTTCTAAATCAGGATAGTGGCTTTCAATTCACTTACACCGTCGCCATTCTTATGCTCAATTCACTAATTACGTCCGTATTAAAAGCTGCAGATATTTGTAAAGCAGGAAAGCGACTTTCAATCCATTTATACCGTCGTATAATTGCTCAGCCACCTGTTCAAACTGATGAAAGAGCGTATAACTGCGTCCAACTTTAAAAGTCAAGATATTCCTATATACGTCTTCGTTTTCTGGATTGTGAATTTGGAGTTATTCAGCCGAAGTTGACTATTTGGCCCGTGTTTATCCTCTAGGAGATATGGCAGTCACTAATGCATGTGTTTATCTTGTCTTATTGGAAGAAGACAAGGAACTCACTGGGGCATGTTCAGAATAAAATTGTTTAAGATATCGCAGTCACTAGTGCATGTGTTGATATGGCAGTCACTAGTGCATGTGTTTTATTTGTCTTATTTGTTGGAGAGACAAAGGATTCAATCACACAATAACACAAAGATTTCACACTGAACAATGAGCTGCTGCTCTTCTATTAATCGTAAACCTCTGAATCATAAAACTCTCTTACTCTCTTGAAAACAATGAACCCATGACGGGTATTTAATCTAATTAACATGCAAACACTCTCACACATAACTGGACTTAATCAACTGTCTAACTCGCACACCAAGTATAACTGAAACTCAACTCAACTAACTAACTCCACTTAACTGCATGAGGAAGTAATTATATATTTTAACACTCCCCCTTAATTACGACCTCTAAACTAAAACATAACTTATGACAACTCAAACATGCCTGCTGGTCTATGTCTCAGCTAGGCTTACAACACCCAAGTTTCTTTTGTGAAACTGAAACAAATCTACTACTAATGGCTTTGTAAAGATATCAGCCATTTGATCACTTGTTCTACAAGGCTTCAAGTGAACTTCTCCATTGTTCACTAATTCTCGAATAAAATGATATCGAGTATCAATATGCTTGCTCTTTTGATGAAACACACTATTCTTGGATAGTGCAATCGCTGATGTGTTGTCACAGTATATCGCTGTTGATCCTTGCTGTTTCTACTGAAGTCCATCCAATACTCTTCTTAACCATACTGCTTGACACGCTGCTGAAGTTGCTGCTACATATTCTGCTTCTGTTGATGATAGTGTAACAATAGGCTGCTTCTTAGATGCCCATGCTATCACACTTGAACCGAGATGGAAAACATAACCAGATGTGCTCTTCCGATCATCCAAACTTCCTGCAAAATCACTATCTGTATATCCAATCAATTCTTTCTGTTCTGTACTTGCATACATTATGCCATAATCTCTGGTTCCTGCTATGTATCTCAGAATTCTTTTTCCAACACTCCAATGTGTGTCTTTTGGAGTTTCCATGAATCTGGAAATCAGACTCACTCCCTGCATAATATCTGGTCTTGTAGCTGTGAGATACATGAGGCTGCCAACTAATCTTTTGAATAGAGTTGGATTGACATCTGCCCCTTCATCATCCTTACTCAACTTTGTACCTGTTGCAACTGGTGTAGGTACAGGTTTGGAATTATCCATCCTGAATCTTTTCAGAAAATCTGTTGCATACTTATTTTGACAAATAAAAATGCCTTTTTCAGATTGCTCAACTTCAATGCCAAGAAAATATTTCATGAGACCTAGATCTGTCATCTCAAATTCTTTCATCATGGCTGCTTTAAATTCATCTATTTCAAGATCACCTGTAAAAATCATATCATCAACATATAAGCAAACTATCAAAATCTGTTCATGCTCATTTACCTTTGTGTATAAGGTAGGCTCAATGCTGCTTCTGCAAAATCCATTCTTGATCATATAACTGTCGATTCTGCTATACCATGCTCTAGGTGCTTGCTTCAGTCCATAGAGCGCTTTCTTCAATCTGTAAACTTTATCTTCTTGTCCTTCAACTTCATAACCTGGAGGCTGCTACACATAAATTTCTTCTTCTAAAATTCCATTCAAGAAGGCTGATTTGACATCCATCTGATACACTTTCCACTTGTTCTGAGCTGCTGTCGCTAGAACTGCTCTTACAGTATCCAATTTGGCTACCGGAGAAAATGTTTCCCCAAAGTCTATTCCCGGTTGCTGCGAGAATCCTTTGGCTACAAGTCTTGCTTTGAATCTGTCAATCTCACCTTTCTCATTCACTTTAGTCTTGTACACCCACTTCACACCAATGAGATTTTTATCTTTTGGTAAATCAACCAAATCCCATGTGTCATTTTTTTCAATGGAATTCATCTCTTCATCCATGGCTTGCACCCAATTGTCATCTCGGATTGCTTCTTCAAACGAAGAAGGTTGGAATGCTAACAATGCAAAATTGGAACTAACATCCAAATCATCATAAATATCCTTCAAACTTCTCATCTTTTTCTTACCTGATTCGCAGCTTGGAGAATTTTGATCTGTGAATTTGCTTGAAGATCCATGCTGCTCTGAAAATCTAGGAGTCCTAGCTGGTGTGACTCTATTTGGTGTCTGCTCTCTTGGTTCTTGTTGCTCCTCTTCTTCTACAAGATCATCCTCCATCAATGGTGTTTTAGCATCAGTTAGTGTGTCTACAGTCCCATTCCATGACTCTTGTTCTTTGAACATAACATCTCTGCTAATGATTGTCTTCTTGGTGACAGGGTTATACAATTTGTAAGATTTTGATTGCTCACTATAACCAGTAAATATACATTTTTCACTTTGATCATATAATTTGCCTCTTATTTGCTTAGGCACATGTGCATAGGCTACACATCCAAAAAATCTGAAATGAGATACACTGCAAGACATACCTAACCATGCTTCTTTTGGAATTCTGCTCATCACGTTCTTTGTAGGAGATCTGTTTATCACATAAACAACACATGCAACTGCTTCTTCCCAATACTCTTTAGACAGGTGTCTTGCTTTCAACATGCTCCTTGTCATGTTCATGATTGTTCGGTTCTTCCTCTCTGCTACACCATTCTGCTGTGGTGTGTATCTGGTCGTAAATTGTCTGTTGATTCCATGTTGTTTTCAGTACTCATGGAATGCCTTCGAATCGTATTCTCCACCACGATCCGATCTCAATACCTTGATCTGTTGATCACTTTGGTTCTCCACCAAAGCTTTGAACTCTTTGAATTTTGCAAAAGTTTCAGACTTCTGCTTCAAAAAATAAACCCAAGTCTTCCTACTATAATCATCAATAAAGGTGAGGAAGTAACAACTTCCACCAATCGACTGTGTCCTCATAGGTCCACACAAGTCGGTATGCACCAATTCAAGTGGTTTCTTTGCTCTGTAAGAAACTCCTTTCGGAAAACTTTCACGGTGTTGCTTGCCTAAGATGCAACACTCACATGTGCTAGCAGGTTCTTTGATGGGAGGTAGACCTCTCACCATCTGTTTCTGCTGTAATAATTTTAAACCGGAAAAATGCAAGTGTCCAAACCGAAAGTGCCATAACCAGTATGCATCAGAACATGCAGTTGTAAAAGAACTAACCTGATCATTATAGTTCATAATGAGAGGAAAGAGTCTGTTCCTCTTCATCTGCACCTTTGCAATCAGCTGCTTGCTTGGGGATTTGTCGTAAATAACACATTTTTGCGCCTGAAAGATAACTTTGTATCCTTTCTGCATCAGTTGGCCAACACTAATCAAATTGTGTTTGAGCCCAGGGACATAGTATACCTCTGATATGGTCTTTGGCTCCCCCTGCTTGGTCACAATGTTGACCACTCCTTTGCCATCTACTGCCACAGTCTTGTCAGTCCCCAACTTGACCTCTGTCTGCACTGTGACATCCAAATTAGCAACCAAATCCTTGTTGCCTGTCATGTGGTTACTGCAACTACTGTCTAATAGCCAGACCTTATCGGACGGTGCATGCATGGTGTTGCATGCTAGAAACATAGAGTCAGTATTTTCTGTACTAACATTAGCTCTCTGATTGCCTTGATCTGCAATCTTCTTCCTACAATCACGAGCATAATGACCAAATCTATTGCAGTAATAACAATTTACCTTTGATTTGTCAGACCTTTGATTGTTATGAAAGCTTCTGCTGCTACTGCGTCCACGTTGATGCTCATGATCATCTCGGCCATCTCTGTGACTGCCATAGTTGTTCCCTCATCCTCTGCCTCTCGATCGACTTCTTCCTCGACCTCTTGAAATATAGACTTGACTTTGGAAGGCTGTTTCCAAAGTGGAATCCTTATTTCTGTCTATCCTTGCCTCATGCGATAGAAGAGATCCCATCAACTCATCAATTGTGAGTTTTTCCAAGTCCTTTGCTTCTTCTATGGCTGCTACCACCACATCAAATTTGGTAGACAGGGATCGAAGAACCTTCTCAATCACTGTTCGATCTTGAACATCTTCGCCATATATTTTTAACTGATTGACGATAGACATGACCCTATTCATGAATGAATCAATGTCCTCTGTTTCCTTCATCTGCAGACTTTCAAAGTCTCTCCTGGTGTTCTGCAGTTTAACAATGTTAACTTTCGCCATACCTTGATAGCTTGTCGCCAGTGTGTCCCATGCCTCCTTTGCTGACGAGGTTATCATGATCTTCTGAAACACGGCTCGATCTACCCCCTGCTGGATTAGTAGCAATGCTTGTGCATTCTTTCGCTTATCTTTCTTCCACTGTTCCCTCTCTGCATTACTGAGGGCTCGTTCTTCTGCATCATCTTTAGGTTCTGCAAACCCATACTTAACATGATCCCAGACATCATGCGCTTTTAGCATGGTCTCCATCTTAATGGCTCACATATCGTAATCTTTCCCATTGAAAGATGGAATTTGTGGCTGAAAATTTGATGTGGCCATCTTGCCTAAAAAAAAAATTGTCTCTGAGAAAAAACCCTAAATTTCTCTCTTTTAGGAAAGCTTTGCAAAGCTCTTTCTCCTTTTTTTGTTAAAACATCTCTCAATAAAACTTAAACCCTAGGTTTTATATAAAAATCAATCCTTTGTATTTTTATAAAAGTATATAAAACACTTTATAAAAAACCCTTTGTAAAAACCCTTTGATTTTTTTAATATAATAAATCTTTTATATAACAAAGTTATATATATAAAAGTCTTCTTAAAAACCCTCACGTTTAAAAAAAACTTTATGTGAAAAGCCCTTTTTAAAAGATCATATGAAAAATCGTTTGTAATAAACTCTTAAATCATATGAGAGCGGACTTTTAAATCTTTTAACAAAAACCCTTTTTGAAAAAAAAGCTCACGTGCTTTCTATTCACGTGATTTCAGAAAATTCAACGGATGTATCTTTCAAAAAACTCACACGGATGTATCTTTGATGCCGCCGCCGCCCGTGTTTTGGTTATTGAACGGGTTCCGCACCCACGATGAGGTGAAAGCTGCGTGCTTCTTCCGCACCCCCGATGAAGGCTAGGCTGCGGTCTAAACGCGAATTTTCCGAATATCGTAACTTTGCCGAATCTCCGCAGCTCTTTTTGGGAGAGGATGCGGTCTTGCCTTGCGGATCTCCTCAGGTCCGGCACTAAAAAACGTGTGGACCGCGTAAAGAAATTTTTTTTTTTGTGTAAAAAAAAATTCCGGCTTTTTGCTTTTGGCTTGCTTACGGGCTCTGCTCGCCCACGGATCTCTGATCCTTCCTCAGCGCCGATACCAATTTGTTGGAGAGACAAAGGATTCAATCACACAATAACACAAAGATTTCACACTGAACAATGAGTTGCTGCGCTTCTATTAATCATAAACCTCTGAATCATAAAACTCTCTTACTCTCTTGAAAACAATGAACCCATGACGGGTATTTAATCTAATTAACATGCAAACACTCTCACACATAACTGGACTTAATCAACTGTCTAACTCGCGCACCAAGTATAACTAAAACTCAACTCAACTAACTAACTCCACTTAACTGCATGAGGAAGTAATTATATATTTTAACATTATTGGGAGAAGACAAGGCACTGACTGGGCCATGTTCAGAAGAAAATTGTTATGGCAAGTCACTAGTGCATGTGTTTATCTTGTCTTACTGGACGAAGAATCACCTTGGCATCTTTACAAGAAAATTGTTTAGTTAAAGTTGTTTAGTTTTTATCTAGTTTTATTAGAAAATATTCATGAGAAATTTGTCTTATTGGAAGAAGACAAGGCATTCACTTGGGCATCTTCAGAAGAAATTTATCAAGTCTTATTAGAAAATATTCATAAGAAATTTGTCTTCTTGGAAGACGACAAGGCATTAACTTGGGCATCTTCAGAAGAAAATTGTTTAGTTAAAGTTGTTTAGTTTTTATCTACCCTTATTAGAAGATATTCATAAGAAATTTATTTAGTTAGACTTTAGCTTCTAGAAGAGGATGGAGCATTATAAAATTAATAGCTTTCTAAGATTTGAAATTGTCTTCCTCAAAAAAGATAAGCTATTCGCTATTTAGGTTCATAACAAATTTGTTTAGTTATAATGAATTGTGTTTGATTATTCATTAATGAATCGTAACTATAAAGATTTTACAAATTTAATATTTTTATTATTAATTAAAATATTTTTTAAAAATGCTTAAATAATTAATTAAATTTAAATTTGTTATTTTAGATGTAAGGAAATAGTTTTAATTGTTAAATTTTTTAATAATGAACTATTAATTAATTATATAACTGAAATATTTTTTATGTATATTTATTAAAATTTAGAAGTTGAATATTTGTTATGTATATTTACTAGTAAATCTATTTTAAGTGGAGATCTATTAAAAGTTGAGAGGTATCAAATCTCTTTTTACTATTATTTTTAAAAAAATTGTATATTAAGAGATTTGATCCATTAATTACGCTGAAAGCGTTCCCTTTGTTGGGTTTTCAAATGTCATTTTTCGCTCAGCCAATCAGAGCGCGTTTTCATCGTCCTTCTAACCACTAAAAACGTGTCATTTTCCCGCTGCTCCTCTTACCAGCGCACAGGCATATTTTTTCGAGACGCGTGAATTACTGGTGAGAGGCAGATACATATATTTATATATTTTTTCGAGACGCGTGAATTACTGGGAGGCGGATATGAATATTATTAATATGCGCGCCTCTCAACCCTACTTCTGTAGGAATTCTGCGTCCTTTCGGTTGAGTGTTCGAATCTCAGATAAGCTTGCTGCTTCACAATTGGAGCGTTCTTGTCTTTCTGATACTCACATTTGTTTGGCAAGGCTTTGAACATTTCAGTATCTGGTAGCAGGAGCAGGTTTCTTGTGAGTGCGAGAAAGAATCAGGTTTCTTGTGAGTGCGAGAAAGAATGGCAGGCACAGGCAAATACGTATCTGTAGCCCTCTTGGTCGTTGTCATCATGATGATGGGAGCAGCAGAAGCAGCAGAAGTGAAGGCAGCTGCGCCCAGTCCGGCAATGGAGGCAGCGGCTGCTTCAATGCCCGCCCTTCCCTCTCTATTCTTTGCTCTTGTCGCTTCCTTCTTTCCCTTTCTGGCATGCCGATTTTACTGAGATGTCTTGTGGCTGTTCTCAGATCTATTTTTCTGATGCCCTTTAGAGCCGGCTACTATTTTCTTCATATATATAGTTCTTATGTCGTATTATTCTTTTCTATTCTTTTCCAATATAGATTGCTAGCATACTGCTTCTTCACAAGGACATGGAAGAAGACCTCCGGTGTGTTCCTCTCCAATCTCCTACAGCAATACACTTCAAGGAATGCTAGAGTTAACTGCGGTGGATCGGCAGCTGGCCTTTTCTTGGTGAATATCACTGATCCATTAACCGCCTCCGAAGTCTTTACTGTCTGCAATCCTCTGACAAGAACCTCCTTAAAACTTGAACCCATGTCATCTATATGGTGCACTTTCCTCACAGGCATTGTGGGAGGAGAGGGTTCGGACAGTCATGTGACATACAAGGTGGTGGTGGTGGGGATGGGCAAGGGTCAGGGGAATCCACTTCTAGTGGAAATCTACGATTCCGCTGATAAGTCATGGAGAGTTGCAGGGCACCTGCCGGGGGATGTGGTGATAAGGGGGAGGGGGGTGATTTTCTGCCACGGTTCCTTCTACTTTTTGACCTTCAAGTCTGGGGGTTTCAGCATTATGGGTTTCAACATGGGAAAGGGGACTTTCATTTCCGAGTCATTCCTTCCTGATATGGCTAAATTCAAGAACCAGACTATTCCTCAGTTGCTTACCTGTAGGTCGCGGATCCTTGTCACATGGGGTATACTCAAAGATGGGGGGAATCTTCGGGGGAAGATTTTACAAGAGGTGGTTATTTGGGAATTTGAGAACGTGAAGATGGACTCCTCCTCCTCGTCTTCCTCATCATTCTCCTGGAAGGAGATTGCAAAGATGCCTCCATCCATGTGTGAAGATTTAAATAGGAATTTTCCTCTTCATCAAAATTAATAGCCTTTCAAAGTGCGTAGCAGTGGGGGATTGTGTGTGCTTCATACTCTATAAAGTTACAAAGGTGATGGAGGTGGTGGTTTACAATTTAAGTGAAAAGCAATGGAGTTGGCTTCCCAGTTGTTCCTTAGGTGGTGACAACGCCATGGCTAGACATGCAGCTTATGCCACTGTCATGGCTTTTGAACCGAGGCCTGACATGAAAGTCGAGTGAAGCCTGGTATGTGTACCGTTGCCTTTTACATCTCTACTCTGTACATTTTAGACATTAGCACTATCTTGCTTAGATTTAGGCATTCTCTTGGCAAGTTTCTTGTCTTATAACAATCTTAGACTATAAACAGAGGCCTGTAAGCACAACTTTGAATTAACACAACTGCAGACCATCATTAAGATCAAACCACAATTTTAATCTGAATATATCAGAGTAAATTGTCGACGTTCCTTTCTAATATCTCAAATGGGGAATTGAACCTAGAAAATACATAGTTGATCACTGAAATGCAATGATTTTTCTAGATTGCCAAATTGGCGACAGAACACATATAGTTCTTGCAAAAGCAGGGACTCCATTTCATGAGGGAAGATATTTGAATCAAGGGATAATTAATCTCTTCTTCATCAGCTGGATGTTGGAGCTGCACTTTTTTAAGTTTTACCAATGTCTATTACAGATCAATGTCAGCTAGCCAGAATAGGCAAATGTAAAAATTTGGGTCTACTCAGAAGTATGCAGAGTGGCACTTTCTGCTTTTGAACAAATAGAATCCATGACGATCAACCCAACCCTATTAGTAGGTTTGAAATGTCGATTATCTAAAAATCTAATGCGATGGATCTGGAAGCAAATCAACAAAACTTAGATCGCAAAAGCCTCAAATCCAAATAGATTCCATGAAGTCACTGCATTCACATAGCACATAATTGTGATTTATTCCCTATTATGAGGTTTTTTTTTTTTGTTTTTTATTTAATCTGAAGAATTGGCAAACCTGCTACCTGTCACTGAGGAGGCCTGGAGTCAAGTCAAGGACTACCTTTTACTCCTGAGTCTAACACAACCACCCACAAGCCACGCTAGGCAGGCTAACCATGTTTTGAACCTGGGTGGGGCCCGATATTGTTCAGCAAATGCTTTCCGATGCAGTACATCCCCCATTCGCCTAGCCTGATAGGCTTCCCTATCATGAATTATTCGCCACTTCTGGTAATGCCATAACAACATTGCCTGATAATAAACCTCATAGTGACATGCACTCTGGACTGTAGAAATCTGAGAGCCGTAGAAAATCAAAGTCTGTGTTAGATCTGTCACCAATCTCCGTGAAAGATAGGACATAATTAGCATGTTCAAACAACCTTAAAGCTATGTTGTTATACCCTGATGGAAGATTTGATGTAATATCTTGAAATAATCTGCTCAAGTAATAAATTATAATAAATAACAGTTCAGATCTCAATCATAAGAGATCAGGCAATGACATGCATTCTATGACAAAGGGAGTGGAAATTTTAAATTAATAATGCAGAGTAAATCTAACAGATATGCACGAGAAGCTAAATCACTTTTTCACTGCAGTAAATGATATTACAAACACCATACCTGTTGAATCATTGCACACATTCGTTGGCTTAAGCTTTGTTTCTTATGGCAGCAACATAATACATCAAATCTATAGGGATTGCAAAATGATGGATCATATGATTATAGGATGCTCCTTATAGTCTAATAAAATCCCTTAGGATCTTTTGCTAATAATTGAATTATCCTTTTTCATTATTTAACTACATTCAGCAAGTTTCTTTTTCTCATGCCACTTTCAATTATTACTCCATTCAACACCCTTGCTAATCGAACTCTTTGCTACAGCTATTTTCCCTTTTGATTGATTTATTTTCTCTCTGGTTCTGCTTGGATTCTTTTTGACAATTTCCTTTTTGCCTTTCTTAGCAACTTTTTTCATTATTTCAATCAATTCATTCTTTAGGATGAGTAAGTTGATCGGACTGGCCTATTGATCGTGTTCAGTTGAAGGGGTTCTGTCTGCTGCTTTGAGAAATTTGAATGGAGTGGTATAGAAACGAGATAGACATAAAATGGTTGTTTCCACAGACTCTATTTGCTTTCAATCACTTGGAGTTGGTTGCTCCTTGCTGTAGAAGGGATAATCAGGGCAGACCTATGAATGGGGTAGGAGAAATAGCAGGTTGGTTTATAATTCTTTTATAGTTGGACTGGAGATATCTTACACACTCCCTTGTTCTTTAACTGCTGTAATTTTGATCCCCTTCACCTATTTTGATAGTTTCTTGACATTATTAATTTGCTTCATTCTTTCTTTCTTTTTTGAAATTTTCACTTGATTGCTATCTAGTATCGATCCTATGGTTTTCTCCATCCAGAAAATAGAGTTGCAAAGAAAAGAGTCATAAATTGCATAAGATAAGAAAGATAAAATAAGAAAATTTTGAGTAATACATAGAAACTTTATTTTTGCATTCTGATGTTAAAGATGTAGTTATTTTCCATTAACGATCGCTCAATTATTATTCTAAAGCTATAGCAACAAGAATGATTGTTTTGAATTTTAGGGTGAACATAGTTAGCAACTTAGCATTCCCTTTTCAATTGCAGGGTTCCAGTAGTGACACTTCCTTGGACAGGTGTTCTTCTATTGGAGGTGAAGCCATGCATTTTCCATCATGTATGAATTTGAGAGACATCTTCTCTATTTGCTGCCCCTTATTTCATCCCATCTATTGTTTCTCTCTATCTCGGGTTCTGATTTAAATTTGCTACTTTAAGTGACATCAGAAAATCACTCCTAGGCTTGTAGTCTAGAATAGTGATCACTGCAAAGTCATTTTTATGGTTGTTGAACACAATGAATAAAATGCGTTTTATATCTTTAATGTTTACCTAGATTTGCACATGTTCTTCGATCCCCTATACTGTTGTGCTGCGACCACATCACTAAAATTCCTTCCTTTTTACAAAAAATAATTGTTGCACCACGATGCCTGAATTTTGAATCTAGGCAACTGTTTTTGTACCTGCACTTGCACCTAACCACACTGATGTTGCACAACTTTAAAATCAGGCCTTTTCTCTGGCCTGCTTTAACGTCTTGTTTACGTCCTCAAACTAATTTGAGTTTTGAATTCGATGGAAAGGTCTCATTTTCAAGGGATCATTGGAGTTGTACCTGCTAATATGATATATCTCCAGTGTTATTTGTTCTCTTCTGGAGATAGTTGTAGTTGGGGCCATGTTCAGAGTCCAGACTCAAGTCTACTTCTTGTCATTTACATCTCTTGCAAAATCTTTGGTTAGTTGTTTGTGCTATTCTTTTAGTTATTTAACACAATGTTGCCTTCGCTCGTATTTCCTGTCATGAAGTAATTTTGCTATCAAAATCTATAAAAGAATCTTAATTTTTTGACTTTAGTTATAGCTAAATGCTAGATTTTACTTTCTGGTAATGAACGCTAGGTAGATTTTTACTGTGTTGCTGGGTTGATGCTGACCCTTCAGTATGATGCCTTTCAAGATAGTTATTATAGCTTAGCATGAGTTGGAACAAGTAATGCTAAATTCTAATTATCAAGAATGGACGCTGGAATGACGTAGAAATTACTTTGCAAAAATGCCATATGCATTGACTGTACGGGGACTAAATTTTCAATGAAGAATATCGTCATAATGTTCAGGCTTTATCTAGTTATTTTTCCTTCTTTTGTGCTGTCTCTACACACAACATTTTTTTTAACCATAGCAGAATTACACTGATCTACTGTCTCTACACATTGCATTTTTTTTCACATAACAGAATTACATTGATCTCAATTCATGACTGAGGTTTTGTGACTGCAGAAACTGGAGAGAGTTACATTTCCAGTGTGAATATCTTATGAGAAAACTGCCACATGTTTCATAAAGCCTCTTGGAGAGATTTCCCTTTATAAAGATTAGTTATTTCTGCATCACAATAAATAGTCAATTTCACCAACATGTCTTCACTGCAGCTTTTACCGACAGTGAAAAAGGGTTCCTCTTTCTATCTCTCTAGAAGGTTTGTCATATTTATTTATCTTGTTTCCTTGTAGCATTATTCAGTAATGACAAACTTACATCGTCTGATCGTCTGATTTGTTAATCCTACCTTTTATATATAGTAATAGGCAAGTCAAACTTTTTAGCAAGTGCAAAGAAGTTCCATTGTGGATGCCAGTGGAATTAACAGAGAGAAATCATTATTTAGTTTTCATTGTTCAAGTATGTTGTGCTATACACCTATATATTTTTTAAATTTTAAGTCGTTTATTAGTGTGTCCTAGGCAAACCTTAAAACATATGTCAATTCCTAGCTTGTTTATTTGTCAAATGTGAGCAAGAAGGAAGCAACTAGACCTAGAATAGCATCATATGGTAACTAAGTTAGCAGGAGGCAGGATATGGACACAGATCCAGATTATAGATCTGCCAGATTTTGAAAAGCCAGGATCCAGATATGGTGAGGATATGTTAACTTAGTTTGGAAAAATGCCGGTTAATTCATATCAGAATGTAAAATGTGTAGTTACATTCGGTAAACACATTTAATCAATGAGTATAATTACATTCAGTTAACACATTTAATCACTAATTTGTAAAATGGAGTTAACACATTTAATTACTAATTTGTAATTTGTAAAATGGGTATATTTTCATTCAGTTTACACATTTAATTATACATTCATACATGCTTGACCAAAGTCACGTAATTTTGGTGATAGCATCTTCTAGTGGAATGACATGAAGTGTGCTTGTGATGCATATTGCAAAAGATAAAATAGAAAAAATTATATCGATGAAATCACAATTGCAATCTTAAGTTGACTAGATAAATTCAAACAAAATTTCTCAAGCTATTCAACAACCATCATATTATTTTTATTATATATAGATCTCCTCATTAACACAATTTCTCAAGCTATTAAACAATCATCATATTATTTTTATTACATAGATCTCTTCTCATTACGTCTCTATTTCTGTAGACAATACAATTGAATTCTTTATTATGTTTTCACTGTTGTTCTTTTTACTAGTCTCATTAGAATAAAAGGACATTCAAATATAATTACTTATAATTATCTCAAATTATCAATATAACAAATACCTATCTAATTGTTTAATCATATAATTCAGCCACATGTTAAAGAAGATCATCTTGCTCATAATTGGTTCTTGTTTATACGGAATATTCCTGTATTTGGATTTCTCTTGTGCACAAGTCCACCAATTGAGTCTGCAAGTGGTCCATATTGGTTCATGGAGCCATTGTCTTTGTAATATTCATGAATTATGCATTTTATTTGAGGTACGCTTGTTAAAATCCAGTGAGATATGCCTTCCATTTTGATCACACAATACCGGGGAAAAGTAAACCAAATAATCAAACTTTATAATTTGAATTTTGAATATTTATATTTATTTTAATAAAAATATTAATTTTTAATTTTAATATTATTAATTTGTTATTTATGTAATTTTATTTTTATTTCATTTTATTTATTTGTTTGTTTATTTATTTATTTATTAATCTTTATTTTATTTTATTTCTATTTATTTATTTATTTTATTCTTGTTTTTGTAATTAAGAATTTAATTTTTATTTTATTTTATTTTATTTATTTATTTTTATCTATTTTATTTTTTATTTTCATTATATCTTTATTCTATTTTATTTCTATTTATTTATTTATTTATTTAATTTTTATTTTTATTTTTCTTAATTTTTTTTTTGTTTTGAAATCTTTTCTTATCATAGCATGTAATTATTAAAAATAAAATAAATATATAAATTCAAACTTTAAATATTGTTTAATTACTTTTAACATTTAATTTATTCGATAATAATAAAAACAATTGAATATCCTTTAAATAATGCACAAAGACTATCTCTCTCTTTTATAAAGTGCTTGAATATTAATAGAAATCCTCCCCTTGTAAACTGTATTAAAAGGCAATATCCTCATTATATTTTGATGTTCTAACTTCTTAAACCATAACCCCAAGCAATAACAAGTATACGCCCTCCCGAAAGGCTACATTCCATTGCTATGTTACCAGAGACGACATGATAGTGAATTCGGTTGATTTCAGTCCCTGGAGGCCATTTATTCTTCTTCCTCTGTTCTCCTAGGAGGAGTTGGAGAAGAATTAACTCAACATCTACCTGTTTTGCCCCCGTTACATTATTGGAAGGTTTCCTTTCAGCGTTCCTTTGCGCCTCCTGGTGCAATTGCTAGTACTAGATGGATTCAAAGCTAAGATAAATCTAAACTTTTTAATTATTAATTATAAATATTTATAATTATTAATTTTATAATATATATTATTTCACCAAATAAAAAAAATTACAAAACATTTTAACATTGATATAAAATTCTAACTAATAACATCCATTATTACATCTAATTCAATATCCCTTAAAAAAATATGGATTGTTATATGTAAAAATGTGATTTTTGTGCGACCCATAAATAGCTGAGTTGAAGGAGTTATGTAGCCCAAATCCCACATCGTTGTCTAAAAAGGCTACAAATTCACCTTGAAAATAGTCGAAATTTCAGTATATTTTTTGTCAAAATATAGTAGAAATTTTGAGAAATATGGATTATATTTCTGTACATTTTTTGCCAAAATCTAGTAGAAATTTTGGGAAATATGGGTTATAATTATCCAACTTCAAAAATTTTGTTCCCAAGGATTTCCGTGGTGCTGAATCCATTTCCACCATAAAAAAACCATTCAAACAATTCTATGATCTTATTTTTTGAAAAAAAATCACCAGATTCTAGCAAAAATTAACTTTCTAGACAAATTTGTATCCTCAATAGACAACACTAATCCAACATTAGGCCATAATT
Source organism: Pinus albicaulis (assembly GCA_034641835.2). Lineage (NCBI taxonomy): Eukaryota > Viridiplantae > Streptophyta > Pinopsida > Pinales > Pinaceae > Pinus > Pinus albicaulis. The sequence goes on along the minus strand of CM076583.1, from coordinate 212,395,873 downwards.
GAAAATTCCAACTGGCCAAAGAAAAAAAAAAGTCACAAGGATTGCTTTAATGAAACAATTCTTATTTGTATAGAATTCTATTAGATTATTCAGATGCCAAATTTTAGTGGACTTGGGACAAAATCAAATTGTAGAGGATGAAAAGTTCATTTAAATGTTATAAATTATGAATCTTTGAGTTATTTGCTTTTATGATATTTTGTTGTATGATAATTTATAATTTTTTATTATATTTATATGTCATTTGAACTAGATCATTGTATTAGTTTTAGGATGGAAAATTTATAAAAATTGGTTTGTATGATTAGTTTTATTGGTAGTATGTAGTTTAAAGAATTCAGGCTAAAAACATTTATTTTAGTGCTAGTTAAAGGCTTTAAATGATATTTTTGGGGTTAAAAATTTTACACTCAAGTGCAACACCTTAATGTTATTCTATACATAAATTATTTTCCAATAATCCAAGAAAAAAATGAATCAGATGCAAAAGTTATGCCTCACAAAGTAGGCTTATCATAATTGAGCACCATAATTCGAAAAAATTCCATGTCAACCCTGGTTAGTGATGGAAAAGGGGCTAGTGACATGGAAATGATAATAAGACTATAGAAGGGTCGAGTTGTAACTGATGTTGAGGGTTGAATGGATTATATTTAATCCCTAGTTGGCTATCGAGCTATGTTAGAACTTTGCCACTACAAAGAAAATGGTTCCACTTTATTCAGGTGCAGTTTTTGTTCCATATTAGAGAAAAATAGCTAAAATTGGATATATATATATATATATATAGAGAGAGAGAGAGAGAGAGAGAGAGGAAACTCCATAAAGAGTGTATACTCCTTTGTATTTGGATCATTTCCACTCCAATAAAAGAGAAAGAATTGGCAAGCCTCAACTTCTAGTAAGATTTCCTCCTTAAAGTGTTTTCGAAATCACATCTTGGTGTTCATTGTAATTTATGTCTATTGTATTTCACTATTCTCTATTTTTCACATTTATTTATTGCATACATAATTAATAATTAATAACTCCATAAATATTAAAAAAAAATCAACTCTCATTGTATATATTTTATATTTTAATATATTTATATCAATCTATTTATATCATATTTATGGATTAATTTTCAAGTAGAATATCCATGAAAATTAACAAATTAACATGAATATAACCCTAAAAGAATTCTTCGCACATGAATATGATTTATAAATATTGCAAATGACACAAATATGGAGAAATTAGTATATAAAACTTATATTTTTTATTCTCAAATATATTAAGTATGTGCGTCTCTTAAATTTTATATGATTGTTGTTGGGGAACGGATTTTAATACAAATAAATTACAAACATTCATTAAAATAAGCCAAAGGTGAAGCATATGAGTTATGTGAATTTAGTTTTAACAAATGAAATCACTATCATAATGTTATATTTGTTTAACTCCCATGGTATTTCCTCGTTAAAACATTTATTGGTCGATCATTTTTGTTTTGGAAGCTCTTTGCGTATATGTCGTTGAAGAATTTCTTTTGGTAAGGCAAGGGATACTAGACTCTATAGTCTATCCAAAGTTTTTGGAAATTTTCCATCTCATTTATTATGATAAAGAATGATTTATGAGTTGATAACAATCATTTAAGAAAGACGGTATTCTTCTTAATAATTTACTTTTTCTCAATTATAAGCCAGAAAATGCAACATGATTTCCGAAATTTTACGTAATTTTCTTCAATCAAGTTTTTTTTTTCAAATAAATGTGCTCAAACAACATAAAACCTAAAATTCACGAGTAAAGGTTCAAGTGTAAAAATTAGAATCAAGTGATATGCATATTCCTTAAATGAAATTTGTATGGCTAACTATGTTCAACCATATTTCCCATGATTGAATACTATTAACATGCCAATCATATGTGAATATAGTTGAAAATTTGCTAATGTGGTTGAGTACAATTGACTATTATTTATGGCTTTTACATATAGATGATTATGATTGACCATGATTCCCATGATGACCATGCTTCGCCATGGAACTAATGTTGACTACGGTTGGTGTTAGAAAGCACCCAACAACCAAATTAGGTATGTCAAATTTGGGCAACGATTGACCATTATTGATGAATTATCCACGGATGACCATCTCTAACCTATTTATCACTGCTACCCATGTTTTCTAAATTTAACTATGCTTGAAAATGGTTTTCCATTCGTAACCAGGTGTGATCATGGTTGGCCATGTTTTCTCATCGTTTGCTATGATGTTCCATTATTGAACAATATGGTTGAACAAGATGACTATGGTGGAACACTGTTGACCATGTTTACCTATAGATGATTATGCTCGGCCATGATGCTGACAATGACCATAGTTCGCCATGGCACCATAGTTGACTATGGTTGGTGTTAGAACATGTTGATCACCTAATGTATGTCAACTTTTAACAACTTTTAACCATCACTGGCGAATTGTCCATGGTTGACCTCTGCGCCATGGTTGACCATGTTGTTTGAAGTTAACTATACTTAACAATGTCCATACATAAACATGTGTGACCATGGTTGTTAATGTCTGTTCATAGTTAGCTATGTTGTTTCGTTGTTGAATATAGTTCAACATGATGACTATGGTGGGCCATTATTTACCATGTATGAGCATGTTGTATATGGTTGACAAGGTTGTCATATATGGTTATATCTAGCAGATTCTAATAGTGGTTTATGTGCATCACTTTTCAACATTGGATATGTTTGCAATATTATAATGTTGAATTAGGTTGGTCACATTACAACATTGGGATATGTTTTCCCCCTTGTGACATTAGGATTTTGTGCATGAATTGCACCAAAGGGTTTTCTATGTCACAATGTGTCATTGGGTAATGTTTATCTCATACTAATTTTGGGATATGTTTGTCACAAAGTGATGGCACGTTTTCTTGGATTGCATGACAATGTGGTTTTAGTGAAGAGTGAGGAGTTATGTGCTAGAAAGTTAACATTGTAAGCATAAACGATACTAGGGGGTGAATCAATATTGTTCCCTATGAACAAAATCTACTAATTTTTTCCTTTTCTTACATAGAAATCGGCTCATCAATGTTTAGCAGCACATCACCATATATAACCAACCAATAAAATAACCACCATTGTATGATTACTGGCCACCACCAGTCCACTACTTGTTAACCACATCAACCGCTACTTGCTCCAAGCCACTACCTGTATGAACATTGCAGACCACCACCTACTAGAAGCCACTAGTCCTACGCATTTGTAAGCCAACACTTGCTGGAAGCCAACACTCCCAATATGTCTCTAATATCCACCACTGGATGGAAGCCAACACTCCAAATATGTCTCTCCTATCCACCACTAGATGAAAGGGAACATTCCCAAGTTTTGAGGCCTCTACCTAAAGGACGTCTCTAAACCCTAAATACACAAGCCACCACTCACCCACTAAAGGCCCTAACCTTCAAGCTCATCTCATGGACCTTGTTTCATCTATTTTTCAAACTATGGGCCACTACAATTCAATACTAATCAATAGCAAAAACAAAACCCTATTCACTCAACGCATATTTCTTCTATCAATACATCCATTATGCTCATACAATCTCTTTGAGCCAACATACTCATTAATCCTCACTCACCATATGATATACAACACTAACAATAAAATCCACAAACTCTATGACATTACAACAATAATAATATATGTAGGATGTGATTGCTACAACAATAAATGACATGCTCAACTAATCATTCCTACAACACACATAAATTTGAACTTTGATCCATAGTCTCTATAGCAACAATTACAACAATATTCTGATCTCCATCACAACATTAACATAATACTACCATACTACCATCTCCATCTAAATTACGATAATCTATTCTAATCTATGTGGATTCTATAATGCACTTTTACCCACTTGGAAAACTCTACTTTACCGATACTTTAGCTTCATTCCTCATGCCTTCTATGTCCACATCCTTGTTTCGTGCAATGCAACTTATGCCTCACTCTACAATCATCTACACTTCCATTAGCCTATGCACCATTTTGGTGCAAATATGATATATTACTTACAATGAAAGAATTGTAATTCTTTTATCATTAACTCCAAGTTAACCCTAAATTTATGATGAATCACATCTCTTCAAGTAAAAAGCTTTTTCAATTTTCATAATTTAAAATAATTATAAACTAAAATTAATCTAATTCTATTTAGCTAATAATAATAACAATATATTATTATTATATTATTATTATTAAATGTGTTATCTTGTAATTACAATAATAAATAAAACTAAAATGTTACCCAAAAATAAGCATGGAATGTCATGTACGGTTTTCTTAAATATACACAAATAAAAATAAAGAATACATAAGCCTTATCACTGATTACTTTTAATACCTTGGGAAGTAGATAGAATCCCAGACCCTAAAATACACATAAAAGGAAAGTTCATTTCCAAACACGCTATGACGTGCCAGCTCCTTTCTGTATATGGACGGAACGGAACGGTCTCTGCAAGACTACTGGAAATCTGAAGTCCTGTTTCAAGTGGGCATGCATTCAAGGCGGGGTGTCGGAATAGCAAAGAGTTCCTTAGCCCTCGGCGATGTGATTCCATTAAACCTTTCAGTCATATCCAGATCTTGAGTTTGTCCATTTATGTCATCTAAGGGAAGCCTCCAATTGAAACAGTGCAAGAGCTGTGCCAGCCCAAATTCTGCAACAAGCGTTCCCAATTGCTGTCCTGGGCATCTTCTCCTGCCTGCACCGAAGGAAAGCCACGCAGAGTTTTGATCTCCATTTGCATCTACCTCAAACCCAACTCTTTCCATGAATCTCTCAGGTTTGAAGCTTCCGGCATCTTCCCATGACTCGGGGTTCCTTCCAATAGCCCAAATATTAACCAGAACCTGAGTGCTTTGAGGCAATTCATAGCCCAGCACATTGCAGGGCTCCGAAGACAAGTGGCGAAATAAAATCGGCCCCTGTGGGTATAGCCTCAGAGTTTCTTTCACCACAGCTTGTAAATAAACGAGACGAGGCAGATCAGATTCTGTTTACTACACCCAATCCAACGACGCGTTCCAGCTCGTCCCGAAGCTTCTTCAGCACTGATGGCCGTTAAAACAGTTGAATCGCCCATTCGATGATTGTATGACTCGTGTCAGAGCCACCAAGCAACATATCCTGCCAACATCGATATCATTCATGATCAGTATCGAATTATAATAAAATCTATTCAATCTAATTTCATACTTTATCCATCCATTTGCAGAGATATTAACATACAAAGAGGACTGCTTTTATACAATCTCGTGAAATCCGCAACCCCGCCTCTTGATTTGCAGCCTCTGCAAGTAAAACATCCACAAGATCTTTTGGAGCGTTGGGATCATGCCGGGCAACATGTTCATCTATTACTTTTTCTAAGAAGCAGTCCTGTGCCTTGTGCACGCTCTTCAACCGACGGTTAACACCTTGCAGATCCATCCAGTCCAAATAAGGTATGTAATCTCCAATATTATACGTGCCCATTAACAGAAAACTGTCTTTGACCATCTTATTGAAATCTCTCAAATCTTGGTCACAATACTTTGTACTAAATGCCATCCTGCAGAGTATAGCCGTAGCTAGCGATGCCACGGTTTGGCTGATGTTGAAGGGACGAGAATCGTCTGAATTAATAACAGCCCGAATCATAGCAGAGACTTCTTCTTCTCTAATAAAACGGAAGTAATCTAAGCGCTTGGGGTTCAGCAAGTGTAAAACGCAAAGTTTACGCATTTGCCTCCAGGAAGGTCCATATGGGGAAAATTGGACACCGGACAAATTGTAGGTCAAGCGCTTAATAGCAGCAGAGGGAATTCTGCTGGCAAAAAGCTGGTCGTGGGTCTTGAGAAACTCCCTGGCCACCTCTGGAGAGGAAACGACTAAGGTGAGGACAGAGCCGAGGCGGAGAGACATGAGAGGTCCGTATTTCGTAGAGAGCGCTGCCAGTGATCGGTGGGGAAGCTTTCCCACCATGCGAAGATTGCCGATAATGGGCAACGAGAAAGGTCCTGGGGGCAGTCTCCCTCTTCTTTTCCTGGACAAATTGCTCCATGCTGCTACCAATGCTACCAATACAACTAAAAGAAGAGCAGTGGTGAGTTTAATATAAAACTCTACAAACTCCATGGCTTTAAGGTGGTCAACAATATCAATTTGGTGCTAGCTAAGTTCAAGAACAATATAGAATAGCATTTCTCTGGTATTAACTAGGTTCACTAACAACATCTATTTGCTAGTCCAGGGAGTCAGATACAAATTCCATGACAAACTCCATGACTTTAAGGTGGTTCACTATATCAATTTTTTAAGGTGGTTTACTATATTAATTTGGTACTAGTTACCTCCAAGAACAATATAGAATAACATTTATCTAGTATTAACTAAGTTTACTAACAACATCTACTTGCTATTTCAGAAATTGAAGATAGATTAACAACATCTACTTGCTATTTCAGAAATTGAAGATAGATTAACAACATCTACTTGCTATTCCAAAAAGAAATCAAAATAGATAATTGCAATTACTATGCTCAGCCACACATCTCCAATACGATCAGATATAACACATACAAACAGCAATTAAAAGCTTATACTCGCGTCCAACCGAAAAGCTGCAGATTTTTTTCAAGAACAATATAGAATAACATTTCTCTGGTATTAACTAGGTTCACTAACAACATCTATTTGCGAAGTGTACTAACCACATTTACTTGCTATTTCAAAAAATCAAGATAGATTAACAACATCTACTTATTATTCCAAAAAAATCAAAATAAATAATTGCGATTATTATGCTCAGCCACACATCTTCAATACGATCATCAGATATAACACATACAAACTGCAATAAAATGCTTATACTCGCGTCCAACCGAAAAGCTGCAGATATTTTTCAAACAAGACAGTATCTTTCAATTCATTTACACCGTTGCCATTTCTACTGGAATAATGTGCCAATAATTGCTTCAACTTACCAGCTGTAAATATTTCTAAATCAGGACAGTTGCTTTCAATTCACTTACACCGTCGCCATTCTTATGCTCAGCCGCCTATCTCCAACACGGTTAGCTATACCACATGCTAACTAACACGGTTAGCTATACCACATGCAAACTAATTACGTCCGTATTAAAAGCTGCAGATATTTGTAAAGCAAGATAGCGACTTTCAATCCATTTATACCGTCGTATAATTGCTCAGCCACCCGTTCAAACTGATGAAAGATAGCGTATAACTGCGTCCAACTTTAAAGGTCAAGATATTCCTATATACGTCTTCGTTTTCTGGATTGTGAATTTGGAGTTATTCAGCCGAAGTTGGACCATTTGGCCCGTGTTTATCCTGTAGGAGATATGGCAGTCACTAGTGCATGTGTTTATCTTGTCTTATTGGAAGAAGACAAGGCACTCACTGGGGCATGTTCAGAATAAAATTGTTTAAGATTTGGCAGTCACAGTGCATGTGTTTATTTGTCTTATTGGAAGAAGACAAGGCACTGACTGGGCCATGTTCAGAAGAAAATAGTTTAAGATATGGCAAGTCACTAGTGCATGTGTTTATCTTGTCTTACTGGAAGAAGATTCACTTTGGCATTTTTAGAAGAAAATTGTATAGTTAAAGTTGTTTAGTTTCTATCTAGTCTTATTAGAAAATATTCCTAAGAAATTTGTCTTATTGGAAGAAGACAAGGGATTCACTTGGGCATCTTCAGAAGAAAATTGTTTAATTAAAGTTGTGTAGTTTTTATCTAGTCGTATTAGAAAATATTCATAACAAATTTGTCTTATTGGAAGAAGACAAGGCAATCACTTGGGCATTTTCAGAAGAAAATTGTTTAGTTTTTATCTAGTCTTATTAGAAAATATTCATAAGAAATTTGTTTAGTTAGAGTTTAGCTTCTATAAGAGGATGGAGCATTATAAAATTAATAACTTACTGAGATTTGAAATTGTCTTTCTAAAAGAAGATAAGCTATTCGCTATTTAGGTTCATAAGAAATTTGTTTAGTTCAGATGAATTGTATTTGATTAATCATTAATGAATCGAATCGTAACTATAAAGATTTTACAAATTTAATATTTTTATTATTAATTAAAATATTTTTTAAAAATGTTTAAATAATTAATTAAATTTAAATTTGTTATTTTAGATGTAAGGAAAAATAGTTTTAATTGTTAAATTTTTTGATAATGAACTATTAACCAATTATATAACTAAAACATTTGTTATGTATATTTATTAAAATTTAGAAGTTGAATATTTGTTATGTATATTTACTAGTAAATCTATCTTATGTGGAAATCTATTAAAAGTAGAGAGGGATCAAATCTCTTTTTACTTTTACTTTAAAAAAATTTGTATATTAAGAGATTTGATCCATTAATACTAGATAGATTCAAAGTTAAGATAAATCTAAAATATTTAATTATTAATTATAAATAATTATAATTATTAATTTTATAATATATATTATTTCACCAAATAAAAAAATTTACAAAACATTATAACATTGATATAAAATTCTAACTAATAACATCCATTATTACATCTAATTCAATATCCATTAAAAAAATATGGATTGTTATATCTAAAAATGTCATTTTTGTGCAACCCATAAATAGATGCGCTGAAGGAGTTATGTAGCCCAAATCTCACGCAGTTGTATAAAGAGGCTACAAATTCGCCTTGAAAATAGTCAAAATTTCAGTATATTTTTTGTCAAAATCTAGTAGAAATTTTGAGAAATATGGGTTATATTTCTGTACATTTTTTGCCAAAATCTAGTCGAAATTTTGGGAAATATGGGTTATAATTATCCAACTTCAGAATTTTTGTTCCCAAGGATTTCCGTGGTGCTGAATCCATTTCCACCATATAAAAACCATTCAAACAATTCTATGATCATATTTTTTGAAAAAAAATCACTTTCCAGACAAATTTGTATCCTCAATAGACAACACTAATCCAACATTAGGCCATAATTGAAAACTCCACCTAGCCAAAGAAAAAAAAAAGAGTCACAAGGATTGCTTTAATGAAACAATTCTTATTTGTATAGAATTCTATTAGATTATTCCGATGCCAAATTTTAGTGGACTTGGGAAAAAATCAAATTATAGAGGATGAAAAGTTCATTTAAATGTTATAAATTGTGAGTCTGTGAAGTTATTTGCTTTTATGATATTTTGTTGTATAATAATTTATAAATTTTTATTATCTTTATATGTCATTTGAACTAGATGATTGTATTATTTGTTATCTATTTAATATTTTTAGGATGGAAAATTTATAAAAATTGGTTTGTATGACTAGTTTTATTGGTAGTATGTAGTTTAAAGAATTCAGGCTAAAAACATTTATTTGAGTGCTACTTAAAGGCTTTAAATGATATTTTTGGGGTTAAAAATTTTACACTCAAGTGCAACACCTTAATATTATTCTATAGATAAATTATTTTGCAATAATCCAAGAAAAAAAATGAATCAAAGTTCAGGTGCAAAAGTTATGCGTCACAAAGTAGGCTTATCATAATTGCGCACCATAATTCGAAAAAATGCCATGTCAACCATTGTTAGTGATGGAAAAGGGGCTGGTGACATGGAAATGATAATAAGACTATAGAAGGGTCGAGTTGTAACTAATGTTGAGGGTTGAATGGATTATATTTAATCCCTAGTTGGCTATCGAGCTATGTTAGAATTTGGCCACTACAAAGAAAATGTTTCCACTCTATTCAGGTGCAATTTTTGTTCCATATTAGAGCAAAATAGCTAAGATTGGATATATATATATATATATATATATATAGAGAGAGAGAGAGAGAGAGAGTCACTAAACTCCATAAAGAGTGTATACTCCTTTGTATTTGGATCATTTCCACTCCAATAAAAAAGAAAGAGTTGGCAAGTCTCAACTTCTAGTAGGATTTTCTCCTTAAAGTGTTTTCCAAATCACATCTTGGTTTTCATTGTAATTTATGTCTATTATATCTCACTATTCTCTATTTTTCACATTTATTTATTACATGCATAATTAATAATTAATAACTCCATAAATATTTAAAAAAAATCAACTCTCATTGTATATATTTTATATTTCAATCTATTTATATCATATTTATTGATTAATTTGCAAGTAGAATATTCATGAAAATTAACAAATTAACATGAATATAACCCTAAAAGAATTCTTCTCACATGAATACAATTTATAAATATTGCAAATGACAAAAATATGGAGAAATCAGGATATAAAACTTATATTTTTTATTCTCAAATATATTAAGTACGTGCGTCTCTTAAAATTTATATGATTGTTGTTGGAGAATGGATTTTAATACAAATAAATTACAAACATTCATTAAAATAAGCCAACGGTGAAGCATATGAGTTATGTGAATTTAGTTTTATCAAATGAAATCACAATCATAATGTTATATTTGTTTAACTCCCATGATATTTCCTCGTTAAAACATTTATTGGTCGATCATTTTTGTTTTGGAAGCTCTTTGGGTATATGTCGTTGAAGAATTTTTTTTGGGTAAGGCAAGGTATACTAGACTCTATAGTCTACCCAAAGTTTTTGGAAATTTTTCATATGATTTATGAGTTGATAACAACTATTTATGAAGGAGGGTATTTTTCTTGATAATTTACTTTTTCCTAATTATAAGTCAGAAAATGCAACATGATTTCTAAAATTTTACATAATTTTCTTCAATCAAGTTCTTTTTCTAAATAAATGTGCTCGAACAACATAAAACCAAAAATTCACTAGTAGAGGTTCTAGTGTTAAAATTAGAATAAAGTGATAGGCATATTCCTTAAATGGAATTTGTATGGCTAACCATGTTCAACCATATTTCCCATGATTGAATACTATTAACATGCCAATCATACATGAATATAGTTGAAAATTTGCTAATGTGGTTGAGTGCAATTGACTATTATTTATGGTTTTTTACATATAGGTGATTATGATTGACCATGATTCCCATGATGACCATGCTTCGCCATGGAACTAATGTTGACTACGGTTGGTGTTAGAAAGCACTCAACAACCAAATTAGGTATGTCAAATTTTGGCAACAATTGACCATTGTTGATGAATTATCCACGGATGACCATCTCTAACCTATTTATCACTGCTACCCATGTTTTCTAAATTTAACTATGCTTGAAAATGGTTTTCCATTCGTAACTAGGTGCAATCATGGTTGGCCATGTTTTCTCATCGTTTGTTATGATGTTCCATTATTGAAAAATATGGTTGAACAAGATTACTATGGTGGAACACTGTTGACCATGTTTACCTATAGATGATTATGCTCGGCTATGATGCCGAAAATGACCATAGTTCGCCATGGCACCATAGTTGACTATGTTTGGTGTTAGAACATGTTGATCACCTAATGTATGCCAACTTTTAACAACATTCAACCATCACTGGCGAATTTTCCATGGTTGACCTCTTCGCCATGGTTGACTATGTTGTTTGAAGTTAACTGTACTTAAAAATGTCAATACATAAACATGTGTGACCATGGTTGTTAATGTCTGTTCATAGTTAGCTATGTTGTTTCGTTGTTGAATATAGTTCAACATGATGACTATGGTGGCCCATTATTTACCATGTATGAGCATGTTGTATATGGTTGACAAGGTTGTCATATATGGTTATATCTAGCAGATTCTAATAGTGGTTTATGTGCATCACTTTGCGACATTGGATATGTTTGCAATATTACAATGTTGAATTAGGTTGGTCACATTACAACATTGGGATATGTTTTCCCCCTTGTGACATTAGGATTTTGTGCATGAATTACACCAAAGGGTTTTCTATATCACAATGTGTCTTTGGGTAATGTTTATCTCATACTAATTTTGGGATATGTTTGTCACAAAGTAATGGCACATTTTCTTGGATTGCATGACAATGTGGTTTTAGTGAAGAGTGAGGAGTTATGTGTTGGAAAGTTAATGTTGGAAGCATGAACGATACTAGGGGGTGAATCAATATTGTTCCCTATGAACAACATCTACTAATTTTTTCCTTTTCTTACATAGTAATCGACTCATCAATGTTTAGCAGCACATCACCATATATAACCAACCAATAAAATAACCACCATTGTATGATTACTGGCCACCACCAATCTACTACTTGTTAACCACATCAACCGCTACTTGCACCACGCCACTACCTGTATGAACATTGCAGACCACCACCTACTAGAAGCGACCAGTCCTACGCATTTGTAAGCCACCACTTGATGGAAGCCAACACTCCCAATATGTCTCTCCTATCCACCACTGGTTGGAAAGCCAACACTCCAAATATGTCTCTCCTATCCACCACTAGATGGAAGCCAACACTCCCAAGTTTTGAGGCCTCTAACTGAAGGATGTCTCTAAACCCTAAATACACAAGCCACCACTCACCCACTAAAGGCCCTAACCTTCAAGCTCATCTCATGGACTTCGTTTCATCTATTTTTCAAACTATGGCCCACTACAACTCAATACTAATCAATAGCAAAAACAAAACCCTATTCACTCAACACATATTTCTACTATCAATACATCCATTATACTCATACAATCTCTTTGAGCCAACATACTCATTAATCCTCACTCACCATATGATATACAACACTAACAATAAAATCCACAAACTCTATGACATTACAACAATAATAATATATGTAGGATGTGATTGCAAGAACAATAAATGACATGCTCAACTAATCATTCCTACAACACACAGATATCAGAAATTTGAACTTTGAACCATAGTTTCTATAGCAACAATTACAACAATATTCTGATCTCCATCACAACATTAACATAATACTACCATCTCCATCTAAATTACGATAATCTATTCTAATCTATGTGGATTCTATAATGCACTTTTAACCACTCGGAAAGCTCTACTTTACCGATACACTTTAGCCTCATTCCTCATTCCTTCTATGTCCACATACTTGTTTCGTGCAATGCCACTTATGCGTCACTCTACAATCATCTACACTTCTATCAGCATATTTGTGCACCATTTTGGTGCAAATATGATATATTACTTACAATAAAAGAATTGTTATTCTTTTATCATTAACTCCAAGTTAGCCCTCAATTTATGATGAATCAAATCTCTTAAAATAAAAAGTTTTTTCAATTTTCATAATTTAAAATAATTATAAACTAAAATTAATCTAATTCTATTTAGCTAATAATAATAACAATATAATTTTATTATATTATTATTATTATTAAATGTGTTATCTTATAATTACAATAATAAATAAAACTAAAATGTTACCCAAAAATATTTGAACGAGAAGCATGGAATGTCATGTACGGTTTTCTTAAATATACACAAATAAAAATAAAGTATACAGAAGCCTTATCACTGATTACTTTTAATACCTTGGGAAGTAGATAGAGCCCCAGACCCTAAAATACAATTAAAAGGAAAAAAAAAGTTCATTTCCAAACACGCTATGACGTGCCAGCTCCTTTCTGGAAATGGACGGGACGGAACGGTCTCTGCAAGACTACTGGAAGTCTGAAGTCCTGTTTCAAGTGGGCATGCATTCAAGGCGGGGTGTCGGAATAGCAAAGAGTTCCTTAGCCCTCGGCGATGTGATTCCATTAAACCTTTCAGTCATATCCAGATCTTGAGTTTGTCCATTTATGTCATCTAAGGGAAGCCTCCAATTGAAACAGTGCAAGAGCTGTGCCAGCCCAAATTCTGCAACAAGCGTTCCCAATTGCTGTCCTGGGCATCTTCTCCTGCCTTCTCCGAAGGAAAGCCACGCAGAATTTTGATCTCCCTTTGCATCTACCTCAGACCCAACTCTTTCCATGAATCTCTCTGGTTTGAAGCTTCCGGCATCTTCCCATGACTCGGGGTTCCTTCCAATCGCCCAAATATTAACCAGAACCTGAGTGTTTTGAGGCAATTCATAGCCCAGCACATTGCAGGGCTCCGAAGACAAGTGGCGAAATAAAATCGGCCCCTGTGGGTATAGCCTCAGAGTTTCTTTCACCACAGCTTGTAAATAAACGAGACGAGGCAGATCAGATTCGTTTACCATGCGACCCAATCCAACGACACGTTCCAGCTCGTCCTGAAGCTTCTTCAGCACTGATGGGTTTCTCAGCGCTTCCGACATCGCCCATTCGATGATTGTATGACTCGTGTCAGAGCCACCAAGCAACATATCCTGCCAACATCGATATCATTCATGATCAGTATCAAATTATAATAAAATCTATTCAATCTAATTTCATACTTTATCCATCCATTTGCAGAGATATTAACATACAAAGAGGGCTGCTTTTATACAATCTCGTGAAATCCGCAACCCCGCCTCTTGATCTGCAGCCACTGCAAGTAAAACATCCACAAGATCTTTTGGAGCGTTGGGATCATGCCGGGCAACATGTTCATCTATTACTTTTTCTAAGAAGCAGTCCTGTGCCTTGTGCACGCTCTTCAACCGACGGTTAACACCTTGCAGATCCATCCAGTCCAAATAAGGTATGTAATCTCCAATGTTATACGTGCCCATTAACAGAAAACTGTCTTTGACCATCTTATTGAAATCTCTCAAATCTTGGTCACAATACTTTGTACTAAATGCCATCCTGCAGATTATAGCCGTAGCTAGCGATGCCACGGTTTGGCTGATGTTGAAGGGACGAGAATCGTCTGAATTAATAACAGCCCGAATCATAGCAGAGACTTCTTCTTCTCTAATAAAACGGAAGTAATCTAAGCGTTTGGGGTTCAGCAAGTGTAAAACACAAAGTTTACGCATTTGCCTCCAGGAAGGGCCATATGGGGAAAATATGACACCGGACAAATTGTAGGTCAAGTGCTTAATAGCAGCAGAGGGAATTCTGCTGGCAAAAAGCTGGTCGTGGGTCTTGAGAAACTCCCTGGCCACCTCTGGAGAGGAAACGACTAAGGTGAGGACAGATCCGAGGCGGAGAGACATAAGAGGTCCGTATTTCATAGAGAGCGCTGCCAGTGATCGGTGAGGAAGCTTTCCCACCATGCGAAAATTGCCGATAATGGGCAACGAGAAAGGTCCCGGGGGCAGTCTCCCTCTTCTTTTCCTGGACAAATTGCTCCATGCTGCTACCAGTGCTACCAATACAACTAGAAGAAGAGCAGTGGTGAGTTTAATATAAAACTCTACAAACTCCATGGCTTTAAGGTGGTTAACAATATCAATTTGGTGCTAGCTAAGTTCAAGAACAATATAGAATAGCATTTCTCTGGTATTAACTAGGTTCACTAACAACATCTATTTGCTAGTCCAGGGAGTCAGATACAAATTCCATGACAAACTCCATGACTTTAAGGTGGTTCACTATATCAATTTTTTAAGGTGGTTTACTATATTAATTTGGTACTAGTTACCTCCAAGAACAATATAGAATAACATTTATCTAGTATTAACTAAGTTTACTAACAACATCTACTTGCTATTTCAGAAATTGAAGATAGATTAACAACATCTACTTGCTATTCCAAAAAGAAATCAAAATAGATAATTGCAATTACTATGCTCAGCCACACATCTCCAATACGATCAGATATAACACATACAAACAGCAATTAAATGCTTATACTCGCGTCGAACCGAAAAGCTGCAGATTTTTTTCAAGCAAGACAGTGTCTTTCAATTCATTTACACCGTCGCCATTTCTATGCTCAGTCACACATATATAACTAGTTATAACACAGAATCTGGAATAATGTGCCAATAATTGCTTCAACTTACCAGCTGTAAATATTTCTAAATCAGGACAGTGGCTTTCAATTCACTTACACCGTCGCCATTCTTATGCTCAGCCGCCTATATCCAACATGTTTAGCTATACCACATGCTAACTAACACGGTTAGCTATACCACATGCAAACTAATTACGTCCGTATTAAAAGCTGCAGATATTTGTAAAGCAGGATAGCGACTTTCAATCCATTTATACCGTTCAAACTGATGAAAGATAGCGAATAACTGCGTCCAACTTTAATGAGGAATTTGTCTCAATAAGACACTGCATTTAGTGTTTGACTCTGTGTGGAGAATGCCTTGTGTATTTGTGCATTCATTGGTTAAGTTCCTGTGTAAAATGCCTCGACTTCCTTGTATGCGCAGGACTCTGTAAATTGAGTTAAGAGTCTGCCTGTGTAGTTAGGAAGGAAAGAGTGTATAAGGATGTGTGATATATGCCCTATAACTGGGTTCTCATTTGATTCTGTGTGCCCTTGGATAAATCGACATTCGTGTCGATATTCTGATGTTTATTGAAGGAACGAAATTCTTTGAGTCGAAGTTCGGTGTTGAACTATTGGTGGATAAGTGGAATCCTTCGTGCAAAAAAAAGCCTATGAGTTTGCCCATATGATAGATTGGCTCGGACAAAGGAATTTTGGATAAAATTTATACATAGCTTGAGATTGAGACTTTAGCTTCTAGAAGAGGATGGAGCATTATAAAATTAATAGCTTTCTAAGATTTGAAATTGTCTTCCTCAAAGAAGATAAGCTATTCGCTATTTAGGTTCATAAGAAATTTGTTTAGTGAATTGTATTTGATTATTCATTAATGAATCGTAGCTATAAAGATTTTACAAATTTAATATTTTTATTATTAATTAAAATATTTTTTAAAAATGCTTAAATAATTAATTAAATTTAAATTTGTTATTTTAGATGTAAGGAAAAATAGTTTTGATTTATTAATACTAGATGGATCCAAAGTTAAGACAAATCTAAACTGTTTAATTATTAATTATAAATAATTATAATTATTAATTTTATAATATATATTATTTCACCAAATAAAAAAACTTACAAAACATTATAAAATTGATATAAAATTCTAACTAATAACATCCATTATTACATCTAATCCAATATCCCTTTGAAAAATATGAATTGTTATATCTAAAAATGTGATTTTTGTGCAACCCATAAATAGATGAGCTGAAGGAGTTATGTAGCCCAAACCCCACATAGTTGTCTAAAGAGGCTACAAATTTGCCTTGAAAATAGTCGAAATTTCAGTATATTTTTTGTCAAAATCTAGTAGAAATTTTGAGAAATATGGGTTATATTTCTGTACATTTTTTGCCAAAATCTAGTCAAAATTTTGGGAAATATGGGTTATAATTATCCAACTTAAGAATTTTTGTTCCCAAGGATTCCAATGGTGCTGAATCCATTTCCACCATAAAAAAAACCATTCAAACAATCCTATGATCATATTTTTTGAAAAAAAAATTGCCAGATTCCGGCAAAAATTAACTTTCCAGACAAATTTGTATCCTCGATAAACAAGACTAATCCAACATTAGGCCATAATTGGAAACTCCAACTAACCAAAGAAAAAAAAAAAGTCACAAGGATTTCCTTCATGAAACAATTCTTATTTGTATAGAATTCTATTAGATTGTTCAGATGCCAAATTTTAGTGGACTTGGGACAAAATCAAATTGTAGAGGATGAAAAGTTCATTTAAATGTTATAAATTGTGAATATTTGAAGTTATTTGCTTTTATCATATTTTGTTGTATGATAATTTATAATTTTTTATTATCTTTATATGTCATTTGAACTAGATCATTGTATTATTTGTTATCTATTTAATATTTTTAGGATGAAAAATTTATAAAAATTGGTTTGTATGACTAGTTTTATTGGTAGTATGTAGTTTAAAGAATTCACTCTAAAAACATTTATTTTAGTGCTAGTTAAAAAAAAATCCAATAATCCAAGAAAAAAATGAATCAGAGTTCAGGTGCAAAAGTTATGCTTCCCAAAGTAGGCTTATCATAATTGAGCACCATAATTCGAAAAAATGCCATGTCAACCCTTGTTAGTGATGGAAAAGGGGCTAGTGACATGGAAATGATAATAAGACTATAGAAAGATCGAGTTGTAACTGATGTTGAGGGTTGAATGGATTATGTTTAATCTCTAGTTGGCTATCGAGCTATGTTAGAACTTGGCCACTACAAAGAAAATGGTTCCACTCTATTCAGGTGCAGTTTTTGTTCCATATTAGCCCAAAATAGCTAAGATCGGATATATATATATATATATATATATATATATATATATATATATAGAGAGAGAGAGAGAGAGAGAGAGAGAGAGTCATGAAACTCCATAGAGAGTGTATACTCCTTTGTATTTGGATCATTTCCACTCCAATAAAAAAGAAAGAGTTAGCAAGCCTCAACTTCTAGTAAGATTTTCTCCTTAAAGTGTTTTCGAAATCACATCTTAGTGTTCATTATAATTTATATCTGTTATATTTCACTATTCTCTATTTTTCACATTTATTTATTGCATGCATAATTAATAATTAATAACTTCATAAATATTCAAAGAAAATCAACTCTCATTGTATATATTTTATATTTTAGTCTATTTATATCATATTTATTGACTAATTTTCAAGTGAAATATCCATGAAAATTAACAAATTATCATGAATATAACCCTAAAAAATTTCTTCGGGCATGAATACGATTTATAAATATTGCAAATGACAAAAAAAAATGGAGAAATTAGTATATAAAACTTATACTTTTTATTCTCAAATATATTAACTACGTGCGTCTTTTAAATTTTATATGATTGTTGTTGGAGAATGGATTTTAATTACAAGCATGCTTTAAAATAAGCCAGAGGTGAAGCATATGAGTTACGTGAATTTAGTTTTATCAAATGAAATCACTATCATAATGTTATATTTGTTTAACTACCATGGTATTTCTTCGTTAAAACATTTATTTGGTCGATCACTTTTGTTTTGGAAGCTCTTTGGGTATATGTCATTGAAGATTTTTTTTTTTTGGTAAGGCAAGGTATACTAGACTTTATAGTCTACCCAAAGTTTTTGGAAATTTTCCATGTCATCTATTATGCTAAAGAATGATTTATGAGTTGATAACAACCATTTATGAAGGAGGGTATTCTTCTTGATAATTTACTTTTTCCCAATTACAAGTTAGAAAATGCAATATGATTTCCAAAATTTTAGGTAGTTTTTCTCAATCAAGTTCTTTTTTTTCAAATAAATGTGCTCGAACAATATAAACCCAAAAATTCACAAGTAGAGGTTCTAGTGTCAAAATTAGAATAAAGTGATAGGCATATTCCTTAAATGGAATTTGTATGGCTAACCATGTTCAACCATATTTCCCATGGTTGAATACTATTAACATGGCAATCATACATGAATATAGTTGAAAATTTGCTAATGTGGTTGAGTACAATTGACTATTATTTATGGTTTCTTACATATAGATGATTATGATTGACCATGATTCCCATGATGAACATGCCTTGCCATGGAACTAATGTTGACTACGGTTGGTGTTAGAAAGCACTCAACAACCAGATTAGGTATGTCAAATTTTGGCAACGATTGACCATTGTTGATGAATTGTTGTAAGATTCCAAACAATAAAAAAAATTCATAGATCTAAAACATCTTAGTGTTCTCATTTAATATAATCTTTCATCAAGAACCAGAACACAAGAAATGCAACCATTTATTTATATTATTATTCACTGGAAGTAAAATACATGCCCAGACCATAAAATCCTGCAAATGGCATGCATAGCTACTTGACAATGACAAATATAAGAAATTGAAGCCCACTTGTGAATCCTGGATGGATTCACCACATAAACATCACCACGGGGTTTTCGTTCTGGGATCAATGCTAGAACTGGCCAGGCCAGGTTCTCAACCCAAACACAATAAGATAGATAATCCAAAATGCTCTAAATACCTAGCTTCTCTCCCCTTTTATAGGCTTGATGGGTCAATACCAACCAGAAATACCATGGGTCAATACCAACAATAAATACCATGGGTCGATACCATGGGAAAATACCACGGTAAGTACCATGGATTGATTCTATCCACTTTGACTGGATTAAGAAAGGGAATATTACAAATCCTCCCGCCCAAAGATTGCTTGTCCTCAAGCGATCCACTTCTATCCACAACAGAAGCATTTGTACATTGATACTAGGATCCCATACAATTCGATGCGCCCTCCATGTTGAATGGTCCTGAATGGATCCTCCAATACTTGGATCCCAAACAATCCTCCGACCAATCCTCCCCTCAATAGATTTACCTGGATCCCAAACAATTCTTTCCCCAATGGATTCTCTCGGATCCCAATGCCACCTAAATCTTGGGACCTGTGGGTTATGGTCCCATTTCAGCCCTCCATCACTGCCCGTACAAAAGGGCCCAAGCTGCAATATGCCCTTGACTATGAGCATCCTCCAAAGAATCAACCTATCGATAGAATACCAACTCATAATCTCTCGCCAATCCATAGGGAGGGATGAATATCTGCAAATCTACTATGTTGATGTTGTTCGATGCTCGATTCATGCTGCTCTACTTGGTTACCCAACATGATGCAGTTGGAGAACTCTTCCCTGCTCTTCCCAATGTATAAAGGTGGGTTGTTGGTAGTGTTGCAAGACTTATCTATGTACTCCTGTAGAGGGCTGCTCTGGAACTCCCAATCGTACTCCTCTTGTTGTCTTATGAGGGATTTGAGTCGTTCTTCAACACTAGACAACTTGGTCTTTGATTCGGCAAATACCCCTATGAGTTCCTCAATTTTTCTGTTCTCCTGTAAGGCAATGTCTCGCACTGTCCAGACTTTCTGCTTCAACAACATAAGATCTGTCTTGAAATGCTTGATCCTTTCTCGAAAGTCTTCTACTGGAAATTCTAGTGCCGTGCTGACTGTCTCTATATCTGTTTGCACCCGATGCCCAACGACCACATCTTCAACTTGAGCCTTTGACCAACTCTCTAGGAATGGTCCATTTTGCACATTATGTTTGTCATGTTGCTCCTCATGATCATACTCATCATGCTAGTTCACTATGGTTGGATCCTCACTCAAATCTCCCATGTCTCCTGTTGTAACTCCTAGAGACAGCCTAGAGTTGCTATAGACCAGTGCCTAGGACATCTTAACATAGCAAGGAGCACATGATATTACTTGGGTTGTCAATCCAAAAGCTCTCCTTCTATCTCTTGTAAAACAAGGAAGTTAATTTGAATGGAACCAAACCCTCAGAAAGCTGATACAGAGATAAGAATAATGTAGGAACAGCATGCAAAACCCCAATACAAAACCATCAGAAAGTTAAGAGACAATTCACTGTAAAGAGGGCCGATTCAAATAATATGCCACATAAATCAAATATCAGAAGGTGGATGCAGTGAAGAAAATATCAAGAAGATACTAGTTAACATGAGGCTGATACCCAGATACACAACAGAACCACATATGGGCTTATCAATCTAAGAATCCATACATGACAATGGCGTTTTAAAAGCACCCTCCTCAAGCAACTAATATAGCAGAAATATGAATGAAATGAACATGGAACAATATATCATTCCTGAGCCATATTTAAAGCGCTTAACTGATTTAAGTATGGGCATCAGCTAGGATGAATCCTTACCAAACCAGTGAGCCACTCGCATTCTAGTACATGATACAAGAAGATGAATGAAATGAAATGAGATGTTATATTAACACATAAGAGAAAATTACATACTGTGGGATACCAAAGACCAGAATCCTCGTTACAGATATAACTCCTCCTCACTGAGACCCTATGGGCTCTGAGCCTTCATACAAAAGTTTTACAAGATGTATACAAGAAATTTTCACTGCATAATTTGCTGATAGAAATCTGGAACCCTTACAATGTCTTATTTCTGGGTTCTTATAGAAGAGATAGAAAACTCTAGAAAATGAGGTGGGTGAGAGCATTTAATTTTCTTAATTTGAATGAAATGGCGGAAAACATTCGCGCCCATACTGCTGAATGACTAGGTAATATTATCTGTACTTTGTGACCTGCCTTCAGAAATAAATGCACTGGGGAGAAAATCTCTTCTGGAACATGACGGAGGGGTAAATCTTCATGAACATTCTGTACTTTCCTGAAGAAAACTCGGCTGAAATAAACCCTGAGGACATTGTTTTCTGTGAAAAGATCTTTCTAGTGATCTGCAGGGTCTTCGATCTGGTACTTTGCCTTCAAAAGGTTTTGTTAAAGCCCCAAAGTCCTTAAATGCACTTCTTTAATCCTTTGCTCCTCACTGATATTCTCTATCTGCGCCTTTAATTCTTCATCTGTTCAACCTGTGCATTTAAATGATCCTGTAGGTTTTAATAGATTTAAACCCGATCTCTTTAATGGATGTCATGTCATCATATATTCACGGATCCTTGTTCCATAATTCTGCATTTGATAATTGGTCCTCTAGAGCATACTCGGCTTCTGTAATGGTGGCTGTGAATTCTGATAGTTCTCCATTGCCATAAACCTGCAAAACCCACAAATTTGTTAAAGGAAACCAGACATGGGGAGTGAGGGTCGTGATGGTAGTGCGGACATGGCGAGAAGAAACCATGCAGGGCGACGGAAAGAATGCAGCGGAGGAATGGCAGACAAGCTGACCGGAACTAAAATGTAAAGAATTAACGTATAACGTAGGAATAGAATATATGAACGATGGAGAGAAGAATGCGATGGACACGTGGAGTTTGCAACGCGGAGGTGGACGTACGACGGACTTTGTGGGATGAATGACGTGGGGGAAGACCAAGTCAACAAGGGGGCATGCAGATTAATGAAGGCCATCGGATCTCGGCGGGAATTGACGGTGGAGATCGTGCCAAAGGGCGATAAGAAGGTGGGCCAGGGAGATGATTTCCTTGTGTTAAACTCCGTGCAACTTCAAAGCGTGATGACCGTCGGATAAGGGCCTTTGGATCTGACGGTTGTCATTCATTCCGCTATGTGTCCTGAGTCGAGCGTTAACGCGCGGGAGAGGGTGGTATTGAAATCGTACACTGGGACACCTGGCAAGCAGCGTATGGAATCGCTGGCCGGAGGAGGAATACCGCCTGCCCAGCAAAGGTGGTGCGGAAAAATCAGGCCGTTTTTCGAACAGTGAAGGCGGGGCGGGGTCCACAAGGGTGATGAGCCGTGGACTGTTGATCTTACAGTTTGATCTAACGGCTGACGATTAAACTGCGGGCGCGATGAAGATAAACGAACACCGTCTGATCTATTAGGGATCAACGGTTCAGAATGTGCCCAATGTGTATTTGATAAGTGCCCATCGGCTTTGGCTCCTGGTCTCGGAGTTCGGTCATGTGGATGTTATGATGTAGGGGGCTAGAACCTAAGGGGGCTGGGGCCTTATACATTTTCACATATGAATTTTTAGCCTTTTAAAATGCGATCTGCGGATAGAAAATGGCCCGATAAGCAGAGAAATGATTTTTAGAATGAAAGGAGGGGGGCTGTATATGGAAAACGGATATTACAGGCAAAACCCAAGGGGGTTTACATGGTTTAAAGGGGTTGATTGCCAAAAATTCAATAGGGGACTGATATGGTCAACATCGGCTCCATCTGGGGACGGCACGTTCGTCCCTGGACGTTTCGAGAACTACGCAGACCATCTGATCATGCTCTAAGTGGATTCTGCCCTTCAGCACCTCTAGTTTTCACTCTATAATTCATCAGCACACACACATTATTCAAAGAATGATGAAACAAAAGAAAACTAATGTACAATATAATGCACCAGGCTATCTTTACCTCCTGGGTCCCATACTCTGCTTTGCTGGTGTCCATTAGTTGCATTATTCTTCAACTGTACCCTTCTATGTTTACATATTTTGTTCTGCAACTTGCCTCCAGCTATGCTTTCACATTCTGCTCTTGTTTTTCCTTTGCCAAATTTTCTCCACTTTCTTGTTGCTGTCTTGAACATTACTGTCAATGTTGCCTCTCTTGCTAAAAATGTGGCTGCTTCCCAAACTTCTTGAATATCTCTTAGGATAGCTCCCTCTGCAACATTCTCCTGCTCATCATCTGCAGATTTATCTTTAAAAAGTAAATTACCTTTTAATTCTCTAACTACAGTAACATAATCATTCATTTCTCCTTGTGTACTAGTAAGCATATTTAAATTCTGCAAACTAGTATCTACTCCTGTTTCTTTCACAGCTTCAGGCACTTTCACTTCAGTGTCTGCAATTTCATTCCCTTCTCTAAAGGTTTTCGGCAAACGAATCAGCCATTTATTCTCAAGCATTTCATCAATATGCTGCACATTTGTTTGAGCATATTCTTCTTCTTCTTCTTTGACAATATTTAGTAATTGTCCTCCATCCTCTTGATTGCTTCTGGCAATCAGATCAGGTTCTTCGGATTTTGCACTCTCCTCTTCTATCAGAATGGAACTTTGATTTCCCATCACTGTAGTAGTTCCAAAATTCTGTCCTCCAGTCTCCCCTTTTTCTATCAGACACATCAGCTCCTTCTTGTCATTAACAGTAATAACAAGTTCCTTCCCATGGGGCATGATAGCCTCACCTTCTTCCTTCTGCGACAGCTCATCTGTATCCGAAACAACTCCAAAGGATGGGTTGTCTTCTGCAATATCTGTCAACATAGCCGAATTTTCATTTTTGAAATCATAAGACCCAATGGTCTTGCTTGATGATTCAGTCACCAATTCTTTCCTCAGAAATCCTAAGTCTCTTCTGAGACCCAGGAAGTCTTCACTATTTTCCTGTACTGAATCATGTTTATTCAACAAAATCTCCAACAGTCTGATTTCTTCATTCCATGGATTAAAGTCTTCCACCGAATTTCCTTCCTCCTTTCTTTGACTATCAAGTGGTGTCAAATTTCTTTCATCAGCATCAATCTCCATGTTGGAGAATTCACCTTCTATTTCTAGGAATCCCGTCATCTGTTCTTCATCCTCAAATACCTTCCAGTGCTTGATATTATTTGGGGTGAGTGCTGCTTCTCGAGGAAGCATGAAAGAGGTGACTTGAGATTGATATGCTGGTTGTTTCAACAGTTCAGTCAAGGGGACTGGGATTTTGATCTTCTCAAGTTCTTTTTGCAAATTGAAAGGAGGAGGGGGCTTTTCTGTTACAACTTCTTTTGACTCTTTATTTTCAGTTGGGGATTTTACTTCTTTTGACACAGACTTGACATTAAGAGGGCTAATTGTATTGGAAGAAGAGGGAACTCGATCATTAGACTGCAGAGGTTCGTTTAGAGGACTCTTACCTTTGTCTGTGGCTTTCTTCATTGTTGACTCCTTCTGAGCAGGTGCCTCCTTCTGGGATGACTCTTCTTCTTGATCTTGAGTCCGAGTCCTCTTCCTGGAAGATCTGAGATGATATTTTCTGTTGAAGTGTGCTTGCATGAAATCAGAAAATTGTTTACAATAATAATCAGCCTCTGCTTCTTCTTCTTCTTCTTGTAATGGGCATTCCATTTCATCATTGTTTGAAAAAGCAAGATTTTAATCTTCTAATTCATAGGCAGCATCTCCAGTGGAATCATCCGCCGGACCTTCCAGGTACAATGGGTGTGGTACCCGATCTTGTTTCTCCTTTGCTTCCCTTGGCAATATCTACAGTGGTGATTTCCTGTATGGAGGATTGTAGCCTTTGTTTGGAGCATTATAAAAATTCTTAGAGGCTGCATTCTTGGTCTCTAATTCAAGTTCGCCCAGTTTTTTAGAAAGCTTTTTAATTATTTTGCTCATTTCTTCAATTTTTTATCTGAGCATCAATTTCATTCTCTCCATTAAATCTAGGCATAATTTTCAAATAATCCTGTGGTATATCATTTAGCACTTGGGGTAAAGCCAAGGGAGCATATTTATTCAACAAGAAAGAAGGAACATTAGCAATTGGAGGAGGAAGGGGTTGTACAATGGTTTGATGAGTAATTGGAGGAAGAGGAGGAGGTGGAAGTGGAGTATGTATAGCAATGGGAATATATTGTACAACAGGCTGAGGTGTGGATGGAAATAGCTCGCGGTTAACAGCAGATACCTCAGTAACTTCTTTTACTTCTTTGGCTTTAGGGGTAGGATGTGGATGATCTTCAATTCTGACACTTCCCCTAAGTGGGTTGTCTGAGTAATATTCTGTATCCCCCACATTGGAGTCAGGATTTTCTATTTGAACTCTTGAGAAGAGGAGGATGGGTAATCTTCTGTGGAGAACTCAGGAATTACAGCACAGGCTGATGGCCTTTCTTTCCAACCTCTTCTATGTATAATCTTCTCTGGGTCAGACACAGAAGGTATCTTTGATTTAGATGTATCTGACCTTAAATGTGGCTTCCGAGGAGCCAGGACTACCAATAGATTTATCAAATAAACAATAGTGGAGTTGCCAAGGTGAGAGATATACAACTCTTCAACTCTCTGTGCTCACCTGATTAGAGAGTGAAAACAATTTGTCGAGGCCCAGGGAAATTGATTTTCTTGAATTCGTCCCCGGCAACGGTGCCAGAAAGATGTTGTAACTCCTAGAGACAGCCTAGAGTTGCTATAGACTAGTGCCTAGGACATATTAGCATAGCAAGGAGCACATAATATAACTTGGGTTGTTAATCCAAAAGCTCTCCTGCTATCTCTTGTAAAACAAGGAAGTTAATTTGAATGGAACCAAACCCTCAGAAAGCTGATACAGAGATAAGAATAATGTAGGAACAGCATGCAAAACCCCAATACAAAAGCATCCGACAGTTAAGAGACAATTCACTGTAAAGAGGGCTGATTCAAATAATATGCCACATAAATCAAATATCAAAAGGTGGATGTAGTGAAGAAAATATCAAGAAGATACTAGTTAACATGAGGCTGATACCCAGATACACAACAGAACCACATATGGGCTTATCAATCTAAGAATCCATACATGACAATGGTGTTTTAAAAGCACCCTCCTCAAGCAACTAATATAGCAGAAATATGAATTAAATGAACATGGAACAATATATCATGCCTGAGCCATATTTAAAGCGCTTGACTGATTTAATTATGGGCATCAGCTAGGATGAATCCTTACCAAACCAGTGAGCCACTCGCATTCCAATACATGATACAAGAAGATGAATGAAATGAAATGAGATGTTATATTAACACATAAGAGAAAATTACATACTGTGGGATACCAAAGACTGGCCACCACCAGTCCACTACTTTTTAACCACATCAACTGCTACTTGCTCCATGCCACTACCTGTATGAACATTGCAGACCACCACCTACTAGAAGCCACCAGTCCTACGCATTTGCAGGCCACCACTTGCTGGAAGCCAACACTCCCAATATGCCTTTCTTATCCACCACTGGATGGAAGCCAACACTCCAAATATGTCTCTCCTATCCACCACTAGATGGAAGCCAACACTCCCAAGTTTTGAGGCCTCTACCTGAAGGATGTCTCTAAACCCTAAATACACAATCCACCACTCACCCACTTTAGGCCCTAACCTTCAAGAAAATCTCATGGACCTCATTTCATCTATTTTCCAAACTATGGCCCACTACAACTCAATACTAATCAATAGCAAAAACAAAACCCTATTCACTCAACGCATATTTATACTATCAATACATGCATTATATTCATACAATCTCTTTGAGCCAACATACTCATTAATCCTCACTCACCATATGATATACAACACTAACAATAAAATCCAAAAACTCTATGACATTACAAAAATAATAATATATGTAGGATGTGATTGCAAGAACAATAAATGACATGCTCAACTAATCATTCCTACAACACATAGATATCAGAAATTTGAACTTTGATACATAGTCTCTATAGCAACAATTACAACAATATTCTGATCTCCATCACAACATTAACATAATACTACCATCTCCATCTAAATTACGATAATCTATTCTAATCTATGTTGATTCTATAATGCACTTTTACCCACTTGGAAAGCTCTACTTTACCAATACTTTAGCCTCATTCATCATGCCTTCTATTTCCGCATCCTTGTTTCGTGCAATACCACTTATGCGTCACTCTACAATCATCTACACTTCTATCAGCATATCTGTGCACCATTTTGATGCAAATATGATATATTACTTAGAATGAAAGAATTGTAATTCTTTTTGTTGGAATTTCTGATAATTCCAAAACAATATAGAGAGAATAATACTCTCCTTCTAACACAGAGAATAAGTGGACAGATATTTGCAAAATAAAACTTTTCTTTCTATATCATCAACAGAACTAAAACTATTACAAATTTCTTCCTCAATAGAGGGATTCACAAAACATTTGACTGCTACAGATGCAGTGCACTCAAAATTACTTCTCTCTGTCTCTCAAAACAAAATGCACAAAACAGTGCTCTGTTGGTCTTACTGTGTTTTCTCTGCCTGCGGGCTATTTCTCAATACACAATGATACAACAATACAATCATTCTAACTCAATACTACGGGCCTTTCACCTTTTATATGGCGCCGCGAAAATAAAAACATAAAAAAATTACAAAGAAATACATTGCCGAAACCTAACTTTAACATAAAAACTTTATATGCGCAATATAAGAGTGGATCCCACTTCGCAATCAGCAATCGACGATCGACTTGACAAACAAAAACATGAAATGTGACAATTGCGATTTGCGTTTACAATTGAGCGATGATGCGATAATTGCAATCGACGATCAAACAAAAGCTTGGTGGAATGAACCTTTTGAGCTTTGCGATTGTGATCGTGCGATGGCGCGACAATCGCATCATGATACTCTTATAACTGCGGAACATGTGTGGTACTACGTTCCTTTGCGATTGCGATGATCGCATCTCATCAGAACAATCCATATCAACAAGACACTGCAAGTAAAACTTGTGATTGCGATTAGCGCTTAAGTGGTGGGGACCACTTGACGTGTCTCATTCAAAAAAACTTAAAGAAATTCGCCGTTTAAACCCTTTTCATCAATTTTGGTTGTTGAGGGCTTAAAAGCTCGAAAGGAATATCTTTAAATAAAACTCTGTTCTTCCGTGCTTTTAACCATGAAAGTCTTCATTCTCTGCAAAACCGGCTACGCACATACAAACATGACTTCTCCTCTGCAATGGTGGTTGCTACCCATCAAACATTAATTCCTCCTTGTGATTTTCTCCATTCAACTTGAATGCGTGGTGCTGTGCATGCAAGCTCCTATGCTGCCCCTGTACTCTATTTCTTCCTACTCTCAGGGCACGCAGATGACTTCAATATTTTCAACACTCCCCCTTAAAGTCAGCTGCTGGGTTATCTGTCATACCCAAGCATTTTCTTAAAAATTCAAAGGTCTTCTGCCCCAATGGCTTTGTCAAAATATCTGCAAATTGCTCCTCTGTTCTATAATGATGTAAAACAATTTCTCCATTGCTCACTAATTATCTGATGTAGTGATACTTGGCATCAATGTGTTTCGTTCTCTTATGAAACATTGAATTCTTTGACAATGCAATAGCTGAGATATTGTCACAATAAATCACTGTCCCTTTTACCTGTTCTTGGCATAAACTTCTCAACATTCTCCTCATCCAAATTTCTTGACACGTTGCTGCTGTAGCTGCCACATATTCTGCCTCTGCTGTAGACAATGCTACAATGGGTTGTTTCTTAGAAGCCCATGAAATGGCTCCTGAACCCATATGAAATACATAACTGGATGTGCTTTTCTGATCATCTACACTTCTAGTCCAATCGTTGTTAGTGTATCCAACTAATTCTGAACATTCTGAAGCAGTATATAAAATACCAAACCTTTTAGTACCTTTAACATACCTCTGAATTCTCTTTGTTGCATGCCAATGTGCATCCTTTGGCTTTTCCATGAATCTGGAAGTCAAACTAACGGCATGCATTATGTTGGGCTTAGTTGCAGTCAAATACATGAGGCTGCCAACTATGCTTTTATACAAACTTGGATCAAAATCCTTGCTGTTGTCATTTTTACTCAACTTTAATCCCATTACTGTGGGAGTATTTGTAGCTTTGCACTCCTGCATATTAAATCTTTCTAAAACTTGATTCACGTACTTTGCTTGAGATATAAAAATCCCTTTTTCATTATGTTCTACTTCTATTCCTAAGAAGTATTTCAACAAGCCCATATCAGTCATTTCAAATTCTTCTTTCATCACTGTTTTAAAGTTTTCAACAAGGTAATCATTATTACCTGTAAATATTAGATCATCAACATATAACACAACAATGAGCATTTTACCATCCTTTTCTTTGATGTACAATGTGGGTTCTCCATCGCATTTCTCAAACCCATTTTCCAGTAGATAGGAATCTATCCTATTGTACCATGCTCTTGGTGCTTGCTTCAGCCCATAAAGAGCTTTCTTCAACTTTCACACTTTGTGCTCTTGGCCTCTCTTCTCAAAGCCGAGAGGTTGTTCAATGTAAACCTCTTCCATTAAAACTCCATTTTAAAATGCGGATTTTACATTCATCTGATATACTTTCCATTTGTTTTGTGCTGCTATGGACAACACTGCTCTCACTGTCTCCATTCTTGCAACTGGTGCAAAAGTTTCCTCATATTCTCTTCCATGCTGCTGCTTATATCCCTTGACAACAAGTCTGGCCTTGTGTCTTTCTATCTTACCTTCAGCATTACTCTTGGTCTTATAGACCCATTTTACTCCAATGACTTCTTTACCTTCTGGGAGATCAACCAACTCCCATGTTTTGTTTTTCTCTATGGCATTAATTTCTTCATCCACAGCTTCTATCCATTTTCTATTTTTTATTTCATCTTCAAAATGAATAGGATCATCAACTTGACAATATAAAGCAAACAAAGAATTGATACCTTCATTTGCTGCCTCTTGTGCATAAATTTCATTCAAATTTCTAAACTTCTTACCTCTTTCATTAGGTGTTGTTGTGCTTGAAGAAGCACTCAATTCTGCTCCATGTGATGTGATTGGAGATGCACTCCCATTTCTTCTCAAGGGTGTTCTCACTGCTGCTTGAGGTGTCCCTTGCTGTCCTTGTGTTGGTGGAGGTTGTGCTACCGATGAGGTGTTATTTTCAATCACATCTTCCTCATCTTCATCATGAGATAAACAAATTTTAACATTAACTGTTTTCTCAATGCTTCCATCCCATGCTTCCTCTTCAATAAACTGTACATATTTGCTTATCAAAAAATTCTTTGAGGATGGGTTATACAATCTGTATCCTTTGGAATCTTCACAATATCCAAGGAAGATGCACTTCTCCCCCTTACTATCCAACTTCTTCCTCAACTTGTCTGGAATGTGTGCATATGCCACACATCCAAAAACTCTCATGTGGGTGACTCCCTGTTTTCTGCCACTCCACACTTCTTCTGGTACTCTGTTCATTACAGCTTTTGTAGGGCATCTATTCAAAATATACACAGCATAATTTGTTGCTTTTTCCCTATACTCATTTGGCAAGTGTTTTGCCTTCAGCATACTTCTCACCATTTCCATTATGGTTCGATTATTTCTTTCAACAACTCCATTATGTTGTGGTGTGTACCTTGTGGTAAATTTCTTGTGTATGCCGTTCTCTCTGCAAAAACGAAGAAATTATTTTGATATATATTCTCCTCGTCTATCAGATCTGAGGAATTTTATATGCAGCCCGCTCTGTTTCTCTACAAGAGCTTTAAAATGGAAAAATTTCTGAAAGACTTCACTCTTATATTTCAAGAAATAAACCCACACTTTTCTTGTGGAATCATCTATGAAGGTCAGCATGTAATTGCTGCCTGAAACTGATGCTATTTGGATCGGCCCACATAAATCTGAGTGAATGATCTCTAAGGGTGCTTTCGCCCTTATGCTTTTCCCTGATGGAAAATTTTCTCTGTGTTTCTTTCCCAAGATGCAGCCTTCACATAGGCTGTCAGGCTTCTCAATCAATGGCAAACCTCTTACCATTCCTTTTCTGTGCAACAAATTTAATCCTCCGAAATTGAGATGTCCAAATCTCAGGTGCCATAACCAGTTTCCATCTTTCTCTTCCTTCTGAAAGACTTCTTGTGTTACAGCTGCTACACTCCTCCCTTTTCCTATCAAGTTAGTGTTGAGCTTGAGCGAAAACATTCTATTGCTGGTCATTTGTATTTCAGCAATGATTTCCTTGCTTGGAAGTATATCCTTTATTGTGCACACATCATCCTTGAAAATTACATTGTAACCTTTGTTTATGAGCTGCCCAATGCTCAAAAGATTACACTTCAAACTAGGAACATAATACACATCTAGAACAAATTTTTGCTCACCATTCCTTGCACGAATACTAACTCTACGTTTTCCTTTTACAGAGATCTTAGTATATGTTCCTGTGGTTACTTATGATTTAAATTCTTCATCTATATTGGAAAACATTGCTCCGTTTCCATTCATATGATTACTACATCCTGAATCTAAGAACCAAATATCTTCTTCTCTATCTTTTGCTACATTACATGTTAACAACACATTACTTGGGTTCTTTTTTTCTTTTGCTACATTAGCATTCTGTCTATTCTTCATGTCATTTTGCTTCTTTCTACACTCATTTGCATAGTGCCCATATTTCTTGCAATAATGACATTGGACATTGGATTTGTCATACCTTTGTCCATGCGCATGCT
The DNA here is from genome assembly GCA_034641835.2 of Pinus albicaulis. NCBI lineage: Eukaryota > Viridiplantae > Streptophyta > Pinopsida > Pinales > Pinaceae > Pinus > Pinus albicaulis. The sequence continues at coordinate 212,363,211 of CM076583.1, read as the reverse complement.
GGTGTCCACCTTGCTGGCTGTTGCATTGGCCGTGACTCTGATTTTGACTATTGCTCCTTCCATGTGAATGTGAAGGGTTGTCCCTTCCACCTCTGTTTTGGCTTCTGCCTCTTCCTCTTCCTCTGCCTTGACCTCTTCCTCTTCCTGAAGGCATCTGGGTCTTGAAGGCGTGCTCTAGAGATGAGTTTTAATTTCTAGTCAACCTCTGTTCATGTGTCATCAGTGATGCATGAAGCTCATCCACTGTGAATTTTGAGAGATCCTTGGTCTCTTCTATGGTGGTAACAATCACATCAAACCTTGAGGGTAAGCTCCTCAAAATTTTCTCCACAATCCTCTTGTCTTCAAGAGTTTCTCCATGGGACCTTATCTGATTTACAATCCCAATCACATGTGTAAAAAATGAGTCTATATTATTTGACTCTTTCATACAGAGAGTCTCAAAGTCTCTCCTCAACAACTGAAGTTTTGTTGTCTTCACTTTTTCCATGCCTTGATAGACTGTCTTGAGAGTTTGCCATGCTTCTTTGGATCTCTTGGCTGCTGTTATCCTCAGAAACACACTCTCATGCACTGCTTGATATAATAAGAAGAGAGATTTGGAGTCTTTCTTCTTCATCTGCTGGCTCTTCAAAGCCATCCTTAACAAATTCCCATAAGTCTTGGGAAGTAAATAAAGCTCTCATAGTTATTGACCAGTAGTCATAATTTTTCCTATTAAATAGTGGGAGGTGGATATTTCCAATACCCATGCTAGTGCTGGCTCCAGCCATTCTGCACTCTTAACTATGATTCAGAAAACACTTGGAATAGCTGACTATTTAGTAATAGTAACACAATAAACTGTATAGAGAAATACCTTGAATTCTTTTTGGTTGAGTCTTCACACTGCTGGAGAAGCTGCTGCAAGAAAGAACTCCTTTCCTTCAGCTTCTTTGACCTTCAAAGAGCCTGGACTAGCTTTGATACCATGTTGGAATTTCTGATAATTCCAGAACAATATAGAGAGAATAATACTTTCCTTCTAACACAGAGAATAAGTGGACAGAGATTTGCAGAATAAAACTTTTCTTTCTATTTCATCAACAGAACTAAAACTATTACAAATTTCTTCCTTAGTGGAGGGATTCACAAAACATTTGACTGTTATAGACGCAGTGCACTCAAAATTACTTCTCTCTGTCTCTAAAAAAAAAAAGCACAAAACAGTGCTCTGTTGGTCTTACTGTGTTTTCTCTGCCTGCGGGCTATTTCTCAATACACAGCGATACAACAATACAATCATTCTAACTCAATACTACAGACCTTTCACCTTTTATATGGCGCGGCGGAAATAAAAACATAAAACAAATTACAAAGAAATACATTGCTGAAACCTAACTTTAACATAAAAACTTTATATGCGCGATATACGAGTGGAGCCCACTTCCCAATCGGCAATCGACAATCGACTTGACAAACAAAAACATGCAATGTGACAATTGTGATTTACGATTTGCGATTGAGCGATGATGCGACAATTGCAATCGATGATCAAACAAAAACTTGGTGGAATGAACCTTTTGAGCTTTGTGATTGCGATCGTGCGATGGCGCGACAATCGCATCGTGAATTTCAATCGACGGATAACAAATGTGACTTGCGATTGCGATTGCGATTGTGGTGGGACCACATCGCATCGCATCGCGATACTCTTATACTGCGGAACATGTGTGGTACTCCGTTCCTTTGCGATTGTGATGATCACATCGCATCGAAACAATCCATATCAACAAGACACTGCAAGTAAAACTTTCGATTGCGATTAGCGCTTAAGTGGTGGGGACCACTTGACGTGTCTCATTCAAAAAAACTTAAAGAAATTCGCCGTTTAAACACTTTTCATCAATTTTGGTTGTTGAGGGCTTAAAAGCCCAAAAGGACTATCTTTAAATAAAACTCTGTTCTTCTGTGCTTTTAACCACGAAAGTCTTCATTCTCTGCAAAACCGGCTACGCACATACAAACATAACTTCTCCTCTGCAATGGTGGCTGCTGCCCATCAAACATTAATTCCTCCTTGCGATTTTCTCCATTCAACTTGAATGCGCAGTGTTGTGAACACAAGCTCCTCTGCTGCCCCTGTACTCTATTTCTTCCTGCTCTCAAGACACGCATATGACTTTAATATTTTCAACACTTTTATCATTAACTCCAAGTTAACCCTCAATTTATGATGAATCAAATCTCTCAAAGTAAAAAGCTTTTTCAATTTTCATAATTTAAAATAATTATAGAATAAAATTAATCTAATTCTATTTAGTTAATAATAATAACAATATAATTTTATTATATTATTATTATTAAATGTGTTATCTTGTAATTACAATAATAAATAAAACTAAAATGTTACCCAAAAATATTTGAACGAGAAGCTTGGAATGTCATGGACCGTTTTCTTAAATATACACAAATAAAAATAAATAAAGTATACATAAGCCTTATCACTGATTACTTTTAATACCTTGGAAAGTAGATAGAATCCCAGACCCTAAAATACAATTAAAAGGAAAGTTCATTTCCAAACACGCTCTGACGTGCCAGCTCCTTTCTGGAAATGGACGAGACGGAACGGTCTCTGCAAGACTACTAGAAATCTAAAGTCCTATTTCAAGTGCGCATGCATTCAAGGCAGGGTGTCGGAATAGCAAAGAGTTCCTTAGCCCTTGGCGATGTGATTGCATTAAACCTTTCAGTCATATCTAGATCTTGAGTTTGTCCATTTATGTCATCTAAGGGAAGCCTCCAATTGAAACAGTGCAAGAGCTGTGCCAACCCAAATTCTGTAACAAGCATTCCCAATTGCTGTCCTGGGCAACTTCTCCTGCCTGCACCAAAGGAAAGACACACAGAGTTTTGATCTCCATTTGCATCTACCTCAGACCCAACTCTTTCCATGAATCTCTCAGGTTTGAAGCTTCCGACATCTTCCCATGACTCGGGGTTCCTTCCAATCGCCCAAATATTAACCAGAACCTGAGGGTTTTGAGGCAATTCATAGCCCAGCACATTGCAGGGCTCAGAAGACAAGTGGAGAATTAAAATTGGCCCCTATGGGTATAGCCTCAGAGTTTCTTTCACCACAGCTTGTAAATAAACGAGACGAGGCAGATCAAATTCGTTTACCATACGACCCAATCCAACGACACGTTCCAGCTCGTCCTGAAGCTTCTTCAGCACTAATGGGTTTCTCAGTGCTTCTGACATCGCCCATTCGATGATTGTATGACTCGTGTCAAAGCCACCAAGCAACATATCCTGCCGACATCAATATCATTCATGAACAGTATCAAATTATAATAAAATCTATTCAATCTAATTTCATACTTTATCCATCCATTTGCAGAGATATTAACATACAAAGAGGGTTGCTTTTATACAATCTCATGAAATCCGCAACCTCGCCTCTTGATCTGCAGCCTCTGCAAGTAAAACATCCACAAGATCTTTTGGAGTGTTGGGATCATGCCGGGCAACATGCTCATCTATTAATTTTTCTAAGAAGCAGTCCTATGCCTTGTGCACGCTCTTCAACTGACGGTTAACACCTTGCAGATCCATCCAGTCCAAATAAGGTATGTAATCTCCAATATTATACGTGCCCATTAACAGAAAACTGTCTTTGACCATCTTATTGAAATCTCTCAAATCTTGGTCACAATAATTTTTACTAAATGCCATCCTGCAGATTATAGCCGTAGCTAATGATGCCACGGTTTGGCTGATGTTGAAGGGACGAGAATCGTCTGAATTAATAACAGCCTGAATCATAGCAGAGACTTCTTCTTCTCTAATAAAACGGAAGTAATCTAAGCGTTTGGGGTTTAGCAAGTGTAAAACGCAAATTTTACGCATTTTCCTCCACAAAGGGCCATATGGGGAAAATATGACACCGGACAAATTGTAGGTCAAGTGCTTAATAGCAGCAAAGGGAATTTTGCTGGCAAAAAGCTGGTCGTGGGTCTTGAGAAACTCCCTGGCCACCTCTGCAGAAGAAACGACTAAGGTGAGGACAGAGCCGAGGCGGAGAGACATGAGAGGTCCGTATTTCATAGAGAGCGCTGCCAGTGATCGGTGAGGAAGCTTTCCCACCATGCGAAGATTGTCGATAATGGGCAACGAGAAAGGTCCCGGGGGCAGTCTCCCTCTTCTTTTCCTAGACAAGTTGCTCCATGCTGCTACCAATGCTACCAATGCAACTAAAAGAAGAGCAGTGGTGAGTTTAATATAAAACTATACAAACTCCATGGCTTTAAGGTGGTTCAGTATATCAATTTGGTACTAGTACTAGCTACGTTCAAGAACAAAATAGAATAACATTTATCCGGTGTTAACTACATCTACTTGTTATTGCAAGGACTCCATACAAACAACATGGCTTTAGGTAGTTTACTATATCAATAAATTTTCATAGAATAACATTTATCTAATATTAACTAAATCCACTAACAACATTTATCTAATATTAAGATTAATTGCTATTCCAAGATAGATTAACAACATCTATTGTTTCTATTCCAAAGAGTCACGATAGATAATGGCCATTATTATGCTCAGCCACACATCTCCAATGCGATCAGAAATATAATGCTTATAGTCGCGTCCAACCGAAAAGCCTGCAGATATTTTTCAAGCAAGAAAGTGTCTTTCAATTCATTTAGTTTGTCGGAATTTCTATGCTTAGCCACACATATATGACCAGTTACAACAAAGAGAATCTGGAATGATGTGCCAATAATGTTGGAATTAATTTCCAACTGCCCAAAAAAGGCAGTGAATAGACAAGGCAGAAGTTAATTCCGCGGGGGTCTGGCATGATGGGCAGGCGGAGTTGTGAACCCTCCCGGAAGCTGCTGACGTCATCTGCAGTGGGGCCCATACATATACGTTAACAAAGACTTGCGGGGTTAAATGTTAAACCATTGCATTTGTTTAAAACAATAGTCAACGTATAATGTTTTATTTTGCTGTTATTTGTTTTTTTTTATATGTGACTCATATATATATTAAAGGCCCGTAAGGTTAATATAACATTGCAATACACAGTGAATGTTTTTATGTAAGCACAGCAGTGCGGGAAAGAAAAATCTAGGTGCTACCATGCAGATTTGGCATTAATGTGATTTCCAAGCGGTGCCGGCAGAATTTATGATGCCATAAATGAATTCTCAAGCGGTGATTTTTTGTCAACGAATGACATTAACTTAGATCTGAGATATTTTGTTAATATACAGAAACAGAGTCATTTTTATGTAATGTTATTTTTATGCACAGCAGTGCGTTTGTAAAAGACAGAGAGTGCAGAATTAAGAAATACACAGCAGTGTATGTTTTTAGGAAAAACAGAGTATACACAGCAGTGTATGTTGTTTTAGAAAGACAGTTTTTTTCTGTGTGAGACAGAGAACAGTTTTTGTTTGGCACTGTGTCTTGAAACAGTCCAGCAATTGTAATCCCTCTCTTGAGGAAGAATTTGTAACAAGTTTTTTTTATGGAATAGAAATTTTTTTATGTGAAAACTCTGTCACTGTGGATGCAATTTTGCATATTTCTCTGTGTTAAGGAAGGGACTTTTATTATTTTGGAATTTTGAAATATTCCAACATGGTATCAGAGCTAGTCCAGGTTATTTGAAGGTCAAATAAGCTGAAGGAAAGGAGTTCTTAGTTGCAGCAGCTTCTCCAGCAGAGTGAAGACTCAGCCAAAAGAATCCAAAGGTATTTCTCTATACAGTTTGTTGTGTTACTGTTGTAGAACAGTCAAGTTAGTTACATACACAGTCAAGTGTTTTTGAATCATAGTTAAGAGTGCAGAATGGCTGGAGCCAGCACTGGTATGGGTATGGGAAACATCCATCTCCCAATGTTTAATGGGAAAAATTATGACTACTGGTCAATAACTATGAGAGCTTTATTTGTCTCCCAAGACTTATGGGAATTTGTTGAGGATGGCTTTGAAGAGCCAGAAAATGAAGAAGAGTTTTATGTTTTAACTTAGGCAGGAAGAGAACAGTTGAAGAGCAATAAGAAGAAAGATGCCAAGGCCCTTTTCTTCTTGTATCAAGCAGTGCATGAGAGTGTGTTTCCAAGGATAGCAGTAGCTAACAGATCCAAAGAAGCATGGGAAACTCTCAAAACAACCTATCAGGGCATGGAAAAAGTGAAGACAACAAAACTTCAGTTGCTGAGGAGAGACTTTGAGACTCTTTGTATGAAAGAGTCAGACACTATTGACTCATTCTTCACTCATGTGATTGGAATGGTAACACAAATAAGATCTCATGGAGAGACTCTTGAAGACAAGATAATTGTGGAAAAACTCTTGAGAAGTTTACCCTCAATATTTGATGTGATTGTCACCACCATAGAGGAGACTAAGGATCTCACAAAGTTTTCAGTGGATGAGCTACATGCATCACTGATGACTCATGAACAGAGATTGGGTAGGAGTGAAAAATCATCTCTTGAGCATGCCTTTAAGACCCAGATGTCTTTCAGAAGAGGAAGAGGACAAGGCAGAGGAAGAGGAAGAGGCAGAAGCCAAAAAAGAGGTGGAAGGAACAACCCTTCACATTCACATGGAAGGTGCAACAGTCAAAATCATAGCCACGGCCAAGGAAGCAGCCAGCAGAATGGTTAGCAGAATGCTCAAGGACAAAGGTATGATAAATCCAATGTCCAATGTTACAATTGTAAAAAATACGGTCATTATGCTAATGAATGTAGAAAGAAGAAGCAGAATGATATGAGAAGTGAAACTAGTGAAAATTTCACAAAAGAAAATATTAGCCAAATTAATTTGTTTTTAGCTTGTAATATGGCTGAAGAAAAGAATGAGGATTTATGGTTTCTAGACTCCGGTTGTAGTAACCATATGACAGGAAACTTAGCAATGTTTTCTATGTTAGATGAGAGTGTGCAGTCACAAGTCACACTAGGAACTGATAGCAAAGTTTTTGTTATGGGAAAAGGAGATGTAAATGTTTTAACAAGATTAGGTGCAAAGAAATCCATAGCAGATGTTTATTATGTTCCAGGAATGAAATGTAATCTCTTAAGTATTGGACAGCTTGTCCATAAGGGGTATAATGTTTTCTTTGATAATGATGTTTGTACCATCATGGATAAACCACCTAGCAAAGTATGTATTGCTGAAGTGAAGATGACAAGGAACAGGATGTTCCCTCTCAGAATGAGAGCAGACTTGAAGAATGGTGAAGAGAAAGCAGCAGTTGCACAAGAGACTTACCAAAGCGAACCAAAGGATGATAATTGGTTATGGCACTTGAGATTTGGTCATCTCAACTTTGGAGGTCTTAATTTGTTGAACAGAAAAGGAATGGTAAGTAGTTTACCATTGATAGAGAAACCGGACAGCCTTTGTGAAGGTTGTATTCTTGGGAAACAACACAGAGAAAGTTTTCCTTCCGGGAAAAGCATAAGGGCAAAAGCACCCTTAGAGATTGTCCACTCAAATGTATGTGGACCGATGCAAACTCCATCGCTTGCAAGCAGCCACTATGTGTTAACATTCATAGATGATTTTACAAGAAAAACTTGGGTTTAATTTTTGAAAAACAAAAGTGAAGTGTTTGAAATTTTTTGCAATTTCAAAGCACTTGTTGAGAACCAGAGTGGGCTGCATATCAAAGTATTAAGGACTGATAGAGGAGGTGAGTATATCTCTAAATATTTTCTACATTTTTGTAGAGAAAATAGTATTCAAAAGCAGTTTACAACTAGATATACTCCGCAGCAAAATGGAGTAGCCAAAAGGAAGAATAGTTCACCATAATGGACATGGCGAGGAGTATGTTAAAGGAAAAGAATTTGCCTAATGATTATTGGGCTGAAGCTATACATTGTGCAACGTACATTTTGAATAGGTGCCCTACAAAAGCTGTTATGAACAAAGTGCCAGAAGAGGCATGGAGTGGCACAAAGCAAAATGTCACACACATGAAGGTTTTTGGATGTGTGGCTTATGCACACATACCAGATCAGCTAAGGAAGAAGTTGGATAGCGAGGGGGAGAAATGTATTTTCATTGGATACAGTGAGGAATCCAAGGCATACATGTTATATAACCCATCTAGCAAGAATTTTATTGTGAGCAGGGACGTTCAGTTCATTGAAGAGGAAGCTTGGGAAGGAAGCATAGAGAAGACAGTGAATGTAAAACATTGTTTATCTCATGATGAGAATGATGATGAGTTGGCTGAAATACATCCCCAAACAACAACACCAACAAAAGAGCAGCAGAGCACACCCTTGAGGAGAAATGACAGTGCTTCTCCAAGCACACCACAAGGAGGAAATTCAAGTGCTTCTTCAAGTACTTGTACACCTACTGAAAGAGGTAAGAAATTCAGAAGTTTGAAAGATATTTATGAACAAGATATAACAAATGAAGGTATCAATTCTTTGTTTGTTTTATATTGTCATGTTGATGATCCTGTTCATTTCGAAGAAGCTATCAAGGATAGGAAATGGATAGAAGCTATGGATGAGGAGATTAATGCCATAGAGAGGAACAAAACTTGGGATTTGGTTGAACTCCCAAAAGGTAAAGATGTCATAGGTGTTAAATGGGTCTACAAGACCAAGAGTAATGCTGAAGGCAAGATAGAGAGACACAAGGCAAGGCTTGTGGTCAAAGGCTATAAGCAGAAGCATGGCATAGATTATGAGGAAACTTTCGCACCGGTTGCCAGAATGGAAACCGTGAGAGCAGTTTTGTCCATAGCAGCACAAAACAAATGGAAAGTTTACCAAATGGACGTGAAGTCAGCATTCCTGAATGGAGTGTTAATGGAATAGGTTTACATTGATCAACCTCTCGGTTATGAAAAGAAAGGCCAAGAGCACAAAGTATGCAAGTTGAAGAAAGCTCTTTATGGGCTGAAGCAAGCGCCAAGAGCGTGGTACAGTAGGATAGATTCATATCTACTGGAAAATGGTTTTGAAAAGTGTGAGGGAGAACCCACCCTCTACATCAAAGAAAAAAACGGTAAAATCTTGATTGTAGTCTTATATGTTGATGATGTTATTTTTACATGTAATGATGATTGCCTTATTGAACATTTTAAAACAGTCATGAAGGAAGAATTTGAAATGACTGATATGGGTTTGTTGAAATACTTCTTGGGAATAGAAGTAGAGCCAGATAAAAATGGGATTTTTATCTCACAGGCAAAGTATGTTAATGAGGTACTTGAAAGATTTAACATGCAGGAATGCAAAGCAGCAATCACTCCCACAGTGATGGGATTAAAACTCAGCAGAGAGGACAGCAGTAGGGATTTTTATCCTAGCTTGTACAAGAGCATAGTTGGCAGCCTTATGTATTTGAATGCAACTAGGTCGGACATAATGCATGCCGTTAGTTTGATTTCCAGGTTCATGGAAAAGCTAAAGGATGCACATTACAAGAAAAGATTTGTATGGGTATTTGTGCTGTGCCCCAAGGGTTGTATTTTACATCGCTTTCAAGAAATGGCTCAGATGGAAGGATACCACGAAATAGATTGGGCCGATGATGATCGGAAGAGCACTTCGGTTATGTTTTTCATATGTTTAGGTTACCTATGGGTTTCCAAAGAACACCATTACAAATAAGTATTCAAAGATAAGCGAATATGTAAGTACCATGTTTGCCAGCTATGTTGCTACTTAGATGAGAATGTTGAGAAGTTTATGCCGGTTAAATGGTGGTAAAGTATGTTAGATTTTGTGACAATAGTTCAGCTATTGCATTGTCTAAAAATTTTGTTTTTCATAAAAGGACAAAACACATTGACACCAAGTTTCACTTCATATGTGAATTGGTTAGCAATGGTGAGATTGTTTTGCAGCATTGCAGAACAGAGGATCAATTTGCAGATATCCTCACAAAGCCACTTGTACAGAAAAGCTTTGAACATTTCAGGAAATGCCTGGGTATGCAAGAAAACCCAGCAGTTGAAATTAAGGGGGAGTGTTGGAATTAATTTCCAACTGCCCAGAAAAGGCAGCGAATAGACAAGGCGGAAGTTAATTCTGCGAGGGTTTGGCATGATGGGCAGGCAGAGTTGTGAACCCTCCCGGAAGCTGCTGACGTCATCTGTAGCGAGGCCCATACATATACGTTAACAAAGACTTGTGGGGTTAAATGTTAAACCATTGCATTTTTTTAAAACAATAGTCAGCGTATAATGTTTTATTTTGCTGTTATTTGTTTTTTTTATATGTGACTCATATATATATTAAAGGCCCGTAAGGTGAATATAACATTGCAATACACAGTGAATGTTTTTATGTAAGCACAGCAGTGCGGGAAAGAAAAATCTAGGTGCCACCATGCAGATTTGGCATTAATGTGATTTCCAAGCGGTGCCGACAGAATTTATGATGCCATAAATGAATTCTCAAGCGGTGATTTTTTGTCAACGAATGACATTAAATTAGATCTGAGATATTTTGTTAATATACAGAAACAGAGTCATTTTTATGTAATGTTCTTTTTATGCACAACAGTGCGTTTGTAAAAGACAGAGAGTGTAGAATTAAGAAATACACAGCAGTGTATGTTTTTAGGAAAAACAGAGTATACACAGTAGTGTATGTTGTTTTAGAAAGACAGAGTATTTTTTCTGTGTGAGACAAAGAACAGTTTTTGTTTGGCACTGTGTCTTGAAACAATCCAGCAATTGTAATCCCTCTCTTGAGGAAGAATTTGTAACAAGTTTTTTTTATGGAATAGAATTTTTTTTATGTGAAAACTCTGTCACTGTGGATGCAATTTTGAATATTTCTCTGTGTTAAGGAAGGGAATTTTATTATTTTGGAATTTTGCAATATTCCAAAAAATAATTGCTTCAACTTACCAGCTGTAAATATTTTTAAATCAGGACAGTGGCTTTCAATTCACTTACACCGTCGCCATTCTTATGCTCAGCCGCCTATCTCCAACACGGTTAGCTATACCACATGCTAACTAACACGGTTAGCTATACCACATGCAAACTAATTACGTTTGTATTAAAAGCTGTAGATATTTGTAAAGCATGATAGCGACTTTCAATCCATTTATACCGTCGTATAATTTACCATTTGGCCCGTGTTTATCCTGTAGGAGATATGGCAGTCACTATTGCATGTGTTTATCTTGTCTTATTGGAAGAAAACAAGGCACTCACTGTGGCAGGTTCAGAATAAAATTGTTTAAGATATGGCAGTCACTCACTAGTGCATGTGTTTATTTGTCTTATTGGAAGAAGACAAGGCACTGCCTAGGGTATGTTCAGAGGAAAATTGTTTAAGATATGGTAGTCACTAGTGCATGTGTTTATCTTGTCTTATTGGAAGAAGACAAGGCACTCGGTGGGCATGTTCAGAAGAAAATTGTTTAGTATTTTTACGCCGGAGGCGTTTTCTTTGCGGGCTTGGGGTGAGCAAACACTGTTCACCCCAGCCAATGAGAAACAGTTCTCCTATCGTGCATGGAACCAATTAAATTTTGCCACGTGTACGGGGTCTGAGCACCGATTCTGTGCGCGCTCGTGGATCCATCAGTGTGGGGGACGTTCTGCGCCATGGATGCGATCAAGGCGATCTCCGTTCAATTGCGCAAAATGCAGAGTATTTTTTCGTTGCCATCGTACAGAGCAAGAAAATACGAAACAGACCAATATTGGCTGTACTCGCTTGCAAGGGGTTGAACAACAACAGCTGTTGATGTGGCGACGAGTTTGGTATTTCCCTTGCACGAGAGCTTGAGAGAAGAGAAGCTGTTACCCCTTAGTAGCTCTGAGTTGGCTAAAGACAGAGAAGAGAAGAGGCATTTGCTGCTTGCATTGATGGATTTCGAGCTTTTGTTGTTGGGCATATGCATGTGCAGGATGCTAGACGGCTCAGTTCTGTTTGTTATTCCTTCTTGGAGCTTCGTTTTGACTGATGGACGATGAACTTAATTGACAGCGGCTTGCTCCTGGTTGAACAAACAAATCTGAGCTCGACTGCTATGGTTACCTTCCTCGACCACCTCTGCAATAGCTTCAAACAACCTCCACCTTGTAGCCAAGATGTTGTCTTCCTTCCTGGTGCTGGAATTTCTAGCCAAACAAACAGGTGCAATGTATCTATTTGTGAAAAATCATTTCCGTTAGCTAATTGGGCACTTTTAAAAAACAACCATGTTTCATATTTTTAAGATTCTTCCTATTTTGATCAAAAATTGGTCCTAAAGTTTATGTATCATTTCATATTTTTCCGTTGCATTCTTTGTCAGCTCCTGCAACAAGAACAATGAAATTTCTATTAAAAACCATGCTATGACTAAAAAATATAATGAAATCAAGCAATGAAACTAACATAAAACTGAATGAAATGAGAAGAATGGCCTCGCTCATCAGGGGTGTGAAACTCCTAAATGGCTGTTTTCGAGAGAATTGGAGGGGCAACTAAGACTGACATTGAAGTAACGCACTCTTCAATGTGATTATGAACTAAAATTTCAGATAGAAAGGGGTTCAGTGACCTTAAAACAGTAGGTTTGCTAGGTTTCTGCCTTCTAAATTTTAAATAGACTCTTGGTAAAAGCCCATTTTCACAACCAAGAGAATGTTTGTATGTCAATATTTCTCGTCATTGTCATTAATCTGGAAGAATTACCTGAAAACATTACGAATAAAAAAAAGCAAAAGCTCAAAGCTGTAATTTGAAATTGCAGGAAGAAATCGGATTTTACCCCAAGACGACTTGTTAAAGGGCTACAGGGCTTGCAATTCACCCATAATATGTCACTCCTTGTGTCGATTTGAACATAATATGGCCTGGGTGGCGTGCCCAGCTCAATTCTGGTGTAGTACAAACTATGCGCACCCAAAAAAAAACAGAAACGTGTGAGTGCCAAAACAAAAGTAAGTTTTCAACACCAAAACTGAAATTCAAGGAAGGCTGCAAAGAGGAAAAAGCTTGAAATTCAGTTATTACCCTACCCACTCGGCAACAAAGGGATCCGCTGTGCCTTGCAGAGTAAAATGCACAATAATGTTGAGAATACGCGCATGCCTTGCTCTGTCATGAGCTTTGAGGTTTCAAAATGCTCGCTACTCATTCCTCTGCCTTTATTTGTAGAAGCAGGGCAACCAGCAGCAAACGAGGTGCCATATTTGCGAATTACAATGCGTTCTACACCACAAGCAGTGGACGCCATCTCTTTTGCAAAGATACACTAAGTCAAAGTGTTTCCCCTCAAAACATCGAAAGGGCTACAAGTTCGTGGGCTTTGAGCTCCACTTGGCTATGTGCATGCTAAATAGAGAACAATATCAGACTCGTGTTTCCGCTCAAAACTTCCAAAGGGTGTGTCCAAAGGGTGTGTTTCCGCGTCAACAAGTCTGCTGCCTAGAGGTTTAACATGAGTAAAGATTTACTACCTTAGATGGTACTGAAGTTAAATGTTTATGCTTTGAATAAGATGGTATTGAAGTTAAAAGTTTATGCTTTGATTTGTATAATATTTTTATTTTATTTGGTTAAAATTTAAACTTAAATCCTTAAAAGTTTATAATTTTTTTTTTTCAAACTGTAAAAAGTTAAATTAATTGATATATTTAAAAATATAATTTAAATAAATATAATATTAATAAAAATAAAACATTATATAACCAGATTAAATAAAAGCTGCATATATAATATATAAACTGCAAAAAGAAAAAATAAAAGATTGCCATGAATGTATATGCAGGTTTACCGACATGCGGAAAGAGCTGCAGGCTGTTGGCCGAATTACTTACGACCTGGCCTTAAACACGCCCCAATTTCCTATGAAGAAGAGCAAACGATCATACATTTACATTCCATTTTGGGAAACAAGTTTCCATTTTCTCAATTCCCGCTCTTCCCTAATCTTCTTTGTTAGTAATTTGTTCAAATGAATCCACGCTCGCTTTCTTTTCCATTGATTTCGAAATGAATGGCATTGACAACGCAGGTGGTCTCAAATTGCTACCCATTTGCCTAGACGTACAGACAATGAGATCAAAAACTATTGGAATTCTTGCATCAAGAGGAAGCTCAACTTGAAACAACACAAAATGGAATATCCCCTCACAATCCCATCATCAAACATACAATACAAATTCAGTGTCTATGCACACTAATGATTCTCATAGGTCACTTCAATCTGCCAAGCACAAGGACATACTATTCAAACTGCTTTTGATTGCATGTATGTGACTTATAGACATTCAAAGTCTCATTGTTCCATTTGTTTTATCTCTCCCTATTTCAATTGATGTAATGTCCTATGTTTGACTAGGGTTACAATAAATTAACAAGATTATACCACAGTAGTATTTATTCATACAACAGTAGACAGTATTGAAATAGCACAAGATTTCCAAAGTAATAAGTATCTCTAGCAGTGGGCTGCTCAATTCTAATGTTAGAAACAAGATTTCCAAAGCAATAAGTATCTCTAGCAATAGGTATTTCCGTTGGCTAGTCATTATTGTCTTTTACCCACCCCACGCTCCCTCATAATGGGTTCCACAGATTGTTGACCATTACTATGGCTGGCTGGTGGTAGGGACTTGCTGCCCCGCAACACCTCTTGTTTTAAATGGAGTGGAGAAGGGAGATCGGACAGGAACTAGCACATTGTCAAAATTTGGTTGTCAGGTTATCTTGTCCTTTGAGTTTTCAACTATATCCATTTAACTTTTTCTACACAAACATAAATGTTGATAATCAACAGTTAAAAATCTTTGTTTTGTTTTTTATTCATATTGTTGCTGCCTATATTTCAACCTATTATTGCTCACGATATTTGTTATGTCCAGATGCGGTTCAATTTGCAAAAAATTTTACCACTTCTCACAACAAAGGTGATTGGTTGTCTCTGTCTAGTATGCCTTATTGGATTATTTCTTCATCTGGTTGGAAATAATTCTTTTCTTTATTAATTTTGTTCTCAGTCACAAGACATGTTTTTATTTCTTGTCTATGACAGAATATTGTTTAGTATCTTGAAGATATTAATGTGAATAGTTGCGTGCCTTTTTCTGTTTGGGAGGTTGTATCGTTGATGCAAGTGCTGCATGTAATTTTTATTGCAGCGAGTTTTCTGGCGTGGTGTGGTTGAAGAGCTCTTATGGTTCATAAGTGGTTCAACAAATGCAAAGGTAATTTGCTTGCAATTAATGAATTCAAGCTGTCTAAAATTAAATTCTAGACAAATGAGCTTAAATTGCGAAGAGTTTGCTCTTTACCATCTTCAGCAAAAAGGAAACTAGAAGTTCAATGCTCTTCTTGGCAATGTAATATTGTTTTCTAATCTAGCAAACTAAGTTGAAGATAAAAAAATTGCTTGTCTGCTATCATCCCATTATCTAGCAACTAGCTCAGTGTTTTTGCAACCTGGCTTTACAGTTAGATTTCAGTGATGACATTCTCTTCTAGGGGTTGTAGCTTATAAAATAAAGGAATTTTGGAGTTTCCAAATTAACTTCATGCACACACCTATGATCTTATATATAGTGGATTTTTTTATTAAAATTGTGCTGTGCATCTACGGCACAGGGTCTAGCTTCACAAATACAAGGCAATGCGTGTTTATCATTGTTTAATAAGATTTTAAAGCATGCTAGGCGTAGCCCTGTTTACAATACCAATTGTAGTATTCTGATCGAGGTTCTGTGAATCCTCCAGAAACAGTCAATATGGCCCAAGCTGTCCTTGTTAGTACTGTAGTAGGTTGGTTGTCTTATTCTAAATTGAAGTTCTTTAAGTGATCACTGCCATCCTTTCACAAGTGTGTCCCACCACTCTATATCTGGTGTACCTAGTGATGAGAAACTGGATTAGCCTTGTAACAGATTGATTCTCCTTTTAACAGTGTGATAACCACTAGGCATACTGATCATATATATATCTTCTTGTTACAAATGTTTACCATGAGTTTTATGATGAACTTATATGGTATCTCTCACTCAATGTTGCAATATAACTAAATTTAGCTGGCCCAGACAAAAATGCTGGATCTATTTCATCATAACAACTATAATTCTGCATTGTTCAGTTACATGATTCTTACCTAACACGTGCTTTGCTAAGCTTTAGGTCATGCTCTCTTTGGTAGTCACAAAAACACTTGTATTTAATGATTTTTTTGCAACATGAATTTTGAGGTCGTACTCAATGGTGCTAACCATTATCATTGCAAATAAATATTACAGTAGTTATGTCACTATGTGACATGTCTATATCTTTACTCAACAACCTGCTTTCTTTTTCCTTTGCTTCTATGCTTTTGTTTGATTTTGTTTAGGGAATCATAATTACAAGTTCTAATTTGTTGTAGTTCTTACATTGTAGGTTCTACAAGAAAAGGGCATTGTGAGTAATGGGAAAGTGACAGATTTGAGGGAATTTTCAACGACAGTAGGCTGAGGTTGAGTCTGATTATTAATATTGGGTATCTTGGTTTATGATGCCTCAAACTTGAGTGACGTTAATCAGTAGGAGTTTCAGTTTGTGGCAAGCAATATCAATTCGATTTCTAGAGCTTTGAGAGGGATTGACAACCATTTCTGTATCCTTCTACTCAAATAGGTCAATGAGCCTCACTAATGCGAGCTCATTTAATGTTTGCTCAACAAATTATCGAGCTCAAGTAACGTCTTCTCAACAAACTATCAAGGCCATTTTTCTCTTATTGATAGCACAACATAATTAATGCCTCCTTTCGGCATTCCCTTGCACCTCCCGGTGCAATTGCTAGTTCTAGTCTTGTTTAAGATATGGCAGTCACTAGTGCATGTGCTTCTTTGTCTTATTGGAAGAAGACAAGGCACTGACTGGGGCATGTTCAGAAGAAAATTGTTTAAGATATGGCAAGTCACTAGTGCATGTGTTTATCTTATCTTATTGGAAGAAGATTCACATGGGCATTTTTAGAAGAAAATTGTTTAGTTAAAATTGTTTAGTTTTTATCTAGTCTTATTAGAAAATATTCGTAAGGAATTTGTCTTATTGGAAGAAGACAAGGCATTCACTTGGGCATCTTCACAAGAAAATTGTTTAGTTAAAGTTGTTTAGTTTTTATCTAGTCTTATTAGAAAATATTCATAAGAAATTGGTCTTATTGGAAGAAGACAATGCATTCACTTAGGCATCTTGAGAAGAAAAATGTTTAGTTAAAGTTTGTTTAGTTTTTATCTAGTCTTATTAGAAGATATTCATAAGAAACTTGTTTAGTTAGAGTTTAGCTTTTAGAAAAGGATGGAGCATTATAAAATTAACAACTTTTTAAGATTTGAAATTGTCTTCCTAAAAGAAAATATGCTATTAGCTATTTAGGTTCATAGGAAATTTGCTTAGTTATAATCAATTGTATTTGATTAATCATTAATGAATCGTAACTATAAAGATTTTACAAATTTAATATTTTTATTATTAATTAAAATATTTTTTAAAAATGTTTAAATAATTAATTAAATTTAAATTTGTTATTTTAGATGCAAGGAAAAATAGTTTTAATTGTTAAATATTTTGATTATGAACTATTAATTAATTATATAACTGAAATATTTTTTTATGTATATTTATTAAAATTTAGAAGTTGAATATTTGTTATGTATATTTACTAGTAAATCTATCTTAACTAGAGATCTATTAAAAGTTGAGAGGTATCAAATCTCTTTTTACTTTTGCTTTAAAAAAATTTGTATATTAAGAGATTTGATCCATTAATACTAGATGGATTCAAAATTAAGATAAATCTAAACTGTTTAATTATTAATTATAAATAATTATAATTATTAATTTTATAATATATATTATTTCACCAAATAAAAAAATTTACA